>CAUYUJ010018841.1:61001-111001 GCA_963575745.1 Prorocentrum cordatum
AAACCGAAGAAATATGGGAGGTGTCCTTTCGGATTGGTGAGCAAATCGCTGTGCAGCGCGCAATGCCCAGGACAGACCTCCTTCTCACGACGTTGTCTGGCCTGGGTGCTTCCACACCTCTGTCTGCACGCAACACATTGCCAGCTGGAGCCTCTCTGGTGCCACTGGTGGGCCCTGTGGGGCCCAGGGTCCTCGGAGGCGAGGGGGGGAGGCCTCGGGGGAGGGGGGGGGGGGGGCAGCAGGGGCCGCGGAGACTCGCGCACTTTGGCCCCAAGAGGCCAAGGCCGAGGCAGCCCCCGAGGGGGGAGAGAGGCTCTTAGCAGGCTTGGCCAGCACCTTGTTCCTACGAGGGGCAATCGCAGGCCACTCTCCAAGGGCTTTGGAAACATATCGTAAGTATTTCTTGAGCAGAGCAGTGTCGTTCTGATACTGCTCTGTCTCGTTAGTTCTGGGGTGGCTGCCAAGGTTCGCGGCGGCCTTGGCAATCCTATCGGCGGCATCGTTACCTCTGGCTATGCGATATTCTTCGCTGTCGGGTGGCAGCAGCTCCAGATTTTGGTGAGCCTTGACTTTCTGGAGCTTGGGGCCGAGGTCGAAATGACCCCCTCCCACGAGAACTTTACAACCAGACCACAGGTTTCGGCGGGGGTAGCCTGCCTCCCCGTGCAACTGCAGCACTCCTTTATAATCAGAATAAACGTTGGCGACTTGACTCGAGAGTCCACCAGCCGCCACGGCCGCGAGGTGCTCAGCCGCCCCCGAGGTTTGGGATCCCAGGGCCCCCACGCGGCCACTAAAGGTGGCAAACTCGTCGCCATCAACCATGCACACTACGGCAAACGCTGCAGCGTTGAAATCATAGTGGCCGTGGTTCGTGCAGCGGCCGTCTATAAACACATCCCCTTTGAACGCTTCCTCAGGCCTTAAATGGGGGTCTCGACACCAGAACTGGGCGGCCTCAAGGCCGGTGCCCGGAGGGGGGGGGCCCGCGAAATCGGGCTTGAACTGGAACCCGAGGTGGAGGGGGGAGGTGCCAGAGATCGGGTCTTTCAACCTACGAAGCTCCCCACTAGTGAACTCTTCTCTGGCATTGGCGGTCTTGGGGCACTCCAGGAGGCGATGTTGGAGGTCATCTTTGCGGTGTCCACATGGGCAACCTTGGGGCACATCATATCCCGCAGACAGGGCGCGCTCCATAGTCCAGATGCTCTGTGTGGCAAAGGCCAGCAGCGTGCCGCGCTGCTGCTTGGTCAAGTCGGCTGACCTGAGGACAGTGCGGAGTGCTGCGACGTCGAGCTGCTCACCTTGAAACCCCATCTTGGCAGCAGCCCGCTCTGCGAGGCGATCGTGCCAGGCAATCTCGAGCTGCTTGGCAATGTAGGCTGGGGAGGTTCCAGGGAGGGGGTACTCAAGTCCTGCAGGAGTCACGAACCGAAAGGGCCCCTGGAACGACCACCCCACCCTGGCCAACGAAAGGGCCGCCGCACTGAGAGGGTCCCATGCAGGAGCCCCACGCTTTGGAAACCCTCGGCAAGACAGCCTCACCCCAGAGGCTGAGCTGCTGGAGACTGGCCACGGCCTTGTCGGGTTGGGTTTGGGCCTCCCAGACGAGACGGTGCCACATGAGCGCGGGCCCGAGGCCCGCTTTCCACGGGGGGTCCTGGAGTATGAGGAGGGCGAGAGTACGGCTCCTCGAGGCACACCTAGGACCTGCCGCGGCTAAGTACTGAGACTGGGCCTGCGCGAGCATCGTGCCGCTGATACCCGTGACCTCCACTCCGAAGGTGGTGGCCGCAGCCAGGCCAGTATTATACAGCTTCTTTCCGTTACCTCCAGCATGTTTGATCATTTTAATGCGGGTCATGCGTTTCTTGATCTTGCTTATTCGCTCCAAAAGCTTCCTTCCTTTCCTCCATCTCCTTCGGGGTCGTCCAGCTCCGCTTTCGATGCCGAGGTTGGGTCCTGAGATGTCCGTGGAGGGCCCCGCGAGCGTCCCGAGGGTCTTCCGAAGCTTGTTTTGGAGGTCCTGGCTGGAGGCTAAAACCTGGCTCTTCTTGTTAGCAATCTGGCACTTAAACTCGTGCTGGATACAGGTTGCTAAAGACCTGGCCGCCGAACTCATCTGGCGAATCGCTGCATCATAGCTCCTGGCATGGCACTGCAACAACAGATCGTCGATAAACAACTGCGCGCGGCCGTCCACTGGTCAAGGGGAGCGAACACATACATTTGCACCAGGTACGTCGCCCACCCGCACCCAGCAATTAGTCCCCTCCACGCCTTGCCGACACTGACACACACACACACCTTGCATGGCAACAAACCTGGAACTTCCGTACTGAGCGAGGATGACGCGGAGCAAGCAGCACGGGAAACCAGAGGCTACGGCACGCTTGGCGAGGCACTCGCGGTCAACATGTTCATAATAGTTCGAGAGGCCCCATAGAACTTGAGCGGAGTATTGGGGTTCCTCACGGCACGCATGATTTTCACATTCAAGCGACTGCGCATAGACGAGTTCCACGATGGAGTGCCCCGCCTGGTGTGCTACGTAAGGTCTTTTGTGGTGACATGCCCACTCGCGGGCCGCAGACCTTCGCAGACGGGCCCGCGCACGATACAGAGCAGGGAGCATGCCAATCGACCGAAAGGATGGTTGTGCAATGATATCTTCCTGCTGTTTGAGTTTGAGCATAAGAGTAGAGATAGCACCCTGCAGCTGCGATGGCATGTGCCCGATCTGCTCAATAAGCTCGATCAACGTACAGACTAGGTCGGCTTGCTCGTCGTCGAGCACGGCGAAGTGACGTGGATGCACTCCGTCCCAAGTTGATGCCGTACTGCGCGGAAAACTACGAGAAACCTTGCGGAGCCGCTCGGGGGTGATGGGTCCCAGGGCCACTCTGTCGTCGGTCGGGGGAACCCACTGCGGAGGGGCCTCGGGGTGGACGTTCCAAATCTCGGCGAGTCTGTCGGCCTCAACCTGGAGGATGTGCTGCGGGCGCCCAGAAAAACGCCGGCGATGCACAACAGAGACTGGCTTCCAGGCTTCGAGCTTCTTCGTCCACCTGTGCGCCCATCCCGCCCCACCTCTCATAGAAGATTGCACCCAATCCCTCCACTCCTGCCCGTCCTTACTGTGCTCGGCGGCAAGTTCGGAGTCGATAATATTGCCGACCTTCTCGGGCAGATCATCTAAAATCTGGATGCCCAGCGCAGCGTTGAGCCTCTGCGCCTGGAAGTCCTCATGCAAGAGTCCTGCAGCTATACGAACTTCCTGCAGCCCCTGGGCCAGGCCAGGAGAGGTGTTAAAGCTATCTGGGCTGTCTTCCAAACTGTCCAGGGTGTCCCGAAATTCCTGGAGGTCATCATCCTGGATGCTGCGCCGAAAACCTTGCAGCCGATTTTGGAGCCACCGAAGGGGCCTGGAGTAGGCCGTCCAGCATTTACGTCCCTGGGAACACTTAGCACTCGCCGAGACCCAGTGGATCTGGGGGGGGGGGTGGGCCCTGGAAGTTCTGCTGGGTTTGAGGGGGGTGTCCGTTTTCACGCTGAGTGTGTGCTCAAGGTCCTGGACGAGGGTGAAGTACACGTGGCCCAGGGCGGTGGAGCGCTGCTGGTCGGAGAGGGGCTGGGAAGCATCTCCGAGAAGTTGGATAGCATAATCTACCACTGCAGCTGTCTGATGCCAACTCACCGACGGGAGCTGAGGTCCTATGGGCGTCCTAGTGGGGGGCTTCTCGGGCCTGAGGAGCGTCGGGATCTTAAAGTTGTCCTGCACTCGCAGGGTCATGATAACAGGACGGTGGGGGGAGAGAGGATAGGAGGCCAAGGAACGAGGGGGGTTCAGCCAGGGCCCCAAGGCCTGGCTGTGGATAAAGAAATCGATGGTCGATTTCGTCTTCTTAGTGTAGTAGGTGGCAGCGGTGGGCGCCGCAA
This sequence comes from Prorocentrum cordatum, assembly GCA_963575745.1. Classification (NCBI taxonomy): domain Eukaryota; class Dinophyceae; order Prorocentrales; family Prorocentraceae; genus Prorocentrum; species Prorocentrum cordatum. The sequence goes on from CAUYUJ010018841.1 coordinate 64,941, forward strand.
CCGACATCGTGGCACGAGTAAGAAAATCCGTGCCTTTCTGAATCCTCTCTGGCTGCAAATTGAAATCACCAGCGACAATGAGAGGCTTGCCAACGAGATCTTGGGTCTGGCCGATGGTGGCCAGCAGTTTTGGGTTGGTCTCGTTGAGACCCACAGAAGCCTGAAAATAAACGCTCACCAAACCGAAGGCTGGGACCCCCGGCGCTTCGATGGCAACTCCAGCGAGCCTGGAGCTGTCCGTCGCGGGAGGGAAGGGAAGAGGCTGGACCCCCAAGTCCAAGCCGTCCCGAACTAAAACCGCCACCCCCGAGACTGGTTCACCCGAGGGGCTGCGGGCGGCTGGCGATACATGGGCGAGCCAGCCGCGTGCGAAGCACCATGGAATCTGACGCGTGATGCTATCCCCTGACTCAAGTTTGCACTCTTGAGCGCAGATAAAAGTTATTTTTTCGCAGTGGCGGACTCAACAAAGGCCCTCACTGCTCCCCAGCACGACCCGTTGATCGTGGCGAACGTGTAGAGGTTTCCGTCAGGAACGCGACGTAGCTGGCCCCGTGGCGCCAGCGGCTGCGGAGGCGGCCACCCCGATCGATGCTGCCGCCGCCTTCGCCCGCTTGGCCTCTGGGCCATTCTCGCCCTGGATCTCCGCCATGCCGCTGGCCACGGTCTGGAGGGCGGACGCCGCGCGCACCAGGGACTCCGACTCGTCCATCTTGCCGTCGTCGAGTTCGGTGTCGGTCGGAGTCGGCACGTGCTCGGCGGGGTTGGCCTGCTGGCCTGCGACGGGGGGCGCGTCAGCGCCGCTGGAGGCCGCGCCCGTGGCCTCGCCAGCGTCCTCCTCTGGCTCGTCCTCTGGGCACTGGCCGACGGCAGGGGGGCCTTCCTCGTCCCACGGCCGCGGCCCAGGCGCCTGGGCCTGCGCGCGCTGGGCGGTGAGGTCGTCGAAGTAGGAGGCAAGCTCAGCCACCTTCGAGCAGAGGTCGGGCGGCGCCCTGCTGCCAGGCGGCATGCGAGCTGCGAGGACACCCTGCAAGGTCGAGAGAAGGTCTTCATCCTTTGTGGCCGCTTGCATAGCGGCCTGCTTGGCCATGTTGTACTGGCTCTCGAGGCTCTGGATATCCTGCTGAGTGGTCTTGGCTTCCTCGACGAGTTTGGAGTGCCGGCCGCTGGCTTCCAGGATGGTCTCGACGAGCTTCTTGAGTTCCGTAGTCTGTGTGACGTACTTCTGGCGCTGAGTCTCCAGCTGGTCCGAGAGAGATTGCGCCTGTTGATCCAATAACTTTTTAGCCAGGACGGAGGCCCTGGCCTGCTTGAGTTTGCCCAACGCTGCATTGTGCTCTTCACCGTTGGGCTTCCACTTCTTCCAGAACGTGACCTGCGCCTGTGCCAAGGCCACGGGGTCTTCTTCTTGTGGCTGTTGTCCTTCTCCGTCAGCGAAGGTGACCGATCCTGGCCGCCGAAGACCTGGCGGGTGACTGGGCCCTCGGGATCGGTCACGTCCACGCCAGCGGCCAGGCTTGTCTGTGGGCTGCGGTGGCGGCGGCTGGGACTCCCACCCTGCCCCGCCCGCGGCACCTGGGTTGCTGGCGGCGCTGCCACGGGCGCCTCCAGGTGGTACATACTGCTGTAGCTTGAAGCGGCCACCACATTGATCACAATGCTTAGCCCCAGTACTGCACCAAGCCCAGCCCTTACAACCACGGCGATTGCACATGACGTACTTCTGCTGCTTGGCCATCGCGGCTTGTGGACCCTGCGCCTCCCAGGCGCGCACAAGGGCGCGGAAGCCAACTGCGCTGTCGTGATGCCGAAAAGGCCACGGGGGGCCTGCTCGAGCCCCAGCACCCAGGGCCTTCCCTGGATGGCAGTGCGACAGTCTTGAGCCAGGAGGAGGAGGAGGAGGAGGAGGAGGAGGAGGAGGAGGAGGAGGAGGAGGGAGGAGGAGGAGGAGGGAGGAGGAGGAGGAGGAGAAGGAGGAGGAGGAGCGTCCCGACCTGAGCATGGGGCAAGCGACTCCTGAGGGAACGGACCCTGATGCCGCCCCCTGGACGAGGTCTTCGCCCTGAGCCGTTCTCTGACAGTTCCGGGGCTCGTGGAGGGCCCCGGGAAAAATCAAAAACGGCGAAAAACCTCAGGATCCGTTTCCCTCAGAGCCCGCTTCCACCTATAGGAGGCAACTGCGGGGAGGTCTTCGCCAGAAGGATAAAGCCTCATTGGGGGGCTGCTATACGCCAAATTCGGCCGCGGATTCCGTAAGCGGGATGAAGCCGGATGACGCAGGACTACGCCGGATTTCGGACCAAGGCAAAGTCAGAATTTGACCTCCACGGAATGTATAAGCTTTTGGCGCTCCGCGCGGATTTCTTGCATCTGCGCTGGAGCCCACTCCCTGGCGCGCCGAACGCGCCAGGGGCGGCGCCGGAGGCGCCACCCGGGGGTCCAGCGCGGATGCAAGAAATCTGCGCAGAGCACCAACAATTTATGTTCATGATGCTTTTTTCGGGGGCGCGCAAACATGGATTAGCGATCCATGGATTTGGCGCGCGGTCGCCAAAACCATGGATCGGGGGAGGTGCCCTCCCCAAAATGCTGCCCGTACCGCCTCGCTCGGCGGCGGAAATCCGCGACTCCCCCTGGAAACGGGACCCGTCGCGAATCTGCGCCCCCTGGGTCCATGCCGGCGATCGCCTGATGTTTTCTTCTCCGAAGGTAGACGAGCGCGTTCCACTACTTGCAAAGTGGCTGCTCTCAAATGGTCTGGATCCGCCGCGGGGGATCTACGATACCTTACATCGAAGCAGACATCTGTTTTCCGCACGTTTGCCAGTCGGCACTTTGCGAGCAGTGGAACGCGCTCGACGAGAAGGACTGGCGTCCGAATCCCCGCACCGCCGGAGGAGGAGGAGGAGGAGGAGGAGGAGGAGGAGGAAAGGGAGGGGAGGAGGGGAAGGAGGTGAAAGAGGAGGAGGAGGCGGAGGAGGAGTAGGAGGAGGAGGAGGTGAAGGGGAAGTGGAAGAGGAAGGGGGAGGAGGAGGAGGAGGAGGAGGAGGGGAGGAGGAGGAGGAGGAAGGAGGGTTAAGGAGGGAGGACCCGATCCTCCCGCAGCCCGCACCGCCCGCCGGCCCCGCCGCCAGCCTCCGCGAGCCGGTCGGGCGGCAGCCAGCCCCCCGGAAGAGCATCAGAGCGCACGAACTCGTCGCAGCCCCCGGGACGGCAGCAGGCCGGGGAAGGCCCCGGCCCGTGGGAGAGGCTCGGGGGTCCTCCCCCTACCGCTCTTCTCTCCTTGCCTCCTCCTCCGTCCCCTCCTCCTCCTCCTCATCCTCATCCTACTCCTCTCCTCCTCTCTTCTCCTCCTCCTCCCTCCTCCTCCTCCTCCTCCTCCTCCTCCTCCTCCACCTCCTCCTCCTCCTCCTCCTCCTCGTGTGGTGTGGTGCAGTTGTTGATTGTTTGCTGCCGTTAAGGGCAATATATGGTGCGCTCCCAGGAGAGCGTCAGACCATAGGTCGTGCTGAAAGGTGGGCAGTGCGGCAGGGTCTTGCTTATCACCCCCAGCATCAGTGCATTGTGTCGGACCTCCAGGCTGTAGTGCGAGAAGGCAATTCTTGGAGCCTTCATCTGTCTCAAGGTATGTCCAAGCATGCGTCGATCTGGAGGTCCATTTTTGACCTGAGGTCTAATCACCCCCAGTTCTCGTGGTTCCCTGCCCATCTGAGTTTCGATGACGTTTTGGAGCGTGGGTTGTGCATCAAAAGTTGGGCTGGGAACCTGTGGGCTGATTTTTTCGCCAAACTTGGGGCTAGCTCTCACACGCTAGCTGATGGTTTCTGTGCTGCGGTTTCAGGACAATTAAAATATCATAAGTCCACGGTGAAGTTTATCGCGTGGGCTGCTCAGCGTCTGATCGAGTCTGGTGCTTGGACTCATCTCGACCCCGAGCGTCCTCTCCGTCTCCTGAGACCCCCTGCCCCTCCCAAGGTCACGGTCACCAGCCACGTCTTGTTTCGCTGCGAGGCCACCAGCACTTATAAGTGCAGGAGTTGTGGCCGAGTGGCTCGCACCCCAGAGTCACTCAAGAGCTTGCTCACGAGTAGTGAATACAGTGTCTGCTCTCCGTCTTCGATCCAGCGACACGTGTGCGACCAGTGGTTTCGTGAGTTTGGGGCGGCGTTCAGGCCCGTGCAGCTCGAAGCGGTGAGGGTTGCTCTGGCCGCCGCTGACGAGGCTCAGCGCGAGTGTGAGAATGAAGTCCAAGGTCCCCCGACTCCTGTGGCTGCTCCTGAGCCGTCAGATGAGTTTTCTGCGTTTCGGGACCTTGGACACGATGTGTTCAGACATGTGCATGTTTTTTGTTGCAAATCGTGCGGGGCTTACGGATCCCTTGGTTCGCTGCGAAACCTCACGCAGCACTGTAAAGGGAGATCCAAGGTCCCGAGCACGGCTGCCAACCAAAGGATGGCTATCAGACGTCTCGAGCGTGGGTGTCACCCTCGAACGGGCGCGAAGATTCTTGGGGCTGCCGAGAGCGAGGTTAACCGTGCGGAGGGTCCCCACCGTGCTGACTGTTCAGGGCCGCTGGAAGCGGCCTGTGCTCCCGATCCCGCTCCTGATGGAGCGAGTTCCGGGTCGTCCGATTAAACTCGTTTTGTTTTTCCTGGGTCGCCCTTGTAGTCTGTCGCCCGTCGTCCCCCCCCCCGCCGCATACGTGTGCGCCTACCTGGTGCTCGCGGAGTCGGGGTGGCAGGTGCACGACGTGGCCAGGCAGGCGGGGCGGCCCGCCCGCTCGGCCCACGCTCTGGCGTGCGCTGGGCGTTGATCGAACAGGACCACCAGCTCGAGGCTTGCCTCTTGCTGGTGGCGTGCGGTCCGCGCGCGCCTCCTCCTCCTCCTCCTCCTCCTCATTCTCCTCCTCATCCTCCTCCTCCTTCTCCTCATCCCCCTCCTCCTCCTCCTCCTCCTCCTCCTCCTCCTCCTCCTTGTCCTCATCCTCCTCCTCCTCTTCATTCTCCTCCTCATCCTCCTCCTCCTCCTTCTCCTCCTCCCCTCCTCCCCTCCTCCTCCTCCTCCTCCTCCTCATCCTCCTCCTCCTCCTCCTCCCCTCCTCCTCCTCCTCCTCCTCCTCTCCTCCTCCTCCTCCTCCCCCCTCCTCCTCCTCCTCCTCCTCCCCCTCCTCCTCCTCCTCCTCCTCCTCCTCCCCTCCTCCTCCTCCTCCTCCTCCTCCTCCTCCTCACCGTTCCTCCTCCTCCCCATCCTCCTCTTCCTCCTCCTCCTCATTCCCTCCTCCTCCTCGCCTCCTCCTCCTCCTCCTCCTTCCTCCTCCTCCTCCTCCTCCGCCTCCTCCTCCTTCCCTCCATCCTCCTCCTGCTCCTCCCTCCTCCCCCCTCCTCCTCCTCCTCCTCCTCCTCCTCCTCCTCCTCCTCCCTCGCTCCACGCTCTTCAGGACGAGAGAAGGAGGGCAGAATACCATTTCCCATATAAATGAGCACCCCGACAAGCGAAGTCCTTGAGTAAACTCACCTCACAAGGAGGGATCGAACAGGGCGGGGCTGTTCAGTAACGCCCAGGCTGTTATGGGGGTTTGGGCAGATCTTCCTCCCTTGAAGGAGTGGCGACGTGCTTGCATCTGGCTGAGAATTTACGGTCGGCAACTTTTGCTCAGCGTATCTTGGCGGCGGCCCCGGCGACACGCTATCCCTTGCAAGCTGATGGCGTGTCGCTCCGCTCCGCGGGGCGGGAGGTCGGGAAAGGCTCAGGGAGTTGACGCATGGGGACTGGGATGTGGACAGCGTATCGCGCCGAACCGCGGTGGGCCAGAACCAGCGGAGCGACACGCTAAGCCAAAACTCCCGACCGTGCGATACAGGAATTCCGCGGCATGTGGCGGCCCTCGTTTCTGGAGCCCGCGCGGAAGAGCACTTGCGGAGATCTGGGAACTCATGACTATGATGACCTCTTGCTCCTCCGCCCGAGGTGTCCACGGCGTCCCGCGCCATGTTCAGGGGAACGACACAACTAGAAACTCTGAGTGCACGCAGATTCCTCGCATCTGCGCTGGGGTCCCCTGGCTGGCGCCGCCACTGGCGCGCTCCGCGCGCCAGGGAGGGGGGGTCCAGAGCCGATCCGAGAAACCCGCGCGGATCCTCGAGTTTCAGAGCGGCTGTCACTGCTTGCTCCCCAAACCTGGGAGCCCCTGGGCGCCACCCCCCCGCCCGCGAGGCCGCGGGCCTCCCTGCGTAGACCCCGGGGGCCACCTTCGGGGCCAGGGCCCCCCCCCCCGGCGACGCCCCGGGCCTGTCAGGTCCACGAGCTCCTCCTCGGAGATCAGCAGCCCGCACTCCTCTCGTGGTGGCCACATGCGCGACGATCAAAAACTGGCCTTACGCAGGATGGCATAGCGACCTTGCGGTGTGGCTTACGCGGGCGGCTGTCGCGGCATTCTGCATCAGAAACGAGGGCGCTTACGCGCGAGCTTACGCGGGCAGCTTACGCGCCAATGTCGGCGCAGACGATCCCGTCTTTTTGCGTCGCTCACATGTGAACCCTACCCCCACCCCCCTGGTTTCTAAGAGGGGGTGGGGTTTCACTCTCCTCGGGACCTCCCGAACGAAATACACCCCCACCCCCCCTTAGAAATCGTGGGGGATGGGGGTAGGGTTCACATGTGGCCACGGATCCTCCCTCAACTCGCTGGCGGCGACGCCCGCGAAGCGGCCCGAGGCGTCCATCATGCCGGCCGGAATCTCGGGCACGTCGGAGGAGCCGACGGTAAGACGGAGCCAGGACAGGCAGAGAATCCGATGAGAACAAATCGGGAATCTCTGAGATCCAACAGATCTGGGGGCTGTATCGAGCGCCGCGGCCTTCTCAGAGCGTTCCAGGACCCTCCGAGAGCGCACGCTCTGGAACGGACTTATCCTCGTCCTAGCCCCGTCCGAGACGGGCACCCTGGGCTGCCGCACGAGCACTGTGTGCTCTTCGCCCTCGCACTCCAGCACGACCAGGACGGCCACCGAGCCGCCGCGCATGAACACGACGCCCGGGACGCGCTGCCCGCCCACGGAGACGTCCGCGACGAGCTTCAGGAAGCCGACCCGTTGCCCGAACATGTCGACCGACTGGAGGTGCACCCCGCGAACATCAAGCCGTGGGTCCCGCCCCACCTTCAGTCAGAGAAGGAAAAGGTACCCATGCCGCCACCCTTGTCTCGATTTCCCCTTCCTTGGGCACGCTGGAAGGCCCTCGTCGCCACGGCTGGACCCGCGTCGAAATCCTGGTCAGAACGCACCCTGGTCCAGGGAGTTGCGGTATCGGTACCTTTTGGACTACACAAGAAGAACATGTTTACACTCGCGGCGATAACGGGAATTACGGGGGGGAGGGAGAAGAGGCGGAGGCGGAGGAGGGGAGGGGGGGAGGAGGGGGAGGCGGAGGTGGAGGAGGAGGAGGACGAGGAAGATGAGGAGGAGGCGGAGGAGGAGGCGAAGGAGGAGGAGGAGGAGGAGGAGGAGGAAGGAGGAGGAGGAGGAGGAGGAGGAGGAGGAGCAGGAGGAGGGGGTGGGGGGAGGGGGAAGGAATGACGTAACGCCCCCGTCCCCCACCGTGAGACTCTGGTGCCCGACGCCTCCGGCCTCCGAGGGCCCCTCTCGCCGGGCCCCGCGGGGGGGGGGGCTGTCAGAGAAAAGCCCGAGATGGGAAGCCCCTTTGAACAAACCTAGACACTTTCTCGTCGGCGGCGAGGCGGAGGCGACCCGCACCAGCGTCGGGCCAATCGGGGGCATCGGTAGGCAGATTGCCCGGCGTGCAAGAGAACGAGGAGGAGAAGAGGGCGGCTGTTCCCTGTTCCATGGGGCTTCGCAGCAACGCCACGGGGCAATGTATAATGTATCATTTGCTGGCCTGTTCTCTGGGCGACAGGCGCTGAAGAGCTTGGATATATGTGTATATATATGACACATGAGACACTGTGATTAGGACACCATTTGCCACTAAGTGGTGAGCAAACATAACATCGTATAGATAACATGCTCCTAGCCGCAACTGCTCATTGCCCGCTGACCACCGCCGCCGCCCAGTCGCGAAACATGCGGCTCTTAATCGCCTCGGCCGCGTCGATGCCGGAGTGCGCTGTGACGGGAACCTCTTCGGGGCCCCCAAAAGCGTGTGGTGACGGACCGCGTGGTGACCTCGATATCCTTGACGACCTCACCACGCGGTCCGTCACCCCACGGCCTTGGGACCTCGAAGGCCCCAGTCGCCCGAGACATCCTCGGAGAACGAGTCAAGTCCCAAAACCGCGTGGTGACCCCGAACAACCACTGCTTCACGCGGTGCGGTCACCACACCGTCTGGGGGCCCCCGAACCTCGCGGCCGGCGATGGCGCACCTCGCCAGCGCCGCCGCGCCAGCGCCGACCATCGCCAGCGGCTGCAGGGAGGCGCCTGCTGCGCCGGCGCGGCCGCCGACGCCGACCGCCCGCCGAGCAGCTGCCGCCCGCGCCGCGCGTCCCGGCCAGCTGGCATGAGGGAACGGGGCCCTGAGGGTATCTCGGGTGCTCCTCCTCCCCCTCCTCCTCCTCCTCCTCCTCCTCCTCCTCCTCCTCCTCCTCCTCCTCCTCCTCCTCCTCCTCCCTCCTCCTCCTAATCCTCCCCTCCTCCCCTCCTTCCTCCTCTCCTCCTCCTCCTCCTCCTCCTCCTCCTCCTCCTCCCTCCTCCTCCTCCTCCTCCTCCTCCTCCTCATCCTCCTCCTCCTCCCCTCCTCCTCCTCCTCCTCCTCCTCCTCCTCCTCCTCCTCCTCCTCCTCCTCCTCCTCCTCCTACCTCCTTCCCCCTCCTCCTCCTCCTCCCTCCTCCTCCTCCTCCCTCCTCCTCCTCCTCCTCCTCCTCCTCCTCCTCCTCCTCCTCCTCCTCCTCCTCCTCCTCCTCCTCCTCCGCGCGGCGAACACACCCGCACCCGCACCCTCGCGGCCTGGACTCCCGGGCGCGCGGGCCCACGGAGAGGCGGCCGCACGGGCACGCTGCCGCGCGGGACGTCCCGCGACAAAAACGCTCCGTAGATCCGCGGGGCCCCCGGCCCAGGGGCCCGGGCCGCGAGGCCGCGGGTGCGGCTCGATGCGCTTCGCCCGCGGGGTGCGCCGACGAGGGGGGCCACGCAGAGGGGGGCTGGCGCACGCGCGGGCCGAGGCACGTTCTCGAACGGGGGGGGGGGCGGGGGGCGGAGAAGGAGGAGCACAACAATGACGAGCCCTTTCGTCACGGAGGGCCCCCGCTCCTCCGTCACGGTGCCCCTTCTGTCACAGAGGGGCGTGATCGTCCCTTTTTATCAAAAGGCTTGTGGATTGCTCACAGAGGAAAGGGGGGCCATGAGGAAGCAGAGGTGGGGACAGGCAACGCTGCTCGCAGAGGTGGGGACAGGCAACGCTGCTCGGCCCGGAGGAAGACAGCTGCCAGCAACGATAACGTGGGAGACCTCATGGCCCCAGCCGTGGTACCCAAGCGCCCCTGGTCCTCCCTTCCCCTCGTCCTCGTCCTCCTCCTCCTCCTCTTCCTCCTCCTCCTCCTGCGCCTCCTCCTCCTCCTCCTCCTCCTCCTCCTCAAATGTGGCTCCCGCTTTAGCGCCGCGCACATTCGTCATCAAGATCAGCAAGAGTTTCACGGATTCCCATGATCAGCGTACCAGAAACTGTGGTTTGGAAGGATTTAGGACCATGCGGGTGCAACAGTTATGCTGATTCGCTGTGTTGCAGTCCCAAAAACGGCGCTCTGGCACGATTCTGGATCTCCCTCCTGATCCCCCTCCTCCTCCTCCTCCTCCTCCTCCTCCTCCTCCTCCTCCTCCTCTCCTGCTCCTCCTCCTCCTCCTCCTCCTCCTCCTCCTCCTCCTCCTCCTCCTCCTCCTCCTCCCCACTCCTTCGGGCGCGGCCTAACCGACCCCTGGCAAGCCATCCCCTTCCGTGACGTGACCGTCGCCTTTCGAGCTTCCCTCCGGCCGCAACCACACGCCGTGGGCCTTTGGGCGAGACGAGGGGAACGTCACGGAAGGGGATGGTTTGTTAGGGGTCGGTTAAGCTGCCCCTGACTCCTCGACGCCCCCGGGAGATGGGTCCCTCGACCCCGGGGTGGCCTCTCCCAGGTCGGGCGGGTGGTAGTGGGGGGTGGCCTGAATGGAGGGTGAAACAGAGGACCCTCCAGGGCCCTTAAAGGGCCGCTTTTGGAGCTACCACGGGCCAAAAGCGGCCCCCGATGGCCCCCTTAGGACCCTTTCTTCACCCCCCGCAGTAGGGCCGCCCCCCCATGACAGACGGACCAAAAACAAAAGAACATCCGTCAGGAACATGAGACCCGAAGCTGGCCAAAACACCCCATGCACCAAAACATACCACAACACGAAGATTACAAGGGTAGCCTCCCCGAGCCGACCTCGATCTTATATCTCGGGCCGGCTGCATACCACCCGCCCGACCAGGACCAGCTCTCCGCCCCGGGCCAGGACCCTTCCCTTGGGCGGCCCGAGGGGGCCCAGGAGGGGCCCCCGAGGCCCCGAAGACTGGAAAGGACTCAAGACGCCTCCCCTGAAGTTCGACGCTGCGACAAACATGCGCCATCGCAGGAAATCACAGCCGAAGCCCTAGACCAACACCTTCCTCTCCCATATTGCGATGCGGATCGACCTGTGGGGGCCCCAGGGCCCGAAATTCATGACCAAGCCACCGGTGTCAAAGCAATGCGGCGCCCAGACCTCAGGTTCCCCCCCTCAAGGGTCTCCCCCCCGGACCTCTCCCCGAAGCGCGTCCTGTAGGAACAGGAAAGGCATAGACATATAATTTCGGAACTTCGCGCGGATGCCTCGGATCCGGGCTGCCCCCCCCCCCCTCCCTGGCGCACGAAGCGCGCCAGGGTCGGCGCTGGGGTCTGCGCCAGTGGCGCCGCCAGGAAGGGTTTACCCAACGCAGATCCAAAAAATCCGCGCGAAACTCCGAAAGTTTCTCGTTACGTTTTTTGATGTTCGTCTAGGACCGCCCCCCTTTGCGTCCTCTCTCGCGTCCTGCCCTCTCTTTCTTCGACTCCTATCCTATTTCGCGCCCTTTGCTTTTTTCTTCTCCGCGCCACGTCCAGCGTCTCGAGGTCTTGACGGAGAATGCGACGATACATCAGTTCACTCATGCCAAAACGGCTACAGCACGGTACACGCATCACTTCTCGACAGCGAGCTTAAGAGACAACTGGGGGCTCAGGGAGTGGGCCAACTGTCGACACCCCTCCCCGAGCCTCTCGTCGCCGGCGCGCGCGGGCGGACGGCGTCGGCCACGCCGCCCGAAACAGAGCGCACAAACATCCCGACCCACCAGGCGATGGACTCGGGCCCTCCATCCACGGTAATGCGGGATGACGATGAATAAAACAAATGAGAGAGAACGATTAAGAAATAGTTTTCTGCTATTTCTGCATATTTTTCTGACTGGAGGAGAACGTATGAAAAATAGTTTTCCAGCCCGCGGCCGGTTTTTTCTCATCGTCATCCCGGGCGCCGCCGCGTGAACACGACACCCGGTCATTTGTTAATCGTCATCCTCCATTACCTGCTTCCAGTGTGCGCCACACTCTCCTCCCTCAACGCGTGGTGGAGTGTCGTCACTCCTTGTCGCACGACACGGCAGCACAACAGGCAGCCAGCACGGGTGATGATCCGCTGGCTGCCGTTCCGCAGGGCCTGGCAGTTCGGGCTCGAGTGGGTCACCGCACGGTTGTCGTCCATGTGGTACAGCTGGATAGCCCGTCCTCGCTCACGGCATCGGTGCATTTCCACCGACTGCGCAATCAGCTCTGGAGGTTCGGGCTCCGACACAGTCGTGGCCGCTGTCGACATCGTCGGTGGTGGTGCCGCGTCAGGTCCTCGGCGACACATGCAAGGGCAGCACAGATCCATCCGCACTCCCATCATCATCCAGAACGCGGACTAAGCGATTACGACCATCATGTGGGGGTCCGGACCGGTCTCGGGAGCGTCTGTCTGCGCACGAGCACCGCTCACCAGTGCCCTGAACGTCGCCAGGTAGGTCGCGCTCCTTGACGCACCCAGGGCGGACGCGATTCCCGCCTCGAACGCGTCCACCACGCGCAGGCCCAGCATGGCGCGGCACTTCTCGAGCGCGATCCAACCCAGGAGCTCTGTACCAACGTCGGGCAGGTTCCCCGTGCCCTTGACCTTCACGAGCTTGATCTGGCCACTGCCCACCAACTGCTGGAGCCCAAACCACCTCACCTCCAAGTGGCAATCGCGATGGCAGACAACGCATCGCACTCGATCTCCAGCGACGCGTCAAAACCCATGACCTCGACCAGGGAGCTCCTCAGCGACCAGGTACTCGTCCTCGGGGCTTGACTAAAACAGCACCGACTCGGTGCGAGCGCATGCGCTGATCACTACGCCACACCATCACACGATCCCGCAGACCGTCGGCTGGAGGGTCTCATAGCACCCAGCCCAAATCGGAGCCCGTGCTCCCACGAAGGCGTTTCCAGGCGGGCAAACGCCAGGTCGATTGTCCCGCTGAGATAGCGGAGGAGTTGCTTCAGGCTCGTCATGTCCGCGGCGCGTGGCTAGCTCAGCCGCCGACCGAACTCCTTCAGCGGGCACATCACGTCGAGCCTCCGCGGGACTGCGTAATGGATCTTCCCGCAGGACGTCCGGCACAGCGAGTGGTCCTCGCTGTTGAGCGGCCGCTCGGCCCCAGGGGACCCGCACGTTCTCGCCTCCAGAGCCCCTGGGGCCACCGCCGCCACCTCCAGCAGGAGCGCCGAAGCCATCGCCACCGCCGGCGAAGGGCGACTGAACTGTCTCTGGCTTCGGCCCCTCCCTGGCCTTGGCCCTTGGCGCTCTCGCCGAGGACGTCGGCGAAGAGCATGAACGTTGCCGATTCCATGGGCGCCCGGAGGGCAACCTTCGGCGGGTGCCTGCCCAGAACCGAGGGATCGGCCTCGAGAGGCACGGCAGGCGTGGCAGGAAGGGCCGTGGCCAGTTCCCGATGGAGTTGAACCATTTCTTCCATCAGTTGACTTGATTTGTGCTCGCAGGAAATCCATTTTTTTTTGTTGGACTTGAGCCGACATGCGAACAACAGCACACACATGGCATTCTATCTCTGCTACTACAATGCACGACAGTGCAAACCTATCGGGAACAAGGTAATTATCGGTGTCCACATACTAGACCTGAGGGTGAAATCAGGCACGCTTCCACATGCCCCAAACTTTCTAGCAGATTTAGGGATCCCTTGTGGACACAAACTGGTAACTAAATCAATACACACGTGCTCACACGAGTGTAGCCCTGGAAACACCCAGCTCCCTCTCTTCAGCTGCACGCATGATCTCCAATTGCTCGGCGACGGACGTAGCCCGTGTAAGCCGATGAGCGAGATTCGTATGTTGAGCGAGCCCAGGTAGCCGCCAAAGTTGTCTTGGCCCCGCCCAGTTGCTTCTCAAAGGACTCACATGCTTCCTTGCCAGCATCACCACGTAGTGTCTTACATGAAGATCCTGAGAACTGGAGCCGCCGAGTCCTCTCCTCGAGCATGTCTTATTCCGAAAGGTCTTGCGCGTCAGTGGTGGCAGCCGGAATCAACGAAGAAGTGCCGCTCCTGTCGCCACTGGCCACCAGCGCATCGAAAGGCTTCTGCGTCGAGCTTTTGCTGGATTGGATTGCGTCCGCCATCACCACTTTGACGACGTGATGCATCACGCGGGGGGCCATCACGCTCAGCAGCTGCAGCGTGCTCGCGAGCACGACGAGCCACAGCAGGTGCATTCTCGCCACACTTGAGCACGATCCCGGAAGCCCAGTTCGTGTTCCTCCCGCACTGGGTGCACGCCCAAGTAGGCACGCGGGGGCCCGCCAGAACATCTCCAGCACCGCCTCCGCCTTTGGAGGTGCATTGCCCGAAAGGGCCCGTGAGCTGCCTCCGCAGAAGCGCGTGAAAGACTGCAGCCAAAAAGACACGCAGCAGCGACTGCCGCTCTAAAGACTGCTGTCGCAAGCGAAGTCCAAAATGCCTGAGCCAGAACGGCTAAGCAGGGGCGCGAGGAGGGAGGAGCGAGGGAGGGGAACTGGAGTAGGAGAAAAACCGCAGAGGAGGAGGAGGAGGAGGACGAGAAGGAGGAGGAGGAGGAGGAGGAGGAGGAGGAGGAGGGGGAGGAGGAGGAGGGAAATCAGGAGGGGAAGGAAGACGAGGAGGAAGAGCAGGAGGAGAAGGCGGAGAAAATGGAGGAGGAGGAGAAGGGCGAGGAGGAGGAGGAGGAGGGCGAGGAGGAGGGCGAGGAGGAGGAGGGACCGAGGGAAGGGAGGAAGGCCCTCCTTAGCGAGACCGCCAAGCGCGGCCGCGCTGGGGTGCGGCCGCCAGCAATGGCCCCCGCGCGAACGGCGCGGCCCAGCGGCGCCGGGGCTCCCGGCTCCCGCGCGAGGGCCGCGCGCATGGGGCCAGGGAGGGACGAGGATGAGGAGGAGGAGGAGGAGGAGGAGGAGGAGGAGGAGGAGGAGGAGGAGGAGGGGAGGAGGGGAGGAGGGGAGGAGGAGGGGAGGAGGGATGGGGATGATGATGATGAGGAGGAGGAGGAGGAGGAAGAGGAGGAGGAGAAGCAGGACGTGGAGGAGGAGGAGGAGGAGGAGAAGGAAGAGGAGGATGACCAGTGAGGAGAAGAAGGAGGAGGAGGCGGAGGAGTGAGGACAAGGACCAGCGAGGAGGAGGAGGAGGAGGACGACGACGACGACGACAACGAACAAATCTGCAGCGCTCGTGCCCGGGCCCTCATGGATATGGCCGCCCCGACCCTTCGGATCCCAACTGCGGGGTCCTCGCGAGCGGCCTCTTGGCCGTCGCGAGCGGCCCCGCGGCCGTCGAGGAGGCGGAGGAGGACCCGTGCAAACCCAACAGTCGTCAACGATGTTGGAAAAAACAGTCGAGGAGGAGGAGGAGGAGGAGGAGGAGGAGGAAAAGGAGGAGGAGGAGGAGGAGGATGGTGGTGAGGAGGAAGAGGAAGAGGGTGGAGGAGGAGAAAGATGAGGAGGAGGGTGAGGAGGAGGAGGAGGAGGAGGAGGGTAAGGAGGAGGAGAAGGGTAAGGAGGAGGAGAAGGAGGATCAGTGTAAACCCAGAACCCAACAATGATGTTGGAATAAGCCGTCCGAGATCCCTCTTCACAGGCCCCATACAAAGGCTCACTTTCACCGAGGGAAGTTCCCCGTTGGGCGACGACCCGTTGAAGATCCTGAAGCACGCCAAAGCACCATTCTCGGAGCCCCAACGCAACGAATCAACTTGACTGTTGCTCCTTGACGACACTGAATTGTGCCGGAACGCCATTCCAGCGACTTCAATACCGCGACTCAACGTAACTATTGCGCCCTGGCAATCTTGAGCCGCTCTTAAACGGGATGTCTGATACGTTGGCCATGCAAATCCAGCCAACTCTTGCAAATACATAAGACGAGTGCGCGCTGCGCTAGGGAGATAACCCCATTTTGAAAAGAAATCGCCCCTGTGACGCGAAACATTTGCACTTGTAAGACGGATGTGCGCGGTGCTATGGCGATACTTACATGTTGAAAACCATCCACCCTCTATCCGCGAAGCTCTTGCACATGTTTTAAACGAGCGTGCGCGTCGTTAAGGCGGAAGCAGCATGTTGAAGACCGCCCGCCCTCAATCCGCCAAGCCCTTGCAATTATCCAAACGAGCGCACGCGGTGCGAAGGGCAGAAGCACATTTAAAAAAACCGTCCGCCATCAGTCCGTGAAACTCTGGCATATGTTCAAGACGAGTGTGCGAGGCGCTAAAGCGAGAGCCGCACATTGGAAAACACCCGCCCTCAGGTTGTGAAGCTGCTGCCAACTTGAAAAATTCAAAGAGCACAGATGGTAAAGCAGTCGCGAGTGAAACGCCCGGCCCGCCGTTCCGACTGGCCCTGGGGTGCGACAGGGAGGAATGATTTATCATGGCAAAGAGTGGAGGAGAAGGAGGAGGCGAAGGAGAACGAGGCCGAGGATGAGAAAGAGGAGGATGGGGAGAAGAAGGAGGCGAAGGAGGAGGAGGATGAGGAGGAGGAGGGAGAGAGGCGGAGGAATGGGAGGGAGGGAGGAGGAGAGGGAGGGAGGGAAGGGGAGGAGGAGGAGAGGGAAAAGAGGAGGGGGACGGGGCAGAAGAGGAGGGAGGGAGGGAGGGAGGAGGAGGAGGAAGAGGAGGAGGAGGAGATAGCCCAATGTAAACCCAAGACTCATCAAAGATGTTGCAATACACCGTTTCTCCAAGTTCCGTGGTCGTTGGGCCCTACAAAGACATGTTATCACTGAAGGAAAAGCCACGTTGGAAGACAACCGTTTGAAAATCGTGAACCGTGCCAAATGACGATGCCTGGAAGCTTCACGTCTCGAATCGACGTTACTGTTGGGTCCTGACGGTCCTGAATCGTGCCAGACAGTCTTGCGCCACATTGAAAACAACCCGCACCCCATCAGCGAAACTGCAGCAAAGCTTTCAACATATGGACCATAGATGGTGGGGAAGCATCAGGCGAAACGCCTGGCACGGCTTACCGGCACGTCTCGGGGTGCGACAGGGAGAAGCTACTGTTAAGGACAAAGGGGTGAAGGAGGGAGGAATGGAGGGAGGGAGGGAGACAGACACGCAGGGAGGGAGGGCGGGACGGAGGAGTTGGAGGACGGTGGAGGACCAGAGCAAACCCAGGATGGGCCAAGGATGCTGCAAGACGCCCTCCAGCAGGCCCCTGCGAACAAAAACATTGTCCCGCTGCGGGATGAGCCCCCGTGGAACGACGAGCGCCCAGAAAGCCTGCCACCCCGGCTTTATCCCCACTCTGGTCAAGGATCCACGCTGCATCCTTGCAGCGACAAGAATGACTGCCTACCAGACCACCCCAACCTAACCCGAAGACCCAAATTTCGGGTTGGGGGGGGTACGGATTCCATGTGTTTTGTCAACGTTCCCCGACGAGGGTAACATTGGGCCTTCGGGTCAGGCTGGGGTGGTTCGGTGGTTGGTGAGAAACGCAGGGGGCAGAATGATAGCTACATGTTAAAGAAGTGATAGCAGCAATTCATTTTTGAAGACGATCTACCTTCCAAGCGTGTAGATGTTCCACATACTCCAACCCATGGCCGTACAAATAGAAGAAACCTGAACCGAACGCCCTGTTCTGGGAAGGAGTTGCCCACCATCCGTGTAACTGTTGCACGTGTTGGACTTTCCTCAGTGTTCTAGGGCTTGGCAGAACCTCAACAAATTCACTTTTGGAAGCTGTTGAAGCGAATGCGCGCGCCGCAAAGGCAAGACCTGCACTTAACCCCCCTCCATTCATGGAGCCCACACATACAATTTGAAAATCAATACGCGCGTCGCTGCAAGCGAGAACCACGCTGTGAAAACCGCTGGCCCTCCATCTTTTGGATGCTTTTGAAACACATGGCCGATTCTGTAACCCTGAACTCAAAAACGTTTTCATCTCTTGGGGGTGCATCTTTTGCTTCCGCCGCCTTCCGCCGGCCTTCCGCCGGCCTTCCGCCGGCTTCCGCCGGCGGAGGCGGCCTCGTTGTACTTCCGCCGCCTTCCGCCGACCTTCCACCGCCTTCCGCTGAGGAACAGCTGCCAACTCCTGTAACCCTCGAAGGCAAAGCCGTTTTTGGAACGCCTCACGTGACCGCGGCGCTACCCCGAGAAACACTTTTCGAAAGCAGCCTTACCTCCGTCCTTGTTCTCCTCCTCCTCCTCCTCCTCCTCCTCCACCTCCTCCTCCTCCTCCTCCTCCTCCTCCTCCTCCTCCTCCTCCTCCTCCCTCCCCCCCTCCTCCTCCTCCTCCTCCTCCTCCTCCTCCTCCTTCCTCCTTCTCCTCCTCCTCCTCCTCCTCCTCGTCCCTGCTCCTCCTCCACTTCCTCCTCCTCCTCCTCGCCTTTCGCTCCTCCTCCTCTCCTCTTCCTTCCTCCTCCTCCTCCCCTCTTCCTCCTCCTCCTCCTCGTCCTCCTCCTCCTCCTCCTCCTCGTCCTCCTCCTCCTCCTCCTCCTCCTCTCTTCTCCTCCTCCTCCTCCTCCTCCTCCTCCTCCTCCTCCTCCTCCTTGGCGTGAGGACTATGAATGTTTAAGAAGTGTCCAGCGAAGCGCCGCGCCCAGACAACGGACTCGCCTGGTGGTGCGACAGGGCGACAGCGTTCATAAAGGAGCATGCGCAGAGGAGAAGGGAGGGGGAGAGGGGGGAGAAGGAGGAGTACTAGGGAGAAAGAGGAGGAGGATTGCGACGAGGACGAGATGGAGGAATAGGAGAGGATTATGAATAGGAGGAGGAGGATCAGGAGGAGGATGAGGACTTAAAGGCGGAGTAGGATGAGGACGAGGAGGAGGAGGGAGCAGGGCAGGGCCGAGCGGCTTGAGCTGGCGGCTGCGGAACCCATGTTGCAAAGGTTTCCTGGCGATGCTCGACAGTTCTGTGACATGTCTACCACGGTTTTCGAAAATAGCTGCGGAATCGATGTCCCCAATCAGTGCTAGCACTGAAGGGGCCCCTATCGATGTTGAAGGATTTGGTCAAAGTTGCGGCCGATGTTGGTGGGCGGCTGGGTCAAGGAGTTGGCGAACGATTTGAATTGGCGGCTGGGATCGCAGGCTCCGGGGTTCCTGGTTGTGTGCCATAATTGAAGGAGTCGGTTCCGATCCAGCGCCCAAGCGAAGCCCGTACAATTCTGCTCCAGCCAAGCATGCGGCTGCATGCGGGCATGCAGCGCAAGCGTGAGCAAGATTGGGTAATCGAGCGAACCACTCGAAATCCGTCTGGAGCACGCAGAATTAGCAAGTTGGCATCGGCGCAGGGGAGAGCATAACAGAACATGAGCCCTGCGTCATGAGGCTTTCGCCACCTTCGCAGGCCCTTGTCGCACAATCGTTCGTGTACTGTGTCGTGTAGGTTGGCCGTGTTTTTGCATGGGGGCGCGGCTCCTACGCCAGAAGGGCGCACGCACTGCTGCGTAGAGGGGCCACATCCTGTCCCTACGACAGTCCAGTAAAAGGTCCAAGCGCTTCAACAGCTATTGCAGCACTGAAAAAGCCAGCAGAGGGTCCCGGTCCAACTCCAATCGACCAAAGTGTTGGTTTGAGAAGGGGCGGGCCCAACGATGTGGTATAATCCGCCGTCGTGCTTGCACGGAGTGGGCGTGGTAGAATGATTGCTGTTGTCCAGGAGGTTGTTTGATGTTTTCTAGGGCCGCCCCCCCCCCTCCTCGCAGAGGGGGTCTTGAGACACCCCCCTCTGAAATTGCTCTCCGGCGGTTTTCGACTTCCAAGCGGGCAAGACGGCCTCCAAAACGGCTTCCAAAGCAGTCAAGATGACACCAGGACGGCCCACGATGGCCCAAGACGGCTCAAGAGGCTCCCAAGACGGCCTCAAGGCAGCTCAGGAGGCCCCCCCAGACGGCCCAAGAGGGCTCCAAGAGGCCTTCCAAGAGCGCACGAGGAAGCAAAAAAGCATTGCTGATCCAAGAGGCTCGCGAGAAGGCCTCAAGACGGCCCTGCAGCGTGCCTAGGAGAGGTACCACGCCCGCTCCTGCGACAGATGCTCTGCGGCATGGCCCCAAGGTGCCTTCTAGAACTCCCACGAAGAGCCCCAGAGACCCCCAAGAAGGCCCCAACAGAGCCCCGAGACCTCCTAACAGAGCCCGAAGAGGACCTCAAAACCGTCTCTGGCGCCGTCCTGGCCCCCCACCCTCCCACGAATTCCATGATCCAAACATGGTTGGGCGGCGGTATCTGCCCCCCTCAGGGGCGTTCAATTGAATAAACAATCTCCTCCGCATCGCCGCCGAGCGCCCACCACAGGCAGGTGCAGCTGCCAGACATCGCGAACACCTTCGTGACGCCCGGCTGCGCGCACTTGCAGTACTGCTCCCGGTGCGGGGCCGCCCAGCCCGGCCGGCACGACGTCGCACGAGAAGTGGGAGAGCGAGACGATCTTGTTGGCGCCGTGCACCCTGGCCGCCTCCGGGCGCCAGAGGCAGGCCCGTCAGGAGCAAGGTGCGGGTTGGGTCGGGCATGTCCCCCTACAGGCGGAGCTTGGGCGAGAAACAAGAAATACCCCAAAAATAGCCCCCAGATGGCGAAACATACTAGAAAAAAATCGCTCCCATACTATGTTTTACTATTTTTGAACATTCCTCCTGCAGAGGGAAAACCTTGGCCTCCTCGCGCGCCAGAGGCAGGCCCGTCAGCAGCACGGCGGGGGCCGTGGCAGCCGCCGCAGGCGGCTGCGCGCGTGCCACACCCGAGGGGCCGCGTG
The DNA here is from genome assembly GCA_963575745.1 of Prorocentrum cordatum. Lineage (NCBI taxonomy): Eukaryota > Dinophyceae > Prorocentrales > Prorocentraceae > Prorocentrum > Prorocentrum cordatum. The sequence goes on from CAUYUJ010018841.1 coordinate 85,258, forward strand.
CGGGGCGCTGCCGGGCTCGTCCGCTGTCCGCGGGGCCGAGGAAGGCCGCCTGCTCGGGGTCTTCGGCGGCAGAGGCCTGCTGTCCACCACACCACCACCATCATAAGTTGGAGGGGGAGGGGGTCCTCCTCCTCCTCCTCCTGCTCCTCCACCTCCTCCTCCTCCACCTCCTCCACCTCCTCCTCCTCCTCCTCCACCTCCTCCTCCTCCTCCTCCTCCTCCTCGTCCTCCTCCTCTTCGTCCTCCACCTCCTTCCCCCCTCCAACTTAGGGTGGTGGTGGTGGAAAACAAGCTCGGGGTCTTCGGCGGCAGAGACCATGCTGGCGCGGAGGCGCCCACGCGAAGGCGAGGTTTTTTTGAGCAGGGACCGACCGTCCCGGCATTCATAGAGTCCTACCACGAAATTTTCTTAGAACCCAAAAATGTTCTGATAGCAAAAGCCATGCTCTTAGAACATCAACCCGATGTGATAAAACAAGATAGTCCCAGAACATTTCGTGGGAACCACAAGAGGTTCTTAGAACATTGTTTGGTAGGCCTGTAGGCACGCCAGGACGCTTCGCCACTGCTTGAGCTTTGAGGCCCGAGGCTTTGAAGCGATACGCCCTGGGCCAAGAGGGCTGCGGCTTCTCGGGCCGTCTCGGGGCGCCTCGCAACAGTTCGGGCTTTTGCAACAGCACGCGGAGCGGAACCTCCCGACATAAACAAGCCAGTCGCAACGTGATTGACACACCAAATGCACTCTCGCTGTCGGGAACGTCTCTTGGAGCTTGTTCGAGGTTCTCGTGGAGCCTTTCCTACACAGACGGGAGGCTGCTCCGCAGTGGCTGAATGGCGAAGCTGCGCCGACAAAGCAGGCTGAACTCGGCAAGCAGCCATGGCACGCGGGCACGGAAGCTGCGACAAAGCCAGAAATCCACTGATTTGTCGCTGCTACTGAATAATGATATGTGGTATGTGTTCGAACGTGGCCGATGGTTTCCGCAAATGCTATGCAATATTCGGACAATCTCGCAGGCTGTCGACAGTTCTCGGAGGTTCTCGGAGTCTACCAGATTCTGGGGGTCGTCGTCGCCGTCGCCGAAGACGTGGGCGCCGTCGTCGTCGCCCTCGCCGTCGCCACCGCCACCGCCGTAGTCGTCATCATCGTCGTCGGCAGCGTTGTCGTCGTCGTCGCTCTCCTCATCATAACTCTTGCATATATCCACCCATCTGTCCTTCCTTCGCCTTCCCCCCGTTCGCCGCCTCGCTCAACATCCCCCTTATCGTTCTCCTCCTTCTCCTGCTCGATCCGTCTTTTTCGCAAATAACTCCTCACTGCCGCACCACCAGACGTGTCGGTAGGACGGACCAGGCGTTTCGCCTGAAAGTTCCTCACAATGTATGGTCCACCAGCTAAGCAATGTGCAGCAGCTTCACGGATGAAGGGCGGGCAATCTTCAAAATGTGGGTCTCGCCTGAGCGCCGGGCATTTTCGTTGTAAAAGTGTGCAGCACTTTAATGGATGTGGGGCGCTTTTCCTTATCATAATGTGGCTCTCGAGTTAGCGCCGCGCACATTCGTCTTACAAGTTCACAGCAGTTGCAAACAAGGACGGCGGTTCCTTTTCAACATGTGTCTCTAGTCTACGCGCCGCTCGCATTCGTCCAAGGTCCAAGGCCCGTATTGTTGAAACCCTACGAATGACGTTCTGGCACGGGTCGGGATTGTCCGGACGCAGCAGTCACGCTGATTCGCTGTGCTGAAGTCGCAGGATTGGTCATCTGGCTCGATTCAGGGCTGCCAGTACGCAACGGTCACATTGATTCGCGACGGTGAAAACCCAGGAATTGCGTTCTGGCGCAGTGGAAAATTCTCGAACGGATGCAGAGGAGGATACCGATGACGGAGGGGTGATACGCAGGACGAGGAGGAAGAGGAGGAGGAGGAGGAGAAGGAGGAGGCGGAGGACGAGGAGGAGGAGGAGGAGGAGGCGAAGGAGGAGGAGGAGGAATTGGAGGAGGAGCGGAGAGAGGAGGAGGAGGAGGAGGAGGCGAAGAGGAGGAGGGCGGAGGCGGAGGAGGCGGAGGAGGAAGGAGGAGGAGGAGGAGGATGAGGAGGAGGAGGAGGAGGAGGAGAAGAGGCCCGCGCCGATCCCCTGGCCCCTGCGAGGCCCGGCCTGCTCGAGGGCTCCCCGCACCGTCCGCATCGCGGTCCCGTGCTTGCACCTCGGCAGGCCGCACCGCCGGGGGGGGGGGGGGACTCCGCGCGGACCCAGGGGCAAAGGTGGTCGTTCCTCCTCTCGTATCCTCTCCTCCTCCTTCCTTCCTTCTCTCTACTCTCCTGACTCCTCTCGCTCTCTCAGCGCCTCGCCTCGGCGTCCTGCTCCTCTCCCTCCTCCTATCCCCGCCTCCTCTCACCTCATTCATTCATCACTCATCTTCATCCTCATCTTCATTACGCTGTCCCATCCTCATCCTCATCCTCAGTGCGATCAAGCCTCTTCCTACAATCCTCATCTCATCCTCATCTCATCATCATTCCTCATCACCCAACCAGGCATCGAGGATCATCAGCATCATCATCAAGCAATCAGCATCATCATCAGTCATCATCATAATCATTCATCATCATCATCTATCATCCTTCATTCATCATCTATCATTGTGTAGATATCACTACTTCATAATCATCATCATATTCGATCATCATCATCATCATCTATACATCATCATCATCTGATCACATCATCATCGTGCATCATCATCGTCATCATCTATCGTCATTCCATCATCATCATCATCATCGATCATCCTCATCATAATCATCATCTATCATCTATCATGTATTCATTTCTTATTCGTTTCCTCCTCTCCCTCCTCCTCCGCGGGCGGCCCCCGCCGCCCCTCCGGCTGAGGAGGAGGAGGAGTTTTTTTTTTTTTTTTTTTTTTGCGGAGGAGGAGGCGGAGGAGGAGGAGGAGTGAGGAGGAGGGTTGAGGAGTTGGAGGATTGTGGGAGGATGTTGGAGGAGGAGGAGGAGGAAGGAGGAGGAGGAGGAGGAGGAGTTAGCAGAGGGAGGAGGAGGGAGAGGAGTTGGAGGAGGAGAGAGGAGGAGGAGAGGTAGGAGGAGGAGGAGAGGCGGAGCGGGGAGGAGGGGGATGAGGAGGTAGGAGGTAGGAGGAGGAGGAGGAGGAGGAGGAGGAGGAGAAGGAGGAGGAGTTGGAGGAGTTGGAGGAGGAGGAGGAGGAGGAGGAGGAGGAGGAACTTGTCCTGCGTGGACTGGGACGCGTGGACGGCTCCGATCCCACGCGGCGAGCGGCGAGCCCCACGGGTTAGCACCGCTTCCTGCACTGGCCTCGGAGGGACTGCCCGCCTCCGCGGCGCAGGAAGCCGGTGGTGGCGGGCGGTGGCATGGCAGCCCATGCGCGCTCGGCTCTGACTCTTATGGGCGATTTCGGGAACACTGAACCCAAAAACGTTTCATCTCTTGGGGGCACATCTTTTACTTCCGCCGCCTTCCGCTGAGCTTCCGCCGGCTTCCCCTGGCGGAGGCGGCCTCGTAATACTTTCCGCCGACCTTCCGCCGAGGAAGAGATGACATCTCTGTCTATCCTCAAATGCAAGGTCACTTTTGCAACGCCTCTTGTGTGTGGTGTGTGTATGTGCGGAAATCCTCGGGGGGAAATGGGAGACGCCTCGGAAAGGTAGCACTCACAAGCGAAGTCAGTGTGCAAGGCCTCCTTCCGGAGAACGGAGGGAGGACCGGGGGAAACTGGGGAGGCCCTCCACAGGCAGCCCCACCCGAACCCGGAACCACAATCTCCGGCCCCACGCATCGAGCTTCCAGGTCCACAGCCCCCGCCAGTGCCTCAACGGGTGGAGGGACTACCAGCATCAGCGACGCGGGGCCGGCATCTGCGAGCGAGCAGTCGATCGGGCGCGCCGCTCGTGCCGAGGCCCTGCCCGTTGTCGGGTGGTGCGGCTGGCGCCTCAGCGCCGCATGATGTAGCTGGACGACGCGGAGGAGGGGAAAGGGGGGAAGAGGAGGAGGGGGAAGATGAGGAGGTGGAGGAGGAGGTGGAGGAGGAGGAGGAGGAGGAAGGCGGAGGAGGAGGAGGAGGAGGAGGAGGAGGAGGAGGAGGAGGGAGCGCAGGAGGGAAGGGAGGAGGAGGAGGAGGAGGGGGAGGCGGAGGCGGCGGAGGAGGAGGAGGAGGCGGCGGAGGAGGAGGAGAAGGAACGAGCCAGCGTTCTCGAACACCGCCGCCAAGCGGCAGCACCACCCTCGCCCTGCTCGGTCACCACCGCGTCGGGGCGGCGCGGAGCTCCACGTCTCGGGGGTTCTCAGGCCCCCGTCCGCCGCGGAGGCGATCGTTTGGTGAGTGTTCTTCCAGTCGGGGGCTGGTGATCTCCTGCCTCCCTCCTCGCGCGTGGCTGAAACAAATAAGGTTGTACTTATCGATCTGGGCGCCAATTTTTCGCGGGGGTCATGCTTCTTGCTAGTCCGCCGACCCTGTCGGCATGTGTGAAAGGCTTTTCCGTTTGAGTCGTCGCTTTCATTGCCGTTGTCGCAGTCACCGCTACCCCCTTTCTCTGTCCGTGTCTTGAAGCGTCACAGCCAAGAGAAGTCGAACAGCTTCGGAATCGAGTCGAACGGAAACCCTTTTTGTTGATCCGTTCCCCGCCGGGGGGGGGGACTGGCGTTGGGGGGGATCCCGGGTGTTGTGACCCCCCCGTCGGGGAGCACCGCTCCCTGGGAGAAGTTTTCCCCTTCGATTCCTTCCCTCACAGACGCCGCGGGGGCTCCCCCTTCAAGGCCGGCGGCACCGGCTGCAGGGCCGTCGCAGTCTTTCCTGTGTCGTTCCACGTGCATTGGAGGAAGGACCCCCGAAAGGGCCCCCATCCCCTTCCTCCCTCCCCTCTCCTCCCTCCCTCCTCCGTCCTGCCCCCCCCCCTCGCCCCCCCCCCCCTCCCCCCCCCCCGCCGGCAAGCCGGCAGGACCCCGCGCTGGAGGCGTGAGTGGGGGGCTCGCTGGGGGCTCCTTCCCGAAGCGGAGGGCGGGAGGGGAGAGGGAGGGGCGGAGGGAGCACCAGGCACGGCGGAGGAGGGATGGGGATGGGGATGGGGATGGGGATCGGTTGAACGGTACCGAGCATGGGCCAGACCAAGATCGGCGTCAGCGCGCGGATCCTCGCCTCCGACGTCGCATGTCCTTCGTGGCGTGCCCCTCCCCCACCCCACCCCACCCCACGGGCGTCTCCACCCCAAGCCCCCGGGCGCGGGCCTTTCAAGTACGAGCTCTTCCCCGAATGCCCCGGGGGAAGAGGAGGAGGAGGAGGAGGAGGAGGACGAGGAGGAGGAGGAGGAGGAGGAGGAAGAGGAGGAGCAGGAGGCGGGGGGGATGGCAGCATCCTTGGGTGGATCATTGCCACAATCGTCAGCGTCCAGTGCTCATGAGGAAGAGGAGGAGGAAGAATATAGGGGAAGGAGGGGCAGGAGGAGGGGGAGAAGGATAAGGAGGGAGACGAGAGAAGCACCCTGGGAGGCCTGGACATGGGCACCAACACCAACACAGGGTGGCTGCCTCCACGGGAGGAAGATGATCCTGGATGTTGGTGTTGGTGGTAATCTTTCGGCCACCTAAAAGCCCGAATCTTACCACCATCACCGAGATCAGGATCATCTTCCCTCGGTGGAAGCACACCGTCGACTTTGGGGTCGGTGTCAACCTCTGGGCCTGCGACACCCCCCCAAGACCAGAGAGGGCGAAAGAAGGGGGCGACGAGGAGGCTAGCAGGGGGGAAACGGGTCCTGAGGGCAACGGGTCCTGGACCCCGCGGCCCGCGCAGAGACGTGCTGGTACTAGGTGTCCTCCTTGGAGGCGCGCGGCTGATCCGAACATCTAGTACTCCCATACTGTAATCTGTCGTTTCCCGAGCGGTGTGGCCAGAAAGCGCCCGCGAAGACGCGTATTATATAGGACTAGAACCACGCGCGCGCTTCGCGCGCGCTTAGGTTCTGTCGAGTCACAGACCCAGGAATCGTTGTGAGAAGAAATTGGTGACGCGAAGCGTCGTGGGGGCGTCCTTGGACGTCTGGGGTCTCCTGGGGCCTCTTGAGGGGCCTCCTTGGGGCCTCCTGGTGGCCTCTTGGGGCGGAAGGCTCGAGCTTGCGGTTCGTGGTCCCCCTCTGGGCCCCCTCTTGGGCCCGTCTTGGGGCCCTCTTGGGCCATCTTGGGCACCTCTTGGGCCGTCTTGGGGCCCTCTTGGGCTGTCCTGGGGCCCTCTTGGAAGCTTCTTGGGCCGTCTTGGGGCGGTCTTGGGCGCCTCTTGGGCCGTCCTGTAACGTCGGAAAGCCCAAAAGGCGACTTTGTTGAAAATGTACGTTTTACGAAGGGAATGGGCAAATTTTTGCGTCTAGGGGCCCTCTTGGGACGCATGTTGGAGGCTTCTTGGGGCCTCTTGGGGGCGTCCTTGGACGTCTGGGGTCTCCTGGGGCCTCTTGAGGGGCCTCCTGGGGGCCTCCTGGCGGCCTCTTGGGGCGGAAGGCTCGAGCTTGCGGTTCGTGGTCCCCCTCTGGGCCCCCTCTTGGGCCCGTCTTGGGGCCCTCTTGGGCCATCTTGGGCGCCTCTTGGGCCGTCTTGGGGCCCTCTTGGGCTGTCCTGGGGCCCTCTTGGAAGCTTCTTGGGCCGTCTTGGGGCGGTCTTGGGCGCCTCTTGGGCCGTCCTGTAACGTCGGAAAGCCCAAAAGACAACTTTGTTGAAAATGTACGTTTTACGAAGGGAATGGGCAAATTTTGCGTCTAGGGGCCCTCTTGGGACGCATGTTGGAGGCTTCTTGGGGCGTCTTGGGGGCGTCCTTGGACGTCTGGGGTCTCCTGGGGCCTCTTGAGGGGCCTCCTGGGGGCCTCCTGGCGGCCTCTTGGGGCGGAAGGCTCGAGCTTGCGGTTCGTGGTCCCCCTCTGGGCCCCCTCTTGGGCCCGTCTTGGGGCCCTCTTGGGCCATCTTGGGCGCCTCTTGGGCCGTCTTGGGGCCCTCTTGGGCTGTCCTGGGGCCCTCTTGGGAAGCTTCTTGGGCCGTCTTGGGGCGGTCTTGGGCGCCTCTTGGGCCGTCCTGTAACGTCGGAAAGCCCAAAAGACAACTTTGTTGAAAATGTACGTTTTACGAAGGGAATGGGCCAATTTTTGCGTCTAGGGGCCCTCTTGGGACGCATGTTGGAGGCTTCTTGGGGCGTCTTGGGGGGCGTCCTTGGACGTCTGGAGGCCATCTTCAGCATCTCGGAGCCCTCTTGGAGGCCTCTTGGAAGTTTCTTGGGCCGTCTTGGGCGTTTCTGGGGCCGTCTTGTCTGACCGGGGAGGCCTCCGGCAAGCCCCGACGAGCCTCCGGGCCCCCCGGGGTGCACATTTGCGGTCGAGGTCCCGGCCCCGGGCCCCCGGACCCGGTGCGCCGTTATATGTATATGTCTCGGTGCGCGCGTCGCCCCAAGGGGGGCGACGCAGACATAATACCAGTATGTTGGGTGGCGCCGACCTTCCCCCAGGACGAGTTCTTCATCCTCAATCGTTTTCCGATGGCCCTGGGGCCCGTGGAGGGCCCTGGGAAGCCAACAACAAAACCAGCGACGAAACAAAAAACTTTGGAACCCACTTCCCTTCAAGCCCGCTTCCCCCACGGCGAAGGGTAGGAGAAGGATGCTGCTGATGATGATGATGATGATGATGATGATGATGATGATGATGATGATGATGATGATGATGATGATGAGGAGGATGAGGATGAGGATGAGGATGAGGAGGATGAGGAGGATGAGGAGGATGAGGAGGATGAGGAGGAGGAGGAGGACGAGGAGGAGGAGGAGGAGGTGGAGGAGGTGGAGGAGGAGGAGGAGGAGGAGGAGGAGGAGGAGAAGAGGAGGAGGAGGTGGACGAGGAGGGAAGAGGAGGGGAGGGAGGAGGAGAGGAGGAGAGGAGGAGGAGGAGGAGGAGGAGGAGAGGGAGGAGGAGAGAACGGCCCCTCCTGGCCAGATCGAGCGCGAAGCACGCGCCGAAGGTCCCCGAGGGCCGCCGCGCAGCCGCCGAGGGCTGCCGGGTGGGGGGTCGCCGAGGGCGGCTGGCGCCCGCAGCGGGGTGCCGCCGCGGGGCCGTCGAGTGCGGCGCCTTGCCGGCTCGTCCGGGGTGGGCACCCCGAAGAGGACGCACAGGGCGGCGTGCGCGCTGGCGGGGGGGGGGCGCAGGCGGCGAGAGGAGGAGGAGGAGGAGGAGAGGAGGAGGAGGTAGGAGGAGGAGAGGAGAGGAGGAGGAGGAGGAGGAGGAGGAGGAGGAGGAGGAGCGTTTTATTTCGAGAGGAGGCCATGACTCCCGGAACCTCAGCAAGAGCGGGGGCCCATGCCGCAGCGGGACGACGTTTGAAAGGCCAGCCTCCGGGCAGAACTATCGTCGCCGCAGGCTGTGCTCCTTGCCCACGTGTTTCCAGGCCCTTACCCTCCTTGCCAGGTTCTGTCGTCCAGAGGTCCCAGTCTGTCGCGCAGCAACGAGCACTCGACTCGGCACTCACATCGCCAGGCTCAGGAGAGGCACGCCCAGGCTCACGACGAACCTCACCCTCGGGCTCCCTGCGAGCCCCCACCAGGCTCTCGACGTACATCCCCAGGCTCCCGACGACGATCCTCAGGGCCCCGACGAACACCAGCGGGCTCGAGACGCACATCCGCAGGCGCACAGAGAACATCATCAGACCCACAGCGAGCGGGAGGAGCTGCATCATTTTCGGGACCAGGCCTCAGGGAGGGGACAGCCAGGCCCGCGACGTGCGCCAACTGGCTCGCGAAGTTCGTCATCAGGCTCACGATGTTCGTAGTCGAACGTTTGGTGCGGGCCGAAGAAGCGTGGAACGACGGCTCTCACTCCATGTTTGTCATCAGGCTCATCGCGTGGAACACCTATCGCGGGAGCGACCCTACCAGGCCCACGACGTACATTATCACCAGGCTGACGACGTACCTCGGCAGGCTCACGATGACCGTCATCAGGCTCCAGACGTGCCACGACCTGCACGCGACGAACATCATCCTGCTCTCGACGTCCGTCACAAGGCTCGCAATGTCCATCGGCAGGCGCAGGAGGAACACAGTCAACCCGTAGAGTAAGGATGCGCGATAAGGATGCGGGGCCCTTGGGCGCCCATTTCGAAGCTTTTCGAGCAGGGCGCGGCCAACGAGAGTGGTCAAGGATAGGCCGAAGAGGCAAGGATGCGAGGGTACCCTTGGGAAGGTCGCCCATCCTTGCTCTGCGGGTTGACTGCAAGATCCGACCCGCGACGAGGGCACACGGCACCATTGTCGGGAGGGAGACGCCCAAGCTCACTGCACACAGCACCAGGCTCCCCAAGTGCGGCGCACGGCCCAGTGCGCTCCCCACGCGCCCCAGGGAGCGGGGCACGGAGGCCGACCCGCACAGCACCAGGCTCAGGAAGGCCACGAACAGGCGCACCCAGATCAGCAACGGAGCATCGTTCAACCGATCCCTGTCCCCACTGGTGCGGCCTGGGCCCACTGGCCGACTTATCCCCCTAGATGGGGATACAGGCTGTTTTCCTAGGGCTTCGAGGGGTCTATCCCCGACTGGAGGGGTGGGATGCTGGGGTCGAGATGGGGATGGGCATGGGGATGGGGATCGGTCACTGCACCGACCTTGCGGACGTGCTGCAGCGGATTTCTGCATGGATTTCTGCCAATGCAGAACCCCGAAACGGCGAGTGAAAAACGACATGAGCTTCGCGTGGATTTGTTTTAGTCTTCATGCCTGTCCCCAAAAAATCCGCGCGAAATTCACCTCGAAATCCGGAACGACATTCTCCAGAACACTCCGGGCCCATCCTGTCATCTTCCGAACGAAATCCGCTCTGCGATGTTGGCGCCATGACATCGGTTTAACGATACTGAGCAATCAGCTCCGGACGTCCCCCACCTCGGGGATCTGCTGACCCGGGTCAATCCAGACCAGGGCCAGGCAGGCCTTGCAACACCCTGCAAATCCTGCAAGATCCTGCGCGCAAACCCGGGTCAATGCGAAGGATCCTGCAAGATCCTGTAGGAGCCTGCGCCCAAGCCAGGGTCAGTGCGACCCTGTCCCTGCTGGATCCTGCAAGATCTGGCGCTCTGGCTGGCCCCCGTTTGCACCGACCCCCGTCTCAAGGCTCCCGAGCACCGTCCACCGGAAGAGCGCCAGTAGGCTCGCAGAACGAGCGCAGCCTGGGGTTCCCGCGGGACTGGGGCCCGGCTCTCGCGGCGTGCACCTGCAGGCCCGAGGAGCGCCCCGCAAGCTGCAGGGGGCACCCCCATCCCCATGCCCATCCCCATCTCGACCCCAGCATCCCACCACCTCAGTTGGGGGTATACCCCTCGAAATCCAAGGAAAACAACCTGTATCCCCATCTAGGGGGATATCGGCCAGTGGGCCCAGGCCACACCAGAGGGGACAGGGATCGGTTAAACGATGCTCCATTGCTGCAGGTCCACCAGGAGGATCGCCATGCTCCCGAAGCGCACCGTCGTGCAACGCACTGCGTGCTCTCCTGCGCAAGGGTCGCCATCGCCGCCAGGGCAGTCACCGCGCGAGAAATTCATATCGTCGCTGATCTCGCTGTGAGCGGGGAGTGGGACTCTCGCGACCAGGCTCAGCCTTGTCGCACTCCACCAAACCAAGCCCGTCTCGAACGCCCGGCCAGGGGGTCGGGGACTGCATCCGCCACCGCGCCGAGACACATGGCGAGCACCTTGTCCGAGTACAACACTGGAAGGCACGGCACAACTTCCTTGGCAGAGCCCCGAAGAGAAGACCGCGGAGCCACTCCAGCTGACGACGTAGGCCTCCAGCGCTGGCGCCGAGCCGCATTCGCACGTCGAGCGATGCCGTTCACCTCCTCGAATACCGTGCCAGAGACGATGCCGCGTTCCGCAGACCACCGAACCGCTTCATGAAGCGAACGACGATGTGGGGCACCGTGTGAAGCCTTCAGCCCAAACTGAAGCAGAACGCCACGCCGAAGATCCTGAACTCGCCGATGAACCCCATCATGGGGAGCGCCGTAAGGGATCACTCCGCGATGGCAGGCCCTGGGCGTGATGGAATCGCATGCGGTGTTGAACCCCGCACAAGACTGTGTCGAAGCGTGATTCCGCCGGCAGTGGACACGAAGTGCGCCCAAGGCAAAGTTGAGAGACGTCGACGCTGGCCACGATGACAAGCAGACCAGATCCTGCCGATTGAGGAAGAAGAAGAAGAAGAACAAGAAGAATAATAATCAACAACACATTACAAGAAGGATAATAATAAGAAGAAGAAGGAGGAGAAGAAGAAGAAGAGGGCACTGATGGGATGGCACCAACGAGAAACACGCAGCTCGATCCCATTCAGAGCATGGAAGGCATGGCCATGGGGAGTGGGCGCGGCAGGGCCGAAAGGCATGAGAGGGAGAACTGGAACGGGAATGGCTTGAGCCAAAATTGCGACGGAAGGGGGGAGAGGAGGAGGAGGAGGAGGAGGAGGAGGAGGAGCAGCAGCAGGACAAGGAAGAGAAGGGCGAAAAGGAGGAGGAGAGGACTTCAAAGGGCAGAACAGGATGTTCCACACATCGGGATATAACCATATATACATACATATATACATATATATATATATATATATATGATAGATTGCCCAATCGCTGTCGCTGCTGCGTTGTCGTCACTCCTCTCTGTCCTGCTCTATATCGACCTCATCTCAGTGGGACTTCGACCTCCTGTTCTGATGAGTGATGCCCAGAACATGTAATGTCTCTGGCATCTGCATACTTGCGCTGGGTGGTCTGGAACTCATGCCCGAGGCAAACCATGCCCAAGTATTTCCAGGGCACCAATCGCGTGCGCTATAAACCAGCTAAATCCATCATGCGGCTCTTCTCGTGCAGTGTGTTGTTCGCACACGTAACTACGACCCTGTCCAAGAATCTCCATGGGAGCATCTTCTTGGTGAGTACGACCCCCTAGTCAGTCAAATCACGGGCGTGAGGGCGATTAGTCGTAGTAGGCGAGGGCTCCCCCTCGTCCTCCCTCCTGCATTCCCCTCCTCATCACGCCTCCTCCTCACCGCCCTCCTTTATCCACGTTTTTCTCTTCCTGTCTCCTCTATAATCCACCCTCATGCCTTCCTTCTCTTCATCATGCCTCCACTTCGTCACCAGCATGCCTCTGCTTCATCGTCCTCACTTCTCCACTTTGTCTATTTCCTGCCTACTTATCCTCCTACATCCTGCATGCCTCCCGCCACCTCGTCATCATCATCATCCCTATCCTTCACTGCTTCCTCCTCGTCCTCCTCCTCTTCCTCCACCTCCTCCATCTCCTCATCCTCCTCCCTCGTCTGGTCATCTCGCGCCCAAATCGCCACCCCCTGCACGGGACGCGCCAGGGTGTTCTGCAGCGCAAACATCGAAGTGGCAATGCGCTCAAGAGCCGTCCTGAAGAAACGTGGAGCCCAACGTCATCAGCAGCCGTGCTGCGACCCGGCTCACGTGCAGACGCCAGGACCTGCGCCTTACTCTCGCCCCTCCTCGGGCCCCTCCCCCCCCCTCGTCGCCCTGGCGAGCAGCAGCGCCAGCCAAAGGGGCACGGCTGCAAGAGCGCAGAGAGAGAGAGAGAGAGAGAGAGAGTGGCGGCGGCTGGCGCCCCCTCCCCCCCCCCAGGCGAGCCGCGCGAGAGCCCGCGCGGGCCGACGTCATCAGCTACAGGGTTGGGACAAGCTCGTGAGTGCGAGAAGGCAGAGCGGTGGCAGCAACCTCGGTCGCTAAGCTACCAAGTTGAAGGGCGTCGCTGTCATCAGCTACAGCGCTGGGATCAGGGAGTGCGAGGGCGAAGGGCGGCAAACGGCTCGGGCGCCATTCCGCGAGAAGCTGGAGACAGAGCTGGAGCCCAATGTCGTGCAGCGGGCGACGCATCAACTACAGAGCTGGAAGTAGCTCGTGAGAGAATGGCAGCAGCGAGCGACTGATCAGCTACAGCGAGAAGGGGGAGAGGTGGTTGGGCGTGAAGCGGTGCCAAACCCGCCCCACGACCCCTGCCGAAAGGCGGGCAATGCGGAGACGAGGTCTTGGTGCGAATGGCGGGCAGGCCCGCACTGCTGCTCTTGGGGGAAGTAGCTGGGGCAGCACGTTATCAACTACAGTTCGATATGCCCTCAGGGCTACGTATCATACAGTCGGGGCCTTGACCTAAGGAACCCTAAATAAGGAACGAGGCCCCTTTTTTCCCCTAAGTTAAACTTCGATTTCCCATGGAAAACCTAAGAGAAACTGCAACACAATCGAGGAACACCGAGCCCCTCCCCAACGAAAAGGGTTCCTTCTTCAGGGCCCCGACGGTAACCTACTGTGTCTGGCTCGGGGGCGGCCCGTAGCGTCTGGGAGGGGCGCTGGTGGCAGGCAGCCTGCCGCGCGTCTCTGCGTAATCTGAATCGCTCGGATCCGCCCGAATCCTTCCTCGCCTGGTCCAGCGGCAGCGGGCACCGACACGGTTCTCCCAGGGGCGGCGCCCATCTGCTCCCACTCCTCCCCCCTCTCTCCTCCTCCTCCTCCTCCCCCCCCTCTCCTTCTCCTCCTCCCCCCTCTCCTCCTCCTCCTCCTCTTCCTCCTCCTCCTCCTCTTCCTCCTCCTCCTCCTCCTCCTCCTCCTCCTCCTCCTTCTCCTCCTCCTCCTCCTCCTCCTCCTCCTCCTCCCACTCCTTCCCCCTCTCTCCAACTCCTCCTCAAGGCTCGGTCCGCCCTCCTCCCCTTTCCCCCTCCGTCCTCCCCCTATCGTCCTCCGCCCGCGCCTCCTGCCACATCATACCGCCCCACCGTCCTGATCCACCCTCCCGACGGCTCATGTGAGCCTTCCTTCTCCGACGGCTCCCGACGGCTCCCGGGGCTGAGCGACCAGCCTTCCTTCTCCGAATCCTGCACCCGCGGAGACGGCGGCGGCGGCGGCGGCAACGGCGGCAGAAGCTTCAAGGGCACCTAGCTTCGCGCTCCGCGCTGCGCGAAGCGCGAATCAAATTGCGCTCTCGCACCGCCCCCCAGGGGGAGAAGAGGATGATGGGGAGGAACCGGAGCCGAGTAGCGAAGCGCAAACAACTTCGCGCCCTCGAGGGCGTTCTTGGAGGTTTGCTGCCAAGGCGATGTCGTGATTTTTCCAATACGGTGTCCCTGGAAGTCTCGACCCATTCCCCAGGACCGGTTTTTCATCCTGAGTCGTTTTTTGACGGTCCAGGGGCCCAGCGAGGGCCCCTCGAGGCTGCAAAATACGAAAAACCTCCTACGTCCCGATTTGTTCAATACGTTGGATCGCTGGACGGCGGCCGCTGGCTTGGGCCTGTGCAGCAGCCAGGCGAGGCGCAACAACGTCTTGCTCGAACTGCCGGGGCCGAACGGAGGCAGCCCGTCGGGGAAGCGGAACCTGGGGTTCGGGGGCACCCCAAGGGAGAGAGAGAGAGAGAGAGACAGAGGGTGTGCATCTCACTCCTCCCTCCTCCTCCTCCTCCTCCTCCTCTTCTTCTTATTATTATTATTATGATGATTATTAGTATTCATATTATTCTTATGAGTATTATTATTAGTATGTGTCTGAGTATGCTTCTTCTTCTTCTTATTATTATTATTATCATTATTGTTATTATTATTCTTATGATTATTATTATTATTATTATTATTATTATTATTATTATTATTATTATTATTATCATTATTATCATTATTATTATTATTCGTAGTATTCGTATTATTATTCTTAGTATTATGTTTCTTATTATTCATCGTATTATCATTCGTATTCTTATTATTATTCTTAGTATTCGTATTATTCTTCTTCGTCTTCCTCTTCTTCTTCCTCCTCCTCCTCCACCTCCTCCTTCTCCCCCCCCTCCTCCTCCTCCTCCTCCTCCTCCTCCTCCTCCTCCTCCTCCTCCTCCTCCTCCTCCTCCCTCCTCCTCCTCCTCCTCCTCCTCCTCCTCCTCCTCCTCCTCCTCCTCCCCTCCTCCCCCTCCTCCTCCTCCCACTCCTCACTCCTCACTCCTCACTCCCACTCCTCACTCCTCCTCCTCACTCCTCACTCCTCACTCCTCACTCCTCACTCTCCTCCTCCTCCTCCTCCACTCCTCCCTCCTCCCTCCTCCCTCCTCCCTCCTCCCTCCTCCTCCTCCTCCTCCTCCTCTCTCCTCCTCCTCCTCCTCCTCCTCCTCCCTCCTCCTCCTCCTCCTCCTCTCCTCCTCCTCCTCCTCCCTCCTCCTCCTCCTCCTCTCCTGCTCCTTTCCTTATGGGAGCCTTTCCACATCCGCCTCCTCCTCGACCTCTCCTCCTCTTCTCCTCCTCCTCCTCCTTCTCCTCCTCCTCTCCTCCTCCCTCCTCCTCCCTCCTCCCTCCTCCTCCTCCTCCTCCACCTCCTCCTCCTCCTCCTCCTCCTCCTTGTCGTCTTCCTTCTCTTTCTCCACATCCGCCTCCTCCTCCACCTCCTCCTCCTCCTCCTTCTCCTCCTCCTCCTCCTCCTCTTCCTCCTTCCCTCCTCCCTGAACACCCCCAGCGAGGGGGTGCACGAGGAGGCGGTGAGATCGGAGGAGAGACGCGCGAGGGCCGGGGTGTGCAGGGGCGGGTGAGCAAAGAGGGCTCTCGGGAGGGGGGGGGGGCAAGAAGAGGAGGGGAAGGCAGCGGAGAGAGGCGGGAGGAGGAGGGCGACGGGAGGGAGACAACGGGGTGGGGGAGGGAAGGGGGACAGTGGACACGGTGGGGAGGGGAGGGGCGGGGGGGAGGGGACCGACGGGGGGGGACCACCAGCAGGGCTTCGAGAACCCCCCGGCCAGCATGCCGCCTCGCAGCGCCCGGCCCGATCTGGGCGCCCCCCCTGGCTTCGGTGCACGGGCTGCCCGGCGGGATCTAGGAGGCTCCCCTTTGTGTTGTCCACGGCCATACAGCCGAGCATGATGCTCGGCTGTATGTCCGTGGACACAACACGCGGCAAACCAAGCCTAGGAATGCTAGCCAATACAGCCGAGCATTATGCTCGGTTGTACATACAGCCGCGCAATATGCATTATGCCCCAAGCGGCCCATGCTTTCTTGATCTATGCTGCATATGCTCAAGAAAGCTGTACTTGAATAGATCTGGGCCAGCGTCCCACAAAGGTTCTGAAAGCAAACCTGGGCCAGTGTTTCGTGTTCGCGCCGGCGGGAACGACGGTGCTCAAGAAACTGGGCCGACTGTCCAGCAAGCTGGTCGAGAAAGGCTGGTCCAACTTGTCGGCAGGACATCTGGCGAGATGCGGGTAGGTAAACCCCGCCTAGCCCCAGCAGGACATGGAATCGCGGAAAGGGTCGGGGGATATACGAGTCCGAAGCTGGGACTCGACCAGAAGAAAGACATTGCTCCCCCCAAAGCCGTGGAAATCGTGTTATCTGGGTGTCGCTGTATGCGGGAAGCCGCGCACCACGCGAGGATACGACACTGGTGGCCCTGTGGATCGGGATCGAGTCCTTCATGCCTGCTCCCGACTCTCCTAGTCAATCTCCCTCCTCCCCTATTCTCCCTTGTCGTTCTGTTTACTCTTCTCCTCCTCTTCCTTCTCCTCCTCCTCCTCCGCCTCCGCCTCCGCCTCCTCCTGCGACGCTGCGACACGAAGCACCCAGCAGTCACCGAACAGAGGACCAGGGCACAGGCAAGAGCAAAGAAAGGCAAGGCGAGGAAAGGTAGAGTGGGCGATTCGACCTCCCAAGGAAAAGACCACACTGGGGCGAGCCCGAGGCAGGCCTCCCCAGGGAGAGCTGAGACCTGACCTGACCAACAGAGGCCCCGAAACCCAACAAGAACAACAACGCCTCTCAGCAA
Source organism: Prorocentrum cordatum (assembly GCA_963575745.1). NCBI lineage: Eukaryota > Dinophyceae > Prorocentrales > Prorocentraceae > Prorocentrum > Prorocentrum cordatum. The sequence continues at coordinate 102,116 of CAUYUJ010018841.1, forward strand.
TCATCCCGCCGCCTCGCCCTCCCTCCTCTCTCCTCCTCCCTCCTCCTCACTCCTCCTCTCTCCTTCTCCCTCCTCCTCCTCCTCCTCCTCCTCTCCTCTCTCCCTCCCTCCTCCTCCTCTCCTCCTCCTCCTCCTCGCCTCCGCCTCCGCCTCCGCCTCCTCCTCCTCCTCCTGCTCCTCCTCCTCCTCCTCCTCCTCCTCCTCCGCATCCTCCTCCTCCTCTTGCCCCACGCACGCGGGCTGCAGGATGACGTGGCCGACGTGCGCGGCGGGGCGTGCGCGGGTACAGGAGAGACGAGGGCTGGTATGTGCCTCTCGCGGCCATCTTGATTTCTGCTGCGCCCGCCAGGCGTATCTTGTCGGCCCACAGGCCTAAGTCAGCATTCGTGTTGTTTCACATGGACGCTACAGCCTTAACGCCAGAGTCCGCCCAACGGGAGGAGGAGGGGGGGAGGAGGAGGAGGAGGAGGAGGAGCAGGAGGAGGAGGAGGAGGAGGAGAAGGAGGAGGAGGAGGAAGAGGAGGAGGAGGAGGGGGAGGAGGAGGAGGAGGAGGAGGAGGAGGAGGGGAAGGTTGGGGCTTGCGGACGCCTGGTAACCGTACGGCCTCCTTCCCTACCTCTGAGGTCATCTCCAGACATGAAGGAGGCCGGGAGGAGGCACACGAGAGACCGCAAACGTTGCAAACAGTGCCATTCCGTGCCGCAGAGTGTGCCCTCCCCTGGCCCCTGGGGGAAATCCCCCCCAAAGAACAACAAACAAAGCTCCTGTGCCACGCCTGGCACTCCGAGACCCCCAGTGGGGTCTGGCGGTGGGGGTCCCACACCAACGAAGTCCAAACCTCCCTCGCTCCCAGCCGCAACGCCAGAGTGGCCGGAGAAGGGCGTCGATCTGGCTAAGCGAACGTCGGCTTGACGCCCTCCTGCGCCGTCACGTCCGTGTTCTGCACATCCTCTCTTTTCATCCCAGACCTCCCCCTCCCCCTTCCCCTCACCCCCCCTCCTCCTCTTCCTCCTCCTCCTCCTACTCCTCTTCCTCCTCCTCCTCCCTCCTCCTCCTCCTCCTCCTCCTCCTCCTCCTCCTCCTCCTCCTCCTCCTCCTCCTCCTCCTCCTCCTCCCAGACTCGGGCCGCTTGGTGGTGAAGTGTCAGTGTACAGTGACAAATCAGTTGCAAAGTGCACAACGTCGTGCTCCTCTGCAGTCCGCTACCGTGCCTGCACGGAGTGGGCGCGTTAATATGCCTACGGCGATGGTTCTGGATAAGGAAACCCTCGATGAGGAACCCCTCCTCGCGCGCATCCCTCGCAACTCGCCCCCCATGGCATTGCGCGTCGGCGCTCTTTTCGGCCTCCAAGCGGCCAGGGTGGTCTCCAAGACGATTTCCAAGGCAGTCAAGGTGATACCAAGACTGCCCAAGATGGCCCAACACGGCACAAGAGGCGCCCATGACGGCCTCAAAACAACTTAAGTGGCTCACGAAACGGCCCAATGGGGGCTCCAAGAGGCCCTCCAAGAGAGCCCGAGGAGGCCAAAACCATTGATTGTCCTTAGGTGTTTAAAACGATTTGGCGGAAGAGGTGCGCTCTCGACCCGCGAATCAAAACAAGTGTTTAAAAGATTCGGCGGTTCTCGCCAATTTGGTTTCCGACCGCCGAGAACGGCCCAAGGGGCTCCCAAGGTAGCTCCAAGACAGCCCACGCGGCCCCCAAGAGAGCCTCGAGTCGGCCCAGGAAGACCCCAAGATCGCCCAAGAGGCTCCGAAGAAGGTTCCAAGACGGCCATAAAGCGCTCCAAGAGGGCACAACTAGGCCCTCATACATAGCCCGAGGAGGCCAACACCATGGATCGTCACATGGGCTTCGAAGGATGTGGAAGTTCTTGCCTGTTTATTTTTCGACCGCCGAACACGGCCCAAGGGGCTTCCAGTATAGCTCCAGACAGATCATGAGGCCCCCAGGAGGGCCCCGAATCGGCCTGAGAGGATCACAAGATCGCCAGAGAGGCTCCCAAGAGGGTTTCAAGACGGCCCTACAGTCAGGTCGGGCATGTCCCCCTACAGCCGGATTTTGTACGAAAAATAAAAAATAGTCAAACAATAGCCCATAATGATCCACAAATAGTGGAAACATCGTACCATGACTAGTTTTTCATAGTATTTTTGAATATTCCTCCTGGAGAAGGACTTGCCCGACTGAACCCTACAGTGCGCTTCTCCCTCGAGTCCCACTGCGGCGTCAGGCGGATGTCGCCTCGAGGCGCCTTGCAGAGGCCGTCGCATGGGTCGTTCCAATCGCGGCGGCGGCGCCCGCGGTCAGCCCCCCAGCCGCGGGCGCTCTCCGTCGGAATGTGGCGCCAACAGGACGGGAGGGGGAGGAGGAGGAGGAGGAGGAGGAGGAGGAGGAGGAGGAGGAGGAGGACGGAGGAAGGAGGAGGAGGAGGAGGAGGAGGAGGAGGTGAGGGAGGAGGAGGCAGGAGGAGGAGGAGGAGGAGGAGGAGGAGGAGGAGGAGGAGGAGGAGGAAGAGAGGTGCTCCAGGAGGTCCTGGAGGGGGCCATCTGCACCGCCCGTGTCCCGGCTGGACCTCACGGCGGCCCCCTGGCGAACTGCGTGCGATGCCGAGGCGTCGGGAGGGGCGCACCCTGCGCCACTTCCCAGCCCAATAAGACCAATTTCCACCACCACCACCACCACCACCATAAGTTGGAGGGGAGGGGGAGGGGGAAGGGGAGGAGGAGGAGGAGGAGGAGGAGGAGGAGGAGGAGGAGGAGGAGGAGGAGCGGAGGAGGAGGAGGAGGAGGAGGAGGTGGTGGAGGAGGAGGAGGAGGAGGAGGAGGAGGAGGAGGAGGAGGAGGAGGAGGAGGAGGAGGACCCCCTCCCCCACCAACTTATGGTGGTGGTGGTGGAAAACAGGCCCATCACCTAGGGCGCCAGGCACGCTGGAGCTGGGCGTGGCGTCGCCATATACCTTCCTCGGGAAGGCGATGCAGGTACCGGGGTCCCAGCAGCGGGCGTCGGTCCTTTTGCCCTCCACGTCTGGCTCGGCGCTGGCCTGCTACTAGGCGACGCTTTGCGGCGCCTGGATGCAGCCGCCTGGCGTGGCCCACCATCGCGTGGGCGATAGCTTCGTCTTGGCGATCAGTCTTGCTGACTGCCAGGGGGTCCAGCGCGCGGTTCGCCAGCGCTGGGCATCCGGGCGGCGGGAGGGGGGACCCGCGTCTGGCAGCGCGGTGACCGAATCTGTCGTCGCCGAGGCCAAGTCGACGCGCGGCTCGCTCTGGAGGGGCAGCGGCGGGCGCGCTGGCCAGGTGGCGCCCGCCTGCAGAAGAGGACAGCGCTGGAAAGGGCCGGCTCCGAGCGTCAGTACGAAATCCCTGAGGAGCTCCTCGCTCGTGCACATGGGGAGCTTGGCGACTCCCGCTGGCAGGTCGGGCTGGCATCTGTCCCAGGCCGCGCGCTGCCCCCCCCCTGGCCCAATCGCAGGAGACCAAATGGGCAAGCATGAGCTGCTGGCAGGTCCCCGCCCAGCTCCACACGCCACGATCCAGGTGGCCAGCGTCCAGGACCGCACCGTCCTCCCACCATGACATGAGGAGTTGCCGCAGGAAGGGTTCCGCGAGCGCCGACGGGGCCGTTTTGCGGCCTTCCAGGTGCCGACTCAAGAAGCCGACCCAGTGCTGGTTGATGGCCAGGCCGTACACGTCGTTCATGTCTGATCGAGCTCATTTCTAACTGTGCTCGTTTCGATTTTTTCCTGGCCCCCTCGTGGCCAGGAAGAGGCCCAGGATAGCACAATTAGAAATGAACGGCCCCCCAAGAAATCAAGGAACTTTGGAAGAATTAGCAACGAACGGTGTGTACTTGCACCTCGCGCAGCCAACCACGTCGGCCAACTTCTTCGCCGACGCTTGCAGGACCCGGGAGGGGCTCTCCGGGGGCGGGTGGGCACTGGGCCGGCCGCGCAGGCGCCCGAGCCGTGGAGCCGCCGTCTGGCGGCAGGGGCGGCGGCTTTTCCAGGGGCCGGCAGGCTGAGGCGGCGGTGGGTGCCGGTGGACGGGTGGCTCCGCTGACCTGCCTCGCCGCGCCCGAGCAGGGGGGTCAGCGTTTGGGTTCCCGAGGGCCGAGGCGGCCCTGCGCCTGCGCCTAGGCGATCGCGGGGCACTGTCTCTTCGCGAGAAAGACGCATGGTGCCTCTCCTTCCACGCCGTCTCCAGCACAACCTTCGCTCTCTTCTCCCGCTCGGCGAGGGAGGTGAGTCGCTGCTTCACACTTGCCATGTCCAGGGGCACAAAGTATCCTGGAAATCGCTGGGTCGGGCCATGCGCTGGTCCAGGTCGTCGCCCTTGCCCTGTATGCTGGCGGCGGCAGGAGCTGCTTTGGCGTTCAGGGGGTTGGCGCCTGGCCTGGCCACAGGCGCTGCCTTGTCACGCGGCTGCGGCTTCCCCAGCCAGGATAGCGCGCACAACCGAATGCCGAGCTTCCCAGATATGGACGAGGCAGTCTGCGCAGTACCACTGGGCATTCCAAGTCTTCTCTCGGAAGGCACGAACCCAGTCGGGGTAGGCTGGAAGACCGCGCACCAGGTCCCGAATCGGCACGTCGCCCCCGCGATCTTCGCCCGGGCGGAAGGCGAACACGCCTTGCTTCCGTGCCAGGATGGGCGCAGCGGCCCGGCAGCCGTCGCACTTCCCCTTGTACCCCTTGCGCGAGGCATGCACGCCGAGGCGGTCATCTTCGGCCAGGCTCCGGGGGATGGTGGCGCCCATTGCAGCCGGGCTGGGGGGGCCCGTCTGCGGCAGGAGGGTGTCGGCCGAGCGGGCAGTGCGTGGCGGCCTCGCCACTCTGCGTCCGGCGGGGAGCGGGCGGCGCACGTGTCGCTCGCTCTGTGGCGGAGGCTGGCTGTCCAGGTTGCGCGGGAAGGCGGGGAGCCTGACGTCGTCTGACATCGGTTCTCCGCGGATGCCGCATGCGCCCCTCCAGCACCCGACGCAATGCCACAGGCAATTCCCCCCCGCCTGCAGGCTGTCTTCCTACTGGCCGCCAGGAACTGACGGATCTCGCTGTTGTCGGGCGCTGCAACCTTGAAAGGCTTTTTGCGATTGTAGGTGCATTATTTTGTGGAATTCGGCGCCCTGGCGCGAACGGCCGAAGGACCCATGACACGAGATACTTTGCTCACGCAGCCGCTCTCGGCTCAAATGTAGTTCAGACGGCAACAGCGCACTCTGAAGCTTTTTGTGTCTTCCCCACCTACTGTCCCCGCTCCGCCTCCGACGGCTAGGCACGGATCCTGGCGGGGGCCCGGGATGTTCATGGAGCTGGAGGAAAACAACCACGTCCTCTGCGTGCACTCTCTCCTGGAACGTGACCATCATGTACGACAACAAAGCATTGTGCGACATTTGCCACCGCACTCTGGACATCTAGCGTCCTACGTACACACAGCTGAACATGCTGCTGGCGCAGATCTTCTCCTCGCTGACTGCGTCGCCGCGCTACGCCCCGAACGTGGACATCGCCGAGTTCCAGACAAAGTTGGTGCCCTACCCGTGCATCCACTTCATGCTCTCGAGCTATGCACGCGGGAATTCTGCGGAGATGGCGTACCTAGTGCAGCTGTCTGTGGAGGCCATCACCATGTCCGTTTTGGAGCCCGCACCCATGTACGGGAAGTGTGACCCTAGTTACGGCAAGTACATGGCGTTTGGCATGATGCACCGCGGGGACATGTAAAAGAAGCTGTGGTATCAAGACCAAGCACACCATCAAATTCGTGGTTTGGCGGCAAAGGACTATTCTAGCTTCTGTTCGACACATCCCTGCGAACCTCTGGCTTCAACCTAGACGCGCCCGCGCAGGTCACAGGGCGCCGCAAATGAGGCACCGCAGCAGGAGGCGTGCTTTCCTCTCCTCTTCTTCTTCTCCCTCCTGTTCTCGCGTCTCGCCCTCTTCCTCTTGCCCTCTTCCTCCTTCCGTTCGTTTCTCTCTCCCTCTCTCGTGGTGTCTTTTCTGCGTATGTTAGACTCGACGCGCGTACGACCTCGGAATACGGCTGACTTTCATAGCTTCACCTTCGAATGTCGTGTGCGTCGATCTGTTTCGAGAGCTTAGAGGCTCTGCAGCAGTGTGTTTGTCCAGAACGAGTCGTAGGAGACTCGGATGGTCTACCTCCTTCGGCCCGTTTTCGGCCCTGCACTCGGGCTCCCGCGACCATTCCTATACGTCGGATGGCGTGGGACTCAGGCTGGGACGCTTGGGCGTCTGTCGGCTACGAGTCCACCCACAAGGAGTGGGGACTCTTAGACCGCCAGATGTGCAGGGGCATCGTACCGTTGATCAGACATCTGGGTTGCACTCGTTTTTTCTCAGCGAGACGTGCTCACTCGAACTATCGGCGCCAATGATGTGAATGAGTGAATGAACTTTGCTCACGCGGCTTGCCGCCTCAAACACGCATGCTGTAATGTAGGCCGCGCAGAGGCGTCAACGTGCAATTCCAACGTACATGTCCAGAAGGTATGCGTATTTACTGCTCAAGCTTGCAGCACATACTTACGGTTACTCCTTACAGCAAATGTGTACAGCAAGTGTGTACATGTTTTACTTTTTATTGTACGGTTGAACTTGCCGATGCATGATTGCACTTGCAATCATTTGCTCAATTCCTGTCGTACGTTAAACTGTCAGTTTATATGTCCGCTTAGTATGTACGGTCAATGTGTGAAGCATGCATTATCGTGCGGGGCCCGGCGCCCATGCGCAAATGGCCGAACAACCCGCCACGCCAGACACATGAATGGCCGCCTGAAGAATACAATCTTCAAGACAGACCACGCAAAGACATCAAATAGCAACTCTAGAGAACAGTGTACAGCTGTTACCTTCAATCAAGATGTACATCAATGATTTCCGAATTCGCGTGGCCTATGATGTTGATTGTGAGGTTGCATTTTCAATTATTACAGCTTGTGCGTACAGTGCAATGTGCACTTCGCTCTGCTACAGCTGTACACCTACTGCCGTGTACCTACCATATTTTCACTGCTTGGTTACAGTTTTACCGTGCAGGCCGTTCAGTCTCGGCTCGGCCAGCTCGGGGCATGAGCGGTCAAGCGTAACATACTGCAGGGCCAGGACCCAGACCCCCTTTCCGAACCTGGCACACGTCAGCACAGGTACTGCGAGGCCGAGGAGGACAGAGAGAACAGGAGGGGGAAGGCAACCCTCTCCTCCACTTCCTCTGCTCACCTCTGCTTCTCGCCCGCATCCTGCTCCTCTCATCCCTCGTCTCAGTCCCCTCTTCCCCTATCCACCTCTTCGTTCTCCTCCCCCTCCCCGTCCTCTCATGAGTTCAGCAAGTTGTTCAGACTTCGAGCAGTGGCGGAAGGGGAGCGACATTTTCCGGCCGCGCGGAGCCCATGTCTCCCTGCCAGCCGGATGATGCTGGTGGCAGCCTCGTGAGGACGCAAGGATAGTGCAGGCAAAGCGGGAGCATGTGGCACGAAGTAGACGAAGACGCAGATGAGGATCAGAAGGAAGAGATGAGGGAGGAGAAGGAGGATTCCGAGTAGCGGGAGAAGGAGGCTGACACCAAGGATCAGCAGGACCAGGAGGAGTAGAGGAAGCACGAGGGCTTGTAGCAATGGGGCTGGGGGGGCATGAGCCCCGCTGGTGGGCCCAGCTTCCTTGTGCCACCACGCCTGGGAGCACGGTGCACGCGAGAGTAGGAGTAGGGGAACATACTTGCAGCCAGGAGTTAAAGGAACATTGGAGAAGGAACAAGAGGAGAAGCAGGATGAGGAGGAGGAGGAGAGCGACGAAATATGTCGACAGACCGCGGTTGAGGGTGATGATATGTGGGCGCTGGTGACAACCGCGATGCCTCTGGACGAGAGCGCATCGGGACACCCCGTCGGGGATAGTGCCCAGATGGTATCCTGTGATTTCCCCCCCTCCTCTTGAATCTTCTCCTTACAGTGCACACTCCTCCTTTTAATCAACTTCCTCTTCCTCCTCCTCCTCCTCCTCTTCCTCCTCTTCCTCCTCCTCCCCCTCCCCCTCCCCCTCCCCTTCTCCCCCTCCCTGTCCCCGTCCCCTTCCCCCTGCATGGGAAAAGAGGCCGTGGTGCAGTGACTATAATGAGGAGCCCAACCACTGCAGAAGTTGCTGCACGCGGACTTCCCCGCTCCTCCCCCATCGGTCTGCACGACGCCGTTCGCACTCATCGGGTTGAATTTTCTCATCGGGAATGCTTTGCTCCAAGGCTTCCCCCTGTCCATGGTGCGATGTGCGAAACCATCGGCAACTTTGTTGTGTTTCCCCGGCGTCCACACTAGAAGGGCGTCGCATAAGCTCGGCGGCCTCCATCCTTTTGCATGTCAGGCTGCAAGGTAGGGCGATTCGCTGCATGATCGCCCCAGAGTCTGACAGCCACATACGACAAGGGAACCATCCCCTCCACCAGTCCCAATTCAAAACAGCTGCTGGCACCCGACTCTCAGGATATCATCGTATTCTGGTCTCTCGCATGACATTTCGGCGGGAAGTCCCTTCGGGCTCTTTGTGTTGAGTGCTCCGGTTGCGCGCTCACATGCCAGGGAACAGTTGCACACACACACACACACACACGCACAAACGCATGATATCTGCCCAACAGACCTTGACGCATAGAACGAGCGGCTGATGGCAGCCGAGGCAGGGAGACTGCGCGAACACCAAAGCTAGGACCAGACGCACGAGGTGGATCGGAACTCAGATAGCTACGTTTGCGAGGTGGCTCCCAGTCGGCGCTAGAAAAATCGGCCATTCGGGAAAAATGATACAAACGGAACTGCAAACGCACACACACAGAGAGAGACGCGCATTTGTTCCTCCGTCGTCGGCGAAGTGACA
>CAUYUJ010018841.1:116001-119300 GCA_963575745.1 Prorocentrum cordatum
CGTGCTCCCGCGCTCCCTGCCGAGAGCTCCTCCCCCATCCGCAGCGAGAGATGGGCATTGCTGAATGGGGGGGTGGCGATCAAATGAGACTCCCGCAAAGCGGCGAGGTTTGGGTGGTATTGCATCATCTTGCCTAATTGCAATATTCGGCCTGACCCATGGAAGGATAAATAAGGAACGCAGCCCCTTTTTTCCCAGAAAGTCTACGAAGTCCGAGGGAACACCAGGGAGGCTCGCCGCCGAAAACGTAGCAGAACGCATGCAAACCACAGGAGCGACCGAGCCCCTTTTGAAAAGCAAACGTTCCTTATTCAAGCCAGACCCTCTACGTGCTCCGGCGTTTGGGCTTTCCTTTCGTTTCGACAGAATGAGGGGGGAAAAGAAAGGCGCCATTTTCGGGTCCCGAAGGCCCTTGTGGGCCCTGAAGGGCCCCCTAAGGGGGCCCTGAGGGGCCCCGCAAGGGGGGGAAGACAGGCGCCGTTTTCGGGCCCTGAGGGCCCCCTTTTTGGAGCCCTAACTACAGAGCCCCATTTAGGCCTTTAGGGGCCCTGAGGGGCCCCTCGAAGAGGAGCCCCTAAAGGGGGGGAAAGACAGGCGCACTCTTCCGGCCCTGTCGGGTCCCCCGAGGGGCCCCTTTTCTGCAGCCCTCGCTGCCCCCCCCCCATACCGCCGCGCCAGTACGCAAGGCCCAACAGCCACCAGAGGCCTCCAGGATGGGGTCCGAGCAGATGGCGTCGGAGGAACGCGCCTGGTCCCGAATGCACTGGCGATGTACCAGCGACGTCGGCGATGCGTCGGCGACGCCGGGGTGCAGAAGAGCGGGCTCCGCATCGCGGCGGATCGGCCAGGCATCGGCGATGCGGAGCGATCTGCCGACGTCATCTGCTCCGACTCCACCTGGGAGGCCCAGATACCCTGACACCCGACGTGGCGGCCACGACCGGGGAGCCCCAGGCCCCAGACCCCATCTCCCTGCGCTCTTCTCCGCGCCTCGATCTGCGAGGCCCCCCGAGCCGAGCGACAACGCCCTGGCGAAACACTGGAAGCGCCATCTGAGGGGAAGTGCAGGTCGCCCAGATGAGGTCTGGGCATAGATGGGGTCCGAAGATCGCGCCGCATCGCCGATGCATCGGCGATGCACCGGCGATGCATCGTCGACGTCGGCGATGCATTGGCGACGTCGACGCGAAGCAGATCGGGCCCTACATCGGGCCGCATCGGCGATGCATCGGCGATGCGGCGCGATCCTCCGACCCCAGCTCGTCGGACCCCATCTGGGAGGCCTCGAAGAAAAAAGGCCCCTCGCCAGCCTGGCCCGCGGTCTCCTCGAGCTCGCCCCTGGCGACCGGCCGCGAGCCGGCCCACATCGCCTCGCCCGGGGGGCGCGCAGGACTGCCTGCGAGAACCGTGCAGGCCCTCTACCGCTCAGGACCGCATGAGCCTCGACTCCACTGGAGCGACGATCAAAAGCGGGTCTTATGCGAGATGACATCCCAGACCCCCTCGGACCACGAGCAAAAATCATGACGGGAGCTGTTTCCATACATACTTTCGGCCTCTCGGGGCCCTAACTGGGCCTCGGAACCGTCAAAAAGACGGTCCTGGGGAATGGGTCTCGGCCTCTGGGGGTCGACGTTCTGAGGAACAACAAAAAACGTATCGTCGGCGGTCTAGGATTTGAGCAGGGACCGACAGTCCCAGCATTCCTATAGGCCTATACCACGACATGTTCTTAGAACCCAGAAATGCTCGAATAACAAAACAATGTTGTTAGAACAGAATCCCGATGTGTAAAAACAAAGCAATATCGGCCAGAAATGTTCTAAGAACATTACGTGGAAGCCACAAAGGTTCTTAGAACATTCTTTGGTGGGACCATGGCGAGCCAGGACGCTTCGCCACTGCTTCGAGGATAGCGACCTTGCGCGGTGGCTTACGCAGGCCGCCAGCGCGGCACGCTACGCTGGAAGCGAGGGCACTTCTGCGCGACCCCACGCGAGCAGCTGACGCACCAATGGCGGCGAAGACGATCCCCGTCTTGTGGCGTCGCGCACTTCCTGCTGGAGGCACGGGCCCTGACGATGCGTGGGCCTTGGGAGGTCTGCACCACCTCCCCGGGGGCCGGCTTTTCGTCCTGGCTCGTTGTTTGGCGGCCTCGAGGCCCGGCGAGGGCCCCTGGAGGCCGAGAAGGGCCCAGAGCCCGCCGCCCAAATGGCGCTGGAGCGCGTCGGATCTCTGGGGGGGGGGAGGCAGGCGAGCACCGGGTCGAATCGATAGGTCGGATCGGCGATCGGCAGGGATCGGATCGGCGGACATCGGCAGCCAAGCTGGGAAAAGTCGAATCGGCAGAAATCGGCAGGCTCGTATGCCTCGGCTGACAAGCCGAGGCCCCAACGGGAATCCGAAGTCGAAGCGAATCGGAATCGGAGGCCATCGACATCGAATCGAATCACATCGGGGGAATCGAACCGAGCCCTGGGGGAAGGCATGAGGAGGAATCGCCTCGCCGACGTGCGCGACGACCCAGTCCACGTCTCTCTCAGGGGGGAGGAGGAGGAGGAGGAGGAGGAGGAGGAGGAGGAGGAGGAGGAGGGGAGGAGGAGGGAGGAGGAGAGGAGGAGGAGGAGGAGGAGGAAGCAGGAAGGAGGAAGGATGAATGAGGAAGGAGAAGGAGGAGGAGGAGGAGGAGGAGGAGGAGGAGGAGGAGGAGGAGGAGGAGGAGGAGGAGGAGGCGTAGGAGGCGGACGAGGAGGAGGAGGAGGAGGAGGAGGAGAGGAGGAGGAGGAGGAGGAGGAGGAGGAGGAGGAGGAGGAGGAGGAGGAATCGCCTCGCCGACGTGCGCGACGACCCAGTCCACGTCTCTCTCGGGGCGCCTCCGCGCCACGCCTGTGGGGGAGTAGCGGTGGCCACGTGCACTCTTTCGGGGCGCCCCTCTGGAAGCATTCTGGCAGCCCAGGGGGACGGAGGGGCTCGGGCGACAGAGGAGGGGAGAGAAGGGGAGATGGATCAGAGCGAAGGAGATGTCGTCCTGCTCCTGCTCCTCCTCTTCCTCCTCCTTCTCCTCCTTCTCCTCCTCCTCTTTTGACGTTGGGCGGACTTAAATCTTAGGATTGTAGCCTCTGTGAACAATTCGCGTGCTGATACCGACTTAGGCCCAGAGGCCAGCAGATCACGCTTCCTCCTCCTGCTCCGTTCTCCGTCCTCCTTCCTCCCTTCCGCCTCCTCCTCCTCTTCCTCTCCTCCTCCTACCTCCTCCTCCTCCTCCTCCTCCTCCTCCTCCTCCTCCTTCCTCCTTCCTC
>CAUYUJ010018841.1:119400-166525 GCA_963575745.1 Prorocentrum cordatum
GCGCCGGAGGAGGAGGAGGAGGAGGAGGAGGAGGAGGAGGAGGAGGAGGAGGAAGGACGAGAAGGAGGAGGAGGAGGAGCAGGAGGAGAAGGAGGATGACAAGGAGGAGGAGGAGGAGGAGGAGGAGGAGGAGGAGGAGGAGGAGGAAGAGGAGGAGGAGGAGGCTTCGAGAAGAGCCCGCGCTGGCTGCGCCCCATGGCGCACGAGCACCAGGGCCAGCGCGCTGGCACGAGGAGGATGCACGACGAGGATGCGGGATGAGGACGCAAGGGACTCGGAAGGCCATGGTGAGGAGAATGAGGATGCGCGATCAGGATGCACGATCTTGGGAAGCGCAGAAGGAGAATGCACGATAAGGATGCAACGGCCTTGGCAGGAGTGGCCAAGGATGGGCCGAAGGGGAAGGATGCAAGGGCAACCTTGGAAAGTCGCTCATCCTTGCTGTGCGCTTTGACTGCGGCTGTGTGGCGAAAAGAACGGGGTCTTACGCGAGATGCCACAGCATCCTTAAAGCCGCAGCTTGCGCGGGCCGCCGGCGCAGCACGCTGCATTAGAGGCGAGGGCGCGCACGAGCGATCTTGCGCGGGCAGCTTACGCGCCAACGTCGGTGAAGGCGAGCCCGTTTTCCTTCGTCGCTCCTCTGCGCCTACCAGTCGGTGCACCTCGGCGGCGAGCGAGGGGGATCAAATGAGGAGGAGGCCATCCATCTGAGAAGGCGGCGGGGCTTCTTAGAAGCCCTCCAGCCTTCTGTGAAGTTGCCTGTGACTTCGGGGGGGCTTAGAACATGTCTCAGAAGGCCGGGGAACCTCCGAGCCTTCTGAGAAGGCCCGCCTTCTCTGCCCTCCCGAAAACGAAGTCAGGAAGAGGATAAAGTCGGGTGAAGATAAATCGAGAATCTCTGGGATTCGGCGGCTCTGGAAGATGTCCCGGGCGCCGCGGCCTTCTCAGATCGTTCCCGAACGCTGTCGGAGAGTGCCGGAACGCTCAGGAACGGATTTCTTCTCGTCCTAGCCCCGTCCGAAGCCGCCCAGACCCCCGACGTCATGATCTTTTTATGACGTCGACCCCCAGAAGTCTCGACCCATTCCCCGGAACTAGCATTCCTTCCCGAATCGCTTTTTGACGGCCCCGAGGCCTGGCGAGGGCTCCCGGAGGCCAAAAACTGCGAAAAATCTGGCGTCGTCGTGATTAGTTTTTCCTTTTTTTATGGAGGGGGTCTGGGTCCTGCCGGGGGGGGGGGCTTTCGTCCTGGATCCATGTTTGATGGTCCTGGGCCGATGATGACGGGCATCGGAGCCCGAAAACTAGGCAAAAACGCTGGATTGAGAAATCAGATCCTCGGATCTCTGTGTCCGACTCCCGCTTCGGTGGCAGCTCATGGGAGCCTCCCATACCATCTTGCCGGCTCTTGCAAATCTACGCTAATCGACGCCAAATCGACGCTCATCGACGCTAAACCGACGCTAGCCGCTAGCCGACGCTAAATCGGCGCCAGCCCATCGACTCCAAACGTTAGTCGACGCGAATCGACGCTATAGACGGAATTCAGAGGGTATACCAGGCTCCCATTGGGGAAACCAGAAGGTACCGATACCGCTACTCCCCGGACCTCTCCCGGGGAGCGTTATCACCAGAATTTCGCGGCGAATCCAACGGTGGCGACGAGAACCTCCCAGGAGGCCGAAAAATCGGAAAACCGCCGAAGGGTAGAGGTATGGGTACCTTTTCCTCCTCTGACCCATGATTTTCCACCGAATCCCCCCCGGGCTCGCCGCCGAGCATCAGCGGCAGGCCCTCCGACCGCGTCGGCCCCCGGCTCGGCGGGGCAGCGGCGAGAGGCCGAAGAGGCCCCGCGCCGCGCCGCGCCGCGCCCCGGCCGCCCGGCCAGAGGCCTCCCTCCAGGGGCCCACCCCGTGGCGTCGGGGACGCACCGCAGTCCTCGATCCTTCGCCCTCCTCGATCCTCGATCCTTCGCCCTCCTCGATCCTCGATCCTTCGCCCTCCTCGATCCTCGACCCCTCGGCCTCCTCGATCCTCGATCCTCGATCCTTCGATTTCTCCTGAGATCCGACGTTGCAAACAAAAAACAAGCAGCATCGCGGAAAATCACGACCAGAACCCCGGGCCACATCCTCCTGCGTCATGTTTCGAGCCAGATCGATGAGTGAGGGCCACGGGGCCCGAAATCGAGCGCAAATGCCCGTCGTGAAATAATTGCCACGCCAGGATCTCAGGGTGCTCGATCCTCGATCCCTCGCCCTCCTAGACCTCGACCCTCCCCTCGCCCCCTTCCCCTTGCCCCCCCCCCGCCCCTCGCCCCCCCGCCCCCCGCCGCCTCCCCTCGCGCCCCCCCCCCTCCGCCCCCCCCCCCATCCCTCGCCCCCCGCCCCTCGCCCTCCTCTCGCCCCCCCGCCGCCCCCCCTCCTTGCCCCCCCCCCTCCCCCCCCCCTCTCCCCCCCAGGCCCCGACCCTGCAAACCCTCCTCGATCCTCGATCCTTCGCCATCCTGGGCCATCCTCGATCCTCGACCCTCGTCCGCGATCGACCCTCGTCCGCGATCCTCGATTCTTCGGCCTCCGCGATCCTCGATCCTTCGCCCTCCTCGATCCTCGATCCTTCGGCCTCCTCGATCCTCGATCCTTCGCCCTCCTCGATCCTCGACCCTCGCCACGGCGATCGCCGCCGTTGTCTCGGTGGTCTGCGGGCGTTCCTGGAGGTCCTCGCGACGCCAACGGCCGGGCACGGCTCGGAGAGAGCTCTGCCGGGCCTGGCACGCTCTGAGGCGGGGGGGCAGTGCGGCAGCGGGGACCCAGCCGGCGCGGCGGATCCTGCAGGATCCTGCAGGACCCAGACCCCCTCGAGCTATGACAAAGTCACGACGGGCGGTTCTTCCCTGCTTTCGGCCTCTCGGGGCCCTTCCCGGGCCTCGGGGCCGGCAAACAATGGCCCAGGATGAAGAACCGGTCCCGGGGACACAGTCAACCAGTATAGTCAGGATTCGCGATAAGGATGGGGCCTTGGACGCCCATTCCGAAGCTTTTCGAGCGGGGCGCGGCCAGCGAAAGCGGCGTAGGATGGACCGAGGAGGCCAGGATGCAAGGGTATACCCTTGGGAAGGTTGCCCATCCTTACTATGCGGGTTGACTGTATGGGCCGAGACCTCTGGGGGTCGACGTTGCGATAAAAATCGTGACATCGGGGGGTCTGCAACCCCGGGGCCGTCGGGCTGCGCAGGATCCTGCAAGGATCCCTGCAGGATGCCTGCAGGATCCTGCGCGCCGGCCCTGGCCAGTGCGCCCCTGGCTCTCGGTTGCGAAGCAAGTTTTTTCCAGGGGAGGCGATCGATGCGGGGGGGACGAGGTGTACCCTTTTCGGGCCCCAGAGGCGCCCTCTTGGGCCCCCGAGGGGCCCCTGGAAGGGGCCCCTTTTTTCGGCCCCCCCTCCTTGATATCGCCGCCCCCCCCCCCCCCCCCCCCCTGCGCGGCCTCGAACGGCTCTACAGGATCCTGCAAGATCCGCCGCGACGGCTCGCCCCCGCTGCTCCACTGCCCCCCCCGCCTCAGAGCGTGCCAGGCCCCGAGGGGCCGAGAGCAGGGGAGAACCGCCCGTCGTGACCTTGTCGTAGCTCGAGGGGGTCTGGGTCCTGCAGGATCCTGCAGGATCCTGCAGGATCCGCCGCGCCGGCTGGGTCCCCGCTGCCGGATCAGAGCCTGCCAGGCGCGGCAGAGCTCTCTCCGAGCCGTGCCCGGCCGTTGGCGTCGCGAGGACCTCCAGGAACGCCCGCAGACCACCGAGGCAACGGCGGCGATCGCCGTGGCGAGGGTCGAGGATCGAGGAGGGCGAAGGATCGAGGATCGAGGAGGCCGAAGGATCGAGGATCGAGGAGGGCGAAGGATAGAGGATCGAGGAGGCCGAAGGATCGAGGATCGAGGAGGGCAAAGGATCGAGGATCGAGCAGGGCAAAGGATCGAGGATCGAGGAGGGCGAAGGATCGAGGATCGAGGAGGGCGAAGTATCGAGGATCGAGGAGGGCGAAGGATCGAAGATCGAGGAGGCCGAAGAATCGAGGATCGCGGACGAGGGTCGAGGATCGAGGAGGGCGAAGGATCGAGGATCGAGGAGGGCGAAGGATCGAGGATCGTGGACGAGGGTCGAGGAGGGCGAAGCATCGAGGATCGAGGAGGCCGAGGAACCGAGGATCGTGGACGAGGGTCGAGGATCGAGGAGGGCGAAGGATCGAGGAGGCCGAAGGATCGAGGACTGCGGTGCGTCCCCGACGCCACGGGGTGGGCCCCGGGAGGGAGGCCCCTGGCCGGGGCCCGGCGCGGCGCGGGGCCTCTTCGGCCTCTCGCCGCTGCCCCCGCCGAGCCAGGGGCCGACGCAGTCGGAAGGCCTGCCGCTGATGCTCGGCGGCGAGCGCGGGGGCGAGTGGGACCTTGAAGGAGCCCTGGAACACGCGAATCAATGGCTACAAAGAACAGGATTCCCCATATTTTTCCATATCTTCCGGTTCTTTGTCTTCCCCCCCCCACTTCCCATATTTTCCCATACTCTTCGGGGGATCGACGATTCGTTGTGTCCGTGTGTTTTTTCCCCTCCTGAGGCATGGACTAATCACGACGGCGGGCTTTTCGCCGTCGTCGGCCTCCCGGGGCCCTCGCCGGGCCCCTGCAGGGCCGTCGAAGAAGCGACTCGGGATGAACAGCCGGTCCCAGCGACTGGGTCGAGACCTCTGTCGACGGGCCCCGGGGCCGTCAAGAAGCGACTCGGGATGAAAAGCCGGTCCCGGGGAAGGGGTCGAGATCTCATCTGACTCTGGGGGCCGACGTTACCAACAGGTCATGGCGTCGGGGGTCGAGGCCTCTGGGGGTCGAGACTTCCTCGGGACGCCGTCGTGACAAAATCGTGACGTCGGCGGCCGGCTGGGTCACCCCTGGATGAAGGGGCCCTGGGACACACAGGACGCACACATAAATACACACAAATAAACATATTGCCCATATTTTCCCATATTTTCTAGGTTTCTGTCTTCCCCCCACTTCCCACATTTTCCTATTTTTTCTGGGAAACCGACGATTCATTGTGCATGTGTGTTTTTTCCCGTCCTGACTGGAGCGGGTCCCCAGATCCCTCCCTGAGGTCCAGCCTTGCCGGCCTCCCACCCCAGAGACGCATGCCTCACGGCCTCGCAGCCTGCAGCGGGCCCCCAGGGGCCGAAGCTGGGAAGAGCTCGGGCTCCCGTGGGATCTCGCGCGCTTTCGGGCGCGGGAGACAACGGCAGGCCAAAATCGGTCCCATGGACCCCTCCCGGGGTCCAAGCGCACAAACTTTCCGAGCTGCGACCGGCCTGGGCGACGAGGGGGGCCTCCCGAAGGCCAACTGCTGTTGTCCAAACTCGCCCTTCTCTGACCCTGTGATCCTCTTCGGCTGTGCCTTGCCCCCACCCTCAGCATGAAGGAATCGGGTCCTGAGGGAAGCGGGTCCTGGACCCCTGTGCCGCTTCGTCATCCAGAGCCGCCTTCGGAGGCAAAAAAGACCTGCCAGAGCCTCGGGGCCAGCTTCCCTCGGGGCCCTTATAGCGTCGCCGAGACGCAGCGCGCAACGCGTGGCGTGCCGACACGGAGCTCACCACTTAGACCGAACAACACGTGTTCCTGGCGCGATCCGCTCGCCCCAACACGTGGGCCAAGGCGTGCCGAGCCGCCACGCAGCATGCTGGCACGGGCGTTGGCAGCGCGGCACACGTTGCGTTGCAGAGCGGGCGTGCCAGAGCAGCTACGGCCATTGGTCCTATTCGTAGCGTGTGTAACCAGCCTCGAACGTATCCTTATCCCTAAGATGGGCGAGCAAAAAGCGAGGACAATCTTAGGGATAGGCCCTCAGAAACTGAGGGAAACCTTCAGATCGGCATCGAGGTGAGGTGATATCAAATATAGGGATTGGGATATGTTTCAAACTGGTAAACACGTGTGTGTGATTCTGGGCCCTGCGACACCGAAGCCGTGGAGACGCTAAGCAGCTCTGGGGCGCACGCGCTAGAAGGGGTCGGGTGAAGCAGCCCTGCGATATACACGCTAAGCGCTCCCAGACGCTATGCGCAGGATGCAAGCCAAGTGGGGAGCACTTAGCGTGCATAGGAATATTCCCAACTACTTTTTCCCAACCCTCCTGCGTTGGGTACTCGTTTTGAATAGAGCACTGCGGTCGCGTCTTCCCTCCTCCTCCTTCCCGTCCCCCTCCTCTCCTCCCTTCTCTCGATCTGTGAAACTGTCGCCACTTTCGAGGGCTGCTGGGGGGCCCAGCACAGTGACGTCTTACGGGGACTCAAATTAGACCTCGCCGTCGCTGGGGGGCTGCGATCCGTGAAACTGTCGCCACTTTCGAGGGCTGCTGGGGGGGGGGCAGCGGAGTGACGTCCTACGGGGACTCAGATTAGACCTCGCCATCCCTGGGGGGCTGCGATCTGTGAAGCTGTCGCCACTTTCGAAGGCTGTTGGGGGGCCCAGCACACTGACGTCCTACGGGGACTCAGATTAGACCTCGCCATCGTTGTGGGGCTGCGATCCGTGAAACTGTCGCCACTTTCGAGGGCTGCTGAAGGGGCCCAGCACAGTGACGTCTTACGGGGACTCAGATTAGACCTCGCCGTCCCTGGGGGCTGCGATCTGTGAAACTGTCGCCACTTTCGAGGCCTGCTGGGGGGCCCAGCACAGTGACGCCTTACGCGCGGACCCAATTAGACCTCGCCATCGCTGGGGGGCTGCGATCCGTGAAACTGTCGCCACTTTCGAGGCCTGCTGGGGGGGGGGGGGGGCAGCGGAGTGACGTTCTTACGGGACTTAGATTAGACCTCGCCATCCCTCGGGGGCTGCGATCTGTGAAACTGTCGCCATTTTCGAGGCCTGCTGGGGGGCCCAGCACAGTGACGCCACGGCCGTACCCAAATTAGACCTCGCCATCCCTGGGGGCTGCGATCTGTGAAACTGTCGCCACTTTCGAGGCCTGCTGGGGGGCCCAGCACAGTGACGCCACGCGCGGACCCAACTTAGACCTCGCCATCCCTGGGGGGCTGCGATCTGTAAAACTGTCGCCACTTTCGAGGCCTGCTGGGGGGCCCAGCGCAGTGACGCCACGGGCGGGCCCAAATTAGACCTCGCCATCGCTGGGGGGCTGCGATCTGTGAGACTGTAACCACTTTCGAGGCCTGCTGGGGGGCCCAGCGCAGTGACGTCCTTACGGGGACTCAGTTTAGACCTCGCCATCACTGGGGGGCTGCGATCTGCGCAACCGTCCCGGGCGGACTGGACAGCCACTTTCGAGGGCTGCTGGGGGGGGGGGGGGGGCAGCGGAGTGACTCCTTACGGGGACTCAGATAGACCTCGCCATCCCTGGGGGGCTGCGATCTGTGAAACCGTCGCTACTTTCGAGGCCTGTTGGGGTGCCCACCACAGTCTGCACCCGCGGCGGACTCAAATGAGACCTCGCCATCCCTGGGGCTCTGCGATCTGCGAAACTGTCGCCACTTTCGAGGCCTGCTGGGGGGCCCAACACAGTCTGCACCCGCGGCGGACTCAAATGGGACCTCGCCATCCCTGGGGGGCTGCGATCTGTGAAACTGTCGCCACTTTCGAGGCCTGCTGGGGGGCCCAGCACCGTGTGCACCCGCGGCGGATTCAAATGGGACCTCGCCATCCCTGGGGGGCTGCGATCTGTGAAACTGTCGCCACTTTCGAGGGCTGCTGGGGGGCCCAGCACAGTGGCACCCGCGGCGGACTCAAATGTGACCTCGCCATCCCTGGGGGGCTGCGATCTGTGAAACTGTCGCCACTTTCGAGGGCTGCTGGGGGGCCCAGCACAGTCTGCACCCGCGGCGGACTCAAATGGGACCTCGCCATCCCTGGGGGGCTGCGATCTGCGAAACTGTCGCCACTTTCGAGGGCTGCTGGGGGGCCCAGCACAGTCTGCACCCGCGGCGGACTCAAATGGGACCTCGCCATCCCTGGGGGGCTGCGATCTGTGAAACTGTCGCCACTTTCGAAGCCTGCTGGGGGGCCCAGAACAGTGACGCCACGGGCGGACCCAAATTTGACCTCGCCATCCCTGGGGGGCTGTGATCTGCGAAACTGTCGCCACTTTCGAGGCCTGCTGGGGGGCCCACGTCGGCCTACTTGCGCGATTCAATGGGACTCGATGCTGCACGCCCTGCGATCTGCGACAACCGTCGCCACTTTCGAAGCCTGCTGGGGGGCCCAGCAACAGTGGGTACCCACGGGCGGATTCAAATGAACCTCGCGCCATCCCAGCACAATCTGCACCCGCGGCGACTCAAATGGGACCTCGCCATCCCTGGGGGGCTGCGATCTGCGAAACTGTCGCCACTTTCGAGGCCTGCTGGGGGGCCCAGCACAGTCTGCCACCCACGGCGGAATTCAATGAGTACGCTCGCCATCCCTGGGGGGCTGCATCTGTGAAACTGGTCGCCACTTTCGCGCCTGCTGGGGGGCCCAGCGCAGTGATGCCACACGCGACGCCACACGCCAATTCAAATTAGACCTCGCCATCACTGATGGGGCGATCTGTGAAACTGTCGCCACTTTCGAGGCCCGCTGGGGGGCCCAGCACAGTGGGTACTCACGGCAGACTCAAATGGGACCTCGCCATCCCTGGGGGCTGCGATCTGTGAAACTGTCGCCACTTTCGAGGCCTGCTGGGGGGTCCAGCACAGTGGGTACACACGGCGGACTCAAATGGGACCTCGCCATCCCTGGGGGGCTGCGATCTGTGAAACTGTCGCCACTTTCGAGGCCTGCTGGGGGGCCCAGCACAGTGGGTACCCACGGCGGACTCAAATGGGACCTCGCCATCCCTGGGGGGCTGCGATCTGTGAAACTGTCGCCACTTTCGCGGCCTGCTGGGGGGCCCAGCGCAGTGATGCCACACGCAGATTCAAATTAGACCTCGCCATCCCTGGGGGGGGTGCGATCTGTGAAACTGTCGCCACTTTCGAAGCCTGCTGGCGGGGCCCAGCACAGTGACGCCTCCCAAGTAGCTTACACATCAAGTTGATTGTCCGTACAAGTTTCGGCCAACTCCTCGTTTCCATTGATACAAGTGGGTTGGGTACGTTACAGGGTAATTTTCGTCGGCGGCGAGGCAGATGCAGTCCGCTCCAGCGTGTGGCTAATCGGGGCAACCGCGATGCGAATTGCCCGGCAGCATGTACAACTACATGCTCAGATAGAGGCCTCCTTGATGGGGTCAGAGTAGACAAGGTCGGAGGATCGCGCCGTATGAGTGATGCATCGGCGATGCACTGGCGACGTCGGCGGTGCATCGGCGACATCGGCGTGGAGAAAATTGGCCCCCACATCGGGCCGCATCGCCGATGCATCGCCGATGCATCACCGATGCATCGGTGATGCGGCGCAATCCCCCGACCTCATCGACCCCACCTTGGAGGCCTGGATAAAAACAGGACCATGGCCGTGAGCCCAGAGATCCGAAGTCATGATTTTTCCAATGCGCGGTCCCCGGAAGTCTCGACCCATTCCCCAGGACCGGCTTTTCATCCTGAATCGTTTTTTGACGCCTTCCAAGAAGCCGCCAAGACGGTCCACGAGAACCCCAAGTCGCCGAAAGATCGTTCCAAGACGCCCAAGATGAGCTCAAAACGGCCCAAGAGGCCGCCAAGACACCCCACGAAGCGCCCAAGACACCGTTCCGAGGCCCGGCGAGGGCACCCAGGGGCCGAAACCTGAAGCAACACCTCCGTTCTGACTTTTTCCCATGCGCTGGACCTCTGGGAGCCCGCGGGCCGTCGGCGTCCTGGCCGTGAGCTGCTCCTTCGCGTCGGCCGCGCCCACGGGCGCGTGCGGCGCGGCCGCGGCGGCGGCCGGCGTGGGGCTGGGCAGCGGCGGGGCGGGAGGCAGGCCTAGGCGCACGGGCGCTTGCCGCCGCGCTCGTCGTCGCCGTGCTCCTCGCCCTCCCCGTCGACGTCGTCGGCCTCCGCCTGCCACCTCCTTGACGTCCCTCCCCGGCCCTCCCCGTGCCTCCTGCCGTTTCCTCCCTTGCCTCGATGTCCTCCTCCTCCTCCTCCTCCTCCTCCTCCTGCTCCTCCTGCTCCTCCTGCTCCTCCTGCAACTCCTGCAACTCCTGCTCCTCCTGCTCCTGCTCCTGCTCCTGCTCCTGCTCCTGCTCCTCCCCCTCCTCCTCCTCCTCCTCCTCCTCCTCCTCCTCCCCTGTCTCCCCCTCCCCTGCTCCGCATCCTGCTCCTCCTCCTCCTCTCCTCCTCCCTCCTCCTCCCTCCTCTCCCCTCCTCCTCGGTTTCCCTTTTTCCTTCTCCTCCCCCGCTCCTCCTTCTCCTCCTCTTTTTGTTTTTCGTCTGCTTGTCTCATCCGCCTCCTTCTTCTCCTCCTCTTCCCTCTCCTCCTCCTCCACCCCTCCTACTCCCTCCTCCTCCTCCCTCCTCCTCCTAGCTCCTCTGTCTCCTCCTGCTGCTGCTCCTCCCCTCCTCCTCTCCTACCTCCTCCACCTCCTCCTCCCCCCTATCCTCCCACCGTTCTTCCCCCTCCTCCTTCCCTCCACCTCCTCACACCTCCTCCTTCCTCCGCCTCCTCCGCCCCCCTCCTCGTTTACCTTCCCATCAACCTGCCCCTGTTTGTTCCTCCTCGATCCTCCTCCATATACCCTCTCCTCCGCCTCCTCCTCCTCCTCCTCCTCCTCCACCCTCCTCCTCCTCCTCACCTCTCTCTTACAATCCTTATACAACTCATTGTCCTCCCTCCTCCTCCTCCTGCTTCTCCTGCTGCTCCTCCTCCTCCTCCTCCTCCTTCTCCTCCTCCTCCTTCTCCTCATCCTTCTCCTCCTCGTGCTTCCCTGCCCTCATCATCTTCGTCGTCGTCGTCGTTCTCGTCATCGTCGTCGAGGAGGACGTCGTCGTCGTCGTCTTCGTCGTCGAGGAGGACGTCAATGCCGTCGTCGTTGTCCTCCTCCTCCTCCTCCTCCTCCTCCTCCTCCTCCTCCTCCTCTTCCTCCTCCTTCCCTCGCCCCCACGCGGACCCCAGGGATGGCCCGAAGAGGCCCTCCAAGGCCCCCCCCTTTGCTCCCGGAGAACTCTCTGCTCACCCCGGTTGCCCGCTCTGCTTCATTTTGCACGTGTCTCGTCGCTTCGCCCCTTTTCCCGTCAGCTCCCATGGGCAGGGCTCCTGAAGGGGCTCATGGGGACCTGCGAAGCGTCAATCCGCCGGCCCCCTTGTGGGGCCACCAGGCTTAGGTCGGGCATGTCCCCCTACAGGCCGATTGTCGACGAACATTCAAACAAAATAAGCGAATGCTCCAAAATGGTCCAAAAAATGATAGAAAAATAGTCCGCAGACGTTTGCTGTACTATTTCTAAATATTCCTCCTGTAGGGGGACAGGCCCGACCTAATACCAGGCTGTAGGACGAAGTTGCTGCTCCCTGCACCAGTTGCAGTTGCAAGTCTCCAACGTTACAATCTTGCTTCCTGTTCCCTCCTACTGTGAATGGTTGCAATCCGCGCGAGGGGGGGAGCCCCTATCCGCCCAATGTACCACGCCACGCCGGGATCGTGTGCTCTATTCCCGGGGGGGCGTGGGACACGTGATTATCCCGGCAAAGCAACCTAACAGCGATGTGTAGGAGCATATCTGGAAGCATTCCCCTTGAGATTCAGATGAGAATCCAGTTGTAGAATTCTGCTGTTCTCGCAGTCGTAGTCGCATTCGCGTTGACAGTCGCAGTGGCCTGCATCAGCCTCAGCCTCAGCCTCGCCTCCTCACATCAGCCACACTCAGCCTCAGCCTTCAGCCTCAGCCTCAGCCTGCCTTCAGCCTCGGCCTCCGCCTCAGCCTGCCTCAGCCTCAGCCTGCATCAGCCTCAGCCTCAGCCTCAGCCTCAGAATCAGCCTCAGCCTCAGCCTGCCTCAGCATCAGCCTGCCTCAGCCTCAGCCTCAGCCTGCCTCAGCCTCAGCCTCAGCCTCAGCCTCAGCCTGCTTCAGCCTCAGCCACAGTCTGCCTTCAGCCTCGGCCTCGGCCTCAGCCTGCCTCAGCCTCAGCCTGCATCAGCCTCAGCCTCAGCCTCAGCCTGCCTCAGCATCAGCCTGCCTCAGCTTCAGCCTCAGCCTCAGCCAGCCTCTGCCTCAGCCTCAGCCTGCTTCAGCCTCAGCCTCAGTCTGCCGTCAGCCTCGGCCTCAGCCTCAGCCTGCTCAAGCCGTCATACTAGTCATCAGCCTCACATTCAGCCTCAGCTAGCCTCAGCCTCACCTGCCCAGTACCCTGACCCGCCTCAAGCCCTGCCCAGCCTCAGCCTCAGCCTGCCTCAGCCTCAGCCTCAGCCTGCCTCAGCCTCAGCCTCAGCCTGCTTCAGCCTCAGCCTCAACTGCCTTCAGCCTCGGCCTCAGCTTCAGCCTGCCTCAGCCTCAGCCTGCATCAGCCTCAGAATCAGCCTCAGAATCAGCCTCAGCCTCAGCCTCAGCCTGCTTCAGCCTCAGCCTCAGTCTGCCTTCAGTCTCGGCCTCAGCCTCGGCCTGCCTCAGCCTCAGCCTGCATCAGCCTCAGCCTCAGCCTCAGCCTGCCTCAGCATCAGCCTGCCTCAGCCTCAGCCTCAGCCTCAGCCTCAGCCTCAGCCTCAGCCTCAGCCTCAGCCTGCCTCAGCCTCAGCCTCAGCCTGCTTCAGCCTCGGCCTCAGTCTGCCTTCAGCCTCGGCCTCAGCCTCAGCCTGCCTCAGCCTCAGCCTGCCTCAGCCTCAGCCTCAGCCTGCCTCAGCATTCAAAATGTGGCCCGGGAATGGAGTTCTGGGAACTCGAAAAACACGAAGTGGCCTGCAGTTGGCTCCGGGCATTCAAAATCATGCCCAGGAATGGAGTTCTGGGAACTCGAAGACCACGAAGTGGCCTACAGTTGGCTCCGGGCATACAAAATGTGGCCCGGGAATGGAGTTCTGGGAAGTCGAAGAGCACGAAGTGGCCTACAGTTGGCTCCGGGCATCCAAAATGTGGCCCGGGAATGGAGTTCTGGGAACTCGAAGAGCACGAAGTGGCCTACATTTGGCTCCGGGCATCCAAAATGTGGCCCGGGAATGGAGTTCTGGGAACTCGAAGAGCACGAAGTGGCCTACAGTTGGCTCCGGGCATTCAAAATCATGCCCAGGAATGGAGTTCTGGAAACTCGAAGACCACGAAGTGGCCTACAGTTTGCTCCGGGCATTCAAAATCATGCCCAAGAATGGAGTTCTGGGAATTCGAAGACCACGAAGTGGCCTACAGTTGGCTCCGGGCATTCAAAATCATGCCCAGGAATGGAGTTCTGGGACCTCGAAGACCACGAAATGTGTAACTGTTTGCTTAAAACGACTTCCGCGGATTCTCCCCGGCACCCGTCCGGCATCTGCCCAGACCCCCCTGAGGAGTCAAGATACTTTCTTTTGAGACCATTAGAAACCTATCAGTCTTCGCTGTTAGGTAAAAATGCATGAGATTCGCGCCCCCCAAACCAGAAGCCATCGTATATTACAAAAGATGCGCGTCCCTGAGGCCGTGAACCCTCGTAAGTTGCACAATGTTCGCGTCCCCGAGGCCAGAAACCCTAGTACATTGCGCAATGCTTGCGTTCCCGAGGCGACAAACGTAAATCAATAGATTCCGGCGTCCCCGAAGCCATAAACCTTTGCAAAGTACGCCGTATTTGCATTGCCGAGGCCAAGAGTGCTCCAAGGCGCCCGAAGATGGTTACAAGACGGCGCAAGAGGGCCCCAAGAGGCCCCAAGAGCGCTCCAAGAGGCCCACCGAGAGTTCCCCAAGAGGCCAACATCGTCGATGTTACTCAGGTTTCCGAAGGATTCTGGCCTTCTCGCATGTTCGGCTTTCCGACGCTCCAAGACGACTCACTCAAGAAGCTCCCAAGACCGCCCCAAGACAGCCAAAGAGGCCTCCAAGAGGGCCCCAAGACGGCCCAAGGGAGCTCCAGGATAGCCCCAGACAGCGTTCAAGACGGCCCAAGAGGGCCCCCAGACGGCCCCAAGAGGGGCCCAAGCAGGGGACCACGAATTTAAAATTTCATATATGTGCCCCGAGAAGCCGCCAGGAGGCCCCACCCAAGAGGCTCCCAAGACGGCCCCAAGAGGGCCCCAAAACGGCCCAAGAGGCCTCCAAGGCGCCCAGGATGGCCTCCAAGACGGCCCTGGAGCACCCCAAGAAGCCTCCCCCCCAAGACTGCTTCCGACAGCGCCACGCGGACCAGGAGACCACCAAGACGGCCAAAGATGGCTCTAAGATGACCCAAGACAGCCTAAGAGGCCTCCAAGAGGGCCTCCAGGAAGGCCCGAAGAGGCCCAAATCCTCAATTTTCCCCGAAGACCGAGAAGCCCCCCAAGGCCCCCAAGAGGCCCAAGCAGGCCCCCAAGATGCCTCCAAGAGGCTCCCATGACCTTCCCCGCCATCCTCCACCAAGTGTTCCCCGAATGGTTTCCACAACGGTTAGGGGAACGCATGATTCGGTAGCTTGGCGGAGCTCTTGCCACAACGCTCGGCCACATCGGCGATTCTAGAAGGCAGGGGGCGGCGGTGGTTCGCCGTAGGCGTCTTCGATAACGCAAAACCTCTCAATATGCGCTGATGATTCCTATCCGCCCCCGCAGGATGTTCCCAGATGCGCCAAGGTAGCGCCGAGACGCACCGACGCGACTGTTATATCCCATTATGCTAGAGAGGGGGCCGCCGGCAGGGGGCGCAGCCCTTACGGATAATGTGAAACGATGTTTAGGGTGGAAGACCGGCTCTCTTCAAACTGTGGCTCTCGCTTTAGCGCCTTGCACATTCGTCTTAACATTATTAAAAACACAAAGATGGAGGGCGGGACGTTTTCAAGATGTGGCTCTCGCCCTAGCGCCGCGCACATTGCTCTTCAGAGTTTGCAAAAGCTTCAAGGATGGAGGGCCATTCATTTTCAAGATGTGCCTCTCGCCCTAGCGCCGCGCGCATTCGCCTGAGAAGTTTGCAGCGGCTACAAGGATTCATATTGTTGGAGTCCCAGGAATGGTGTTCTGGCGTCCGTCACGTTGATTCGTGATGTGAAAGTCCCAAGACTGGCTCCTGGTGCGACTTAGGATTGTCATGACGCCACAGTTGTGTTGATTCGCGGCGTTGGGGTCCGAGGGTGTGGGATTGTGGCATGATTTGGGAACGGTTGCCTTCCAATGTGGCATTCCCCGCAAAGGATATGAATGTTTCTAGGGACGTACGACGAGGGAAAGGGGAGGGGATATTGCAACATCGTTGCCGCGTCTACGGTCTACACTTGTCCTCCTCCTCCCCCTCTGCCACCTCCTCCTACTCCTCCTCCTACTCCCGAGACGTCCGCCAGGGCCTCCGGAGACCTCAGGAGCCCGTCGTTCCTCCTCTTTGTGATTCCTTCTCTCGTGCTTCGTGACCGTCCTCCTCCTCCTCCTCCTCTTCCCCGCCTCCTCCCCTCCTCCTCCTCCTCCTCCTCCTCCTCCTCCTCCTCCTCCTCCTTCTCTTCCTCCTCCTCCTCCCCTCCTCCTCCTCCTACCTCCTCCTCCTCCTCCTCCTCCTCACCCCTCTCCTCCTCCCCCTCCTCCTCCTCCTCTTCTCCCTCCCCCTCCACCTCCTCTTCCCTTGGTGTGGCAGAAGTTCCGTAATGGACGTGGTTCAGGCTCAGTGGCACCAGCGTCTGAGGGTGGCAACACATGCGCGGTGCCCTTCCGCTCATCTCCAGAATGTGTGTGTTTCAAGGCTCCCTCGGCGGGCCGTGGATCTGACGAGTGCGGACTCTCCCTCCCGCTCCCCTCCCCGTCTCCCAGGTCATCTGGGGTAACTCGGGCCCGGGTTAACTCGGGTTCGGATTCCCGAAAAAACGAACCCGAGTTAGCCCCGACCCGAGTTACCCCTGATGATTTGGGGCTCTGGACGCCCGAGTCATCGGGGATAACTCGGGCCTGGGGCAACTCGGGTTCGGAGTCCCGAAAAACGAGCCCGAGTTAGCCCTGACACGAATTACCCTGATGACTTGGAGCTCTAACCTCCTCCCTCTCCTCCTGCTCCCCCTCCTCCACCTGCGCCTCCTCGTCTATGACCAAGCCAGGACAGGGACAAAAAAAACTGGACAGGAGGGATGAATCGGGATCCCTGAGATCCAGCGGTTCTGGAGGATGCATCGGGCGTCGCGACCGTTCCAAAGCGTTCTGGAACGCTCTGAGAGCGTTCTGGAACGCTCCGAAACGATGCATCATTGTCCTAGCCCCGCCCGATCGTTTCCCCTCCATCCACCATCTCCACGACCTGCCTCCCTGCTGCGTCGCGCACGCGTGTGCTCTGGCAGTTACCGGCTTCGAACCTCAGCGGGGAAGGACATCTACCTCCAACCCGCCCTCGCGAGCCCGCTCCCCAGACCTCCGACGTCAAAAGTTTTTCACAACATCGACCCCGGAGTCGGCGGCGAGCGAGGGAGCGAGGGGGAGAAGTGACCAGGAGAAGGCCCTCCCAGAAAGCGGCGGGACTTCTCAGAAGCCCTCGCGACTTCGGAGAGGTTTTGTGTGTCGTCGGGGAAGGCTTGGAAAACTTCTCGGAAAGCCCCAGGACTTCCGAGTGTTCTGAGAAGGCCCGCCCCTTCTCACTTCCCCCCCCGGGCTCGCCGCCGACAGTGGGCTCGACCCATTCCCTGGGACTGTTTTTCCATCTTGGGTCATTTTTTGACGGTCCCGAGGCCCGGTGAGGGCCACTGGAGGCCGAAAATAGCGAAAAAAATCCCGTCGTGATTTGTTTCACAACGCGAGGGCGTCTGGTTTCTCCAACGGTTGACCATCTTCCCCAGCCCAGTGCGGCAAGGACATCCCCCGACCTTCCAAGGGTCCCCGAGGCCTGCTTTTTGACGGTACCCGAGGCCCAGCGAGGAGGAGGAGGAGGAGGAGGAGGAGGAGGAGGAGGAGGAGGGAGGGAGGAGGAGGAGGAGGAGGAGGAGGAGAGAGGAGGAGGAGGAGGAGGAGGAGGAGGGAGGGGGAGGAGGAGGAGGAGGAGTGAGGAGGAGGAGGAGGAGCAGGAGGAGGAGGAGGAGGAGGAGGAGCAGGAGGATGAAGGAGAGGTAGGAGGGAGGGGAGGATGAGGAGGAGGAGGAGGAGGAGGAGAGCGCGGGCTCAGGTCGCCCCACCCGGAGGTCGCGAGCCGGCGCCAGGCGTCCTCCTCGGACGCTGCCCCCTGCTTCCCTGCTTCCTCTCCCCCGCCCTCCGTCCCGTGCTCATGGCGCCGCCATGGTTGGCGGCGGGGCGCCCGCGGCGCACTGCGGCTGCACGCCGTGCGCGGGCCGCCCGTGCCCCTGCGCGCGCTGCCCAGCAGCTCTTGAGAGAGTTTTCGGCGCTGTCGCATCGCGGTTGCAGTCGCACTCGGATCGGAGCTGCCCTGGAGGAGGCTCTCCGTCGGACCGGTGCGCCTGCGGCAGGAGAATGCGGAGAAGACCGTGATGGGTGTGATGACGTTGGTCAGGCCATTCGAGCAGAGGAGAAGTGTGCTGCTCCCCCGCTTCCTGGGGTGAAAAGCAGCGCCCTTGTGATGTCAGAGGAGGAGTACATTGGTGGCGGCTCTGTTGTAAAGCAGAGTCTTCATGTCGAACCTGGCAAAGAGGAGAGCACATCTACCCAGCCTGCCGCTGCGCCGAGCGGCGCTCATGAATCTGCAGGAATGTTATCCGTCTTGTCCGATTTTCATCAGAGAGTTCTGGAGGCCGAGTGCCAGGCACAGTTCTTGTCCTCCATCGCTGCGAGTGCCCTCCAAGCTGACCTGAACCAGGTGCCGCACTCTGACATAGCGACTGTGTTGGCGCGTTTCAGTGAGGAGGATACCAAGGCCATCACGGCCATTGGCGCGGCCAGGGCTTCTTCCCAGAACGTGTCGGCTGCTGCAGATCTGGCTTTTGAACACTTGCAGGTTCGTCTGACGGCAGCACAAAGAGCTTTAGTGAAGGCCCGGCTGACTTCACACCACTGGTCGGTGTACTGTAGCGAGTGAGAGCTGTGGCGCGTGAGCTGTAGCGAGTAGGCCGTGGGCAGGTGAGTTGAGCCAGGCACGCAGCTGCGCTGTTGCCTTCTGAATGGCTGGATGCGGCTCGGATTGCTGGTTGTCCTGGGGGTTCCCGCGGGTGGGCCTTTGGGGGCCCTTGGTGTCCTGGGGTCGTCGGGTTCCTGCCTTCGCTCCCCCCCTGCGGCCTTCCTCTCTTCCTGCTCTTTCTGTTTTCCTCCTTGTTTCTCCCCTCTTGGGGGGGGGCCTTGGCGGGTTCCTGTTCTGTTCCTGGGGTTTCTGGGGTGTCTCTGGGTTCCCTCGTCGCTTCTGCCTCTTTCCCGCTCTGCCTCGCCATTTTCCTGTTGCTTAGGCATCGACCGTCTCTGCCTTAGTACAAATGAATGAATGAATGAATGAATGAATGAATGAATGAATGAATGAATGAATGAATGAATGAGTGAGGAGGAGGAGGAGGAGGAGGAGGAGGAAAGGGAGGAGGAGGGAGGGAGGAGGAGGAGGAGGAGAGGGAGGAGGAGGAGGAGGAGGAGTGGGGAGGATGAGGAAGGGAGGGAGAGGAGGCAGGCGGAGGTGGAGGAGATTAGGAGGAGAGGAGGGAAGGAGGAGGAGGGAGGAGAGGAGGAGGAGGAAGAGGAGAGGAGGAGGAGGAGGAGGAGGGAGAGGAGGAGGAAGCGGGAGGAGGAGAGGGAGGGAGGAGAGGGAAAGGAGGAGAGGAGGAGGATGAGGAGTGAGGAGGGAGGAGGATGAGGAGGAAGGAGGAGGAGGAGGAGACGCCCCTAGAGGCCCGTCGCGATTTTGTCACGACTCGAGGGGGTCTGGGCCCTGCCCCCCCGGGGCGGAGCCACGCCTCGGGGCGGGACTTGCGGCGGTCTTGGACGGCGCTTCGCCGCGGGGAGCTCGGCCTCCTCGCGGGGCCTCCCGAAAGAGCATGGCGCCGCGGCGGCGATTCCCTGGAGCGTCCCGACCTGTGCAGCGAGAGTTGGGGTGGTCAAACTGGTCCTTCGGCTGCGAGCGAGGAGGGGGAGTGAGAAGGAGAAGGCCCTCTCAGAGGGCGGCGGGGCTTCGCAGAAGCCCTCCGGCCTTCCATGCGCATACGGGGAAGGCCTCCTCCTTCCCACTTACCCCCTCGCTCGCCACCGAAAAAAGAAAGTGGAGGGGGACGACCGTGCGCAGACGCAAATGCCAACTACGCCACCGGCCGATCTGAAAGCATCGTCCCGAAAAGTGCCCTCTGGAATTCCGAGAGTTTGCAAAGATAAGGTCTAGATTACGCCTTGTTAAAGCTTCCAAACGAATGGAGGTAGGGGAAGGAGGGGGAAATGGAGAGAGATGAGAAGAGGTGAGGGAACCGGCACCTCACATCTCACAGATTGTCTCACTTCTGCGCTCAACATCACCGTTTGTTAAGAAAAAACCTCTCGACTAAGTCTGTCGTGCGCACTGGACAGGGAGACTGACTGTGGTGACCGCTCATTTCGATGAGCGGTCAAGGCAACCAACCCGCCTGCCCATGTCCCCCCCTGCCTCTAAAAACTTCTCCTCCTCCTCCTCCTCCGCCTTTTGTTCCTCATCCTGCTCCCCCTCCTCCTGCTCCTCTTCTTCATCCTCGTCCTCATCTTCCTCCTCCTCCTCCTCCTCCTGATCTTTCCCCTGCTCCTCCTTCTGCTCCTGCTCAATTCTATCCCCGATCATTCCCCCCACCACCCACCCTACCCCACCCCACCCCACCCATCCGGCTCATCCGAGCCTCTTTTCATTTGCCTCCTCCTTCTCCTCCTTCTCCTCCTTCTCCACCTCCTCCTCCTCCTCTTTTTGTGCGTGCACCTCGGAGCAAGAGAGGGCTGTTGTGCCCACATGCACAAAGCAAAAAAGCAGGAGAGGAGAGGGAGGAGGATAATCATAATCGAATAGGGGAGGATGGAAACGAGGACACGGGGAGGAAGCAGGAGGAAAAGGGGGAGGAGGGGAGAGGAAGGAAGGAAGGAGGGCAGGAGGGGGAGGGGAGGAAGAAGGAGGAGACGAGGAGGAGGAGGAGGAGGATGAGGAGGAGGAGGGGGAGGGGGAGAAAGAGGGGGAGGAGGAGGAGGAGGAGGAGGAGGAGAAGGAGGAGGACCAGTGCAAAACCAAGGCTCATCAACTTTGTTGGAATACACCCTCCCTCCAAGCTCCCTCTTCACAAGCCGGGGTCATTTCTACTGAGGGAATGGCCCCTTTGGGGGACAAACGCGCGAACACCCTGAAGCGTGCCAACACACCATTCTCAGGACTTCAACGCCACGAATTAAGCTGACTACTATGTCTTGCCGATCCTGAGCTGGGCCAGAACACGCTTCCTGGGACTTCAACACCGCGAAGCACCGTAACCGTTGCGCCCCGACAGCCCTGAGCATCTCAAAGAACATCATTTCTGGTACTTTGACAATGAAAAGCATTGAAACTGATGTTGTTGTTGCTGCTGCTGTATTGGGGAAAATATGTTGGAAAACACGGATGCGCGCGGCGCATAGGCGAGCACCACATGTTAAACAGGAACCGCCCTCAGTCTGGGAAGCTCTTGCAACTGTTTAAACCGAAGTTGCGCCGCGCTAAGGCGAGAGCCACATTATGGAAACCACCCGCCCTCGACGCGTGAAGCTCTTGCAAGTGGTTCAAATGAATGTGCGCGGCGCTAAGGCGAGAGCCACATCTTGAAAACGAACCGCCCTCAATCCTTGAAATTCTTGCAAATGTTTAAAAAGAATGCGCGCGGCGCTAAGGCGAGAGCTACACTTTAAAAACGGCCCGCACTGAATCCGCGAACTGCTTGCAACAACGAATGTGCGAGGCGCTCGGGCGAGAACCACATGTTCCAAACGACCCGCCCTCAATCCGTGACGATGTTGCAAATGTTGCAATGAGCGCGCGCGGCGCTTAGGCGAGAGCTACGTCTGGAAAACCACCTGCCCTCAATCCGTGAAACTCTTGAACATGTTCAAAACGAACGTGCCCGGTGCTAAGATGATATAATTTTGAACGCGACCCGCCCTCCACATGTGAAACTGTTGCCACCCGTTAAGCTTCAGCAGCATGGACGGTGAGGTAGTCTCAGGCGAAACGCCCGGACCGCCCTTTCGATCGGCCTCGGGGTGCGACAGGGAGGAGTTATCTAAAGGGTAGAAAGGAATAGAGGAGGGGTGGGGGGAGTGGGAGGAGGGGAGGGGGGGGGGAGGAGGAGGGGAGGGGGATGGGAGGAGAGGAGAAAGAAGCAAAAGAACGGAGCTTGAGGGAGGGTGAAGGAAAAAACAAAATCACAATGAGAAAACGATGACGATATGACGGATTGGTGAGCATGAGGCTATGAGCAGGGTAGGAGGATCGGCGAGGTAGGAGGAATGGGAGGATCCTGAGGCAAGCGGAAGAGAATGGAGGGTGCGAGGCACGGACGAACATCATAGATTTAGAGTAGGGGGACCCAGGTCCGGCAGCACCACCCCCCAGCGCCGAGCCGAGTAAACCGCGCGGATCTGAGTGCCCAGTTTTTGTTTTTTTTGAGGCGGATGCCCTCCTTCTCCTGCTCCGAACGGGGTCGTCCCTCCCACCTCCCTGTGCCTCCTCCGCGAGGGGGGACCTCACTTTCCTCCTCCTCCTCTGCCTCCTCCCTCCGTCCTCCTACCTCCTCCTCTTCCTCCTCTCCTCCCTCCCCCTCCTCCCCTCTCCCTCATCCTCCTCCAAGGGTCTTCCTCGAAGGGCCTTCATCCTTCTCCTCTCGAAGGGTTCTTTCTGCTCCTCCTCCTCCTCCTCCTCCTCCTCCGCCTCCTCCTCCTCCTCCTCCACCTCCTCCCCCTCCTCCTCTTCCTCCTCGAAGGGTCTTCCTCCTCCTCGAGGGGTCTTCCTCGAGGGGTCCTCCTCCTGCTAGAGGGGTCTCCCTCGACGGGTCCTCCTCGAAGGGTGGCGGCCAGACAGGCGGCGCAGGCGGAGCGCGGGCGCGGCCAGCTAAGCGGCGGGCACACCGGGGTCCTCGCCGCGGCCGCGGCAGTGGAGCACAGGGGGAGGAGGCGGGAGGCGGGAGGGGACCAGGAAGAAGAATAATCATCCTCGTCCTCGTCCTCGTCTTCGTCTTCGTCCCAAGCGGCTCCGTCAGAAAAAAAGAAAAGAAGCAAGAAAAGACCGAAGACCAGATAGCACGCATAGCTGACCGCAGTCCTAAGACACAATGAAAACATGAAATTACTCCTCCTCATGCGCCCCCGACCCTACCTACTCCTCCATCCCTCGAATCTCTACCCTCCTCCTCCTCCTCCTCCTCCTCCTCCTCCTCCTCCTCCTCCTCCTCCTCCCCTTCCACTTCCTCCTCACACGGCATATGATGCCCCTCTCGTTTCCCCGTTGTCCCTGTGTCGGGCCTCCTCTCGCACACGCCCTCCTGCCCTGTGCTCCGCTGCCGCGGCCGCGGTAGGGGAGCACAGGGTGGGAGGCGGGAGGCGGGAAGAGACTACAGCCGAAGCTGCGATTCAGGAGTGCATCATTGAAGAAGCCTGGACCAGCTTCCCAAAAGTATCTTGCGAGGCGGGGATTTATCCACATCCACCGCCTGGGAACCGACGTCCTGGTGCCCCAGCGGACGGTGGGCACCCTACATGTATATATATATATATATATATTCATATTATCTATAGTAATTATATATATATTATATTCTGGCCCCCGGGGGCCAGAATCTGTCCAGATTCACCGCCTGCCGAGGTCCCCGAAAATTGATCCTCCAAGCGGCGGCCGTGTATGAGTTCCCGCATCGGATGTCTTGAAACAGGCCAAGGCCAACGTTTGTGGACGATGGAGGCGCGAGCGTGCCCCCAAAAAAACCGGGGCAACTTTCCAGCAAACTGGGTGAGAAACGCTGGCCCAGCTTTTCTTTTGACGCCCGAAGTGGGTACGGAAAACATGGGCACACTGCCCAACAGCAAATGTTGCCCCAAACCAACCGCAGCCGCTGTTGGGCAGGCGGTCTTCTGTCTCAAATGGGCACAGGCCGCGGCGGCGGGGAGTCCTGTTCAAAATGAACAGGGACTGCTGTTGGGCATCGTACCCATTCTTTCCGTACCTATTTCGTTCGTTTCGGGAGGAGGTTTCTTAACCATATGCCCGACCGCAAGGAGAGAAATGCCCACATTGCCGACGATGCCCCTCTCGCTTCCCCGTGTCGGGCCTCTCGCACGCGCCCCCCCCCGAGCTCGCCAAGAGGGAAGCATGCTCATTGGTTTTCCCTCCCCAGCCTTCCCAGTGGGCGGTCTGAGCGTTTGGTCTGAGGCGCCCTCGCCGCTTCTGGTCCTGAGGCTTCGGAGCTCCACATGCTGCGAGCGTGGAGGGCGATCTGCTATCAAGATACGCGCGTAGCCTCTCGCGCCTCCAGGCCCTCAAGAAGCCTGCAGGGCCCCCAAGAGGGCCCCAGGACGCCCGAGATGTCCAATCGAGGCCTCTCGGAGGCCTGTGGTCGATGAGGCAAGCACGGTGCAAGGATGGGCCGGATGCAAGCAGATGGTCCAGCTGAGTCGTACAGTCCTCGGACCCACTCGCACACATGACTCTTCTGCGTGCTACGACTATCCTGCATACGAAATTGACATGTTCCACCTCGGGAGCGGCCAAGAGGGGGGTGTCCAAGAGGGGGGGATGCAAATCATGACCGGCGGCACGTGCGCGGCCCAGCGGGGGGGCCAGGGACGTAATGAAAGAAGAGGAGGCGCCATAAAATTTGGGGAAATATCATGGCCCCCGCCATGATATCCCCCCCCCCTAGTCATCACCCCCCTTTTTTCCGCCCCCGTTCCACCATCTCACGATTTTGTCTACACACGGGACGTCCACGGGGCAACCGAGCGGAACAACTACGGGAGAGCCGCGCGCGACGACGGCGCGCCCACGGGACGGCTGCTGGACAACAGTCGCGGGACACACGCGCACAGTGCGCGGGAGAACCACGATACAGCCGCGGGACGACCTCACTCCCAAAAGCCCCGATGCGCATGCGCCCGTCTCGCTTTCGCCCTCTCTCTCTCACTCTCTCTCTCTCTCTATCTCTATCTCTATCTCTATCTCTCTCTCTATATATATGTGTGTGAGTGCATACTTTCCCTTTTCTATATTTCTGTAATCTGGAACCCTGCGGACCCCTCCTCCGCCCCTGTTCTCTCTCTCTCTCTCTTTTTTTTTTTTTCTCTCTCTCTCTCTCTCTTTCTCTCTCTCTCTCTCTCTCTCTCGCGTGGTTCTCGTATATTATATATATATGCCATACACTCTGCTCGTCGCGTGAGTTCGTAATCTGGAACCCTGCGGACCCCCCACTACAGCCCACTGAACAGTGGGGTACCCCCCGCGATCCCTGGCCCCTGGGGCACCCTGGACGCCCTTGTCAGACGGTCCCCTGTGCTCTTCCGGGCTCCTCTCCTACTCCTCCCTCCTCATCCTCCTCCTCCTCCTCCTCCTCCTCCTTTAATCCCTGCCCGTCCTCGCCTCCTCGACAAGCCTGCATGCGACGATGTTGTCTCGCCGCACACCTTTCCGACCCGCAACACACCCTGATCACCGCGCACACCTTTGAGCTGGATGGGTGGCGCTTCCCCTTTGATGCGGGGCCATTACCACTTGCGCCACCACCCGCTCCCGTTCACCCCACGGGTGAAACACACGGAAAAGACAAAGCCAAACGAGTTAGGCAATGTGGAGAGAATCGATCTCGCCCGCACGGACCTGATCGCCAGTTCTGAACGGCTGGCGGAGCAGGTGCCACTTCTTATTGAGACTGTATCGTGCAGGCGCGCGCGCGAGTTCGAAGTTGTAGCCAACACACCCGGCGACCCGCAGCGCCTCGAACATGACGTGCGTACTCGGCATCCCTACCTCCAGCCTCCCGAGCCTCCACTCCTGCCATCGGACAACCACGAACCTCCTCCTCGTCTACTCCTCCGCCTCCATCTTTCCTCCTACCCTCTCCTTCATCATCCCTGACCTACCTACCTCTCCTCTTACCGTCCTGCACCACCCATACAAATTATTCAATATTAACAATTACATCAAATAGTGTGGACATTACTACTCTACCCGCATCTCTTCAACTGACGACGGCCTTTGGGGAGAGCGTGTCCGCACCACCGACACCCCCCCGCGTATTATTTTTTTGCACACAGGTTTCCCCGGAGTTGGGTTTCCGCCTGCATTTGTTTCAAAAATGCTGCTCTCGCTGAGGCGCCAGCCTCATTTTCGGGCCCCGCTCGTTCCGAATCGTGCTCCCGCTGCAGCGCTGGCCTCATTTCCTTGCTTCCGCTCGTTCCGAATCGTGCTCCCGCTGCAGCGCTGGCCTCATTTCCGCGCTTCCGCTCGTTTCGACTCGTGCTCCTGCTGCAGCGCTGGCGTCATTTCCCGTGCCATGCCACGGCATGCAATGCAATGCTAGGTTGATTACGGCGCTTGCGTGTGCTCTTCTTACGCCATGCCGACGCCGTGCTCTACAATTGCATCGCGTACCCTTCGGAATTTTTCATTGCCTGCTCGGACATCCGACTGTGCGGTTAGAGGGGATATCTACGCTCTGCGCCATGGTTAAGGGATGGGAGGGAGGGGTAGGATGTCAGATATGACGCGAGCGCACCTAGCTTGTCCTCTTCCCCCTCCTCCCTCCTCCTCCTCCTCCTCCTCCTCCCCCCCCTCCTCCTCCTCCTCCTCCTGCTGAGGCCCCTGCCACGCCTTGGCAGCAAGCCCCTGCCAAGCCTAGGCACCGGGCGGCCGCACGGCCCCGCGAGGGCCCACAGAGGCCCCAGGCGCGCACCAGACGCCCGGCGACGACCCAACGAGGACCCCAAGAGGCCTTCCGGGCGCCCCAGACCGCCCACGAGGCCAGCGAAAAAGATGGCCCCCTCCTCCTCCTCCTCCTCCTCCTCCTCGTCTCTTCCTCTCTTCCTCCTCCTCCTCCTCCTCCTCCTCCTCCTCCTCCTCCTCCTCCTCCTCCTCCTCCGCCTCTCCCTCCTCCTCTTCTTCCTACTCCTCCTCCTCCCCCCCCTTCCAAGTCGTGATCCGGTCGTTCAGAGAGACCGCGGTAGGAAGCAGGGTGGCCCGGGAGAGCCCCCAGGAGGCCTCCAGAAGGAGGCTTCCAGAAGGCCCCAAGAAGCCCTGACAAACTTTCGGGAGGCTCCCAGGAGGCTCTCCTGGGATGAGCCTCCGCACAACGAGCTGAGGCTGGGGCCAAATTCGAAGGGTAGTGCAAGAATGAGAAAGCGGAGGAGGAGGAGGAGGAGGAGGAGGAGGAGAAGGAGGAGGAGGAGCAATGAGGAAGGATAACGAATAACACTATCACAACGACGATACCATAAAAGGCAACAACGAGTTGTCTCGAAATGTTATGTTTTGAAGTATTGCCCTCCTGCCTGCACGCCAAGTCTCAAGGACCAAATTGTATGGCTCCAAGCGCACATGCAGTCCCGTGTATATATGTATGTATATATATATGTATATATACACACACCTATACGACCACCCTCTGTGTGATAAGGAGGTGTGGGGGGGAGGCTCGGGGGAGGGAAAACCAACTGACCACAACCTCGATGACTTTGATGGCGAAGAGAAAGCGACGATGTAATTCAGGATCGATCGATCTCACTATCGGTCTCATCATCGATCTCACGATCGATCCCACAATCGTTCTCACCACAGATCTCATGATCGATCTTACTATTGACCCCACTATCGATCACACTATCGCTGCCACTACCGACCTCACTATCGCGCCAGCGACGGGGCACCCCCCGCGACCGACGGGAGACCGCTCTCACTACCAGTCCCACGATCGATCCCACCACAGATCCCACAATCGATCTCACCACATATCTGACCTCACTATCGAACTCACCAGCGATCTCACTATCGATCTCACTGTCGCGCCACCGACGGGGCCACCGACCGGGCACCCCCCGCACCACCGACGGGGCACACCCGCGCCACCGACGGAGCCTCCCCGCGCCGCCGACGGGGCAATCCTGCACCACCGGCGGGACACCCCGTGCCACCGCACGCCCGGGGGCGGGGCGGTCAAACGGCTCCACGGCCCCTCGCCGACGACGACGACGACGACGACGACGACGACGACGACGACGACGACGACGACGACGACGACGACGACGACGACGACGACGACGACGACGACGACGACGACGACGACTGCGGTCGATGCTTCCCCCCGCTGGGCCAGCCCCCTCCCCTATGGTCAGAAGCCCCCTGGCGGGGGGCCATGGAAAGTGTGTGATGTTCCATCGGAGCAATGTGTAGGAGGGGGGGCAGGATTTACCCCCCCGCAGTCTCTGAGCATCGGGTTATGAATTCAAGCATCATTCGAAGATCGATCTGGATTCCGTGTCTGGCAAGATAGCTGCGCACACTATTTAGCTCAGGCGGGAGAGACGGTTTACAGCAGCGCTTCCCCACCTCCGCAGCCCTTTGCCTCAGAGGCCCCACAAAAAGCCACGCTAGCAGCACACTGCGCACTGTACACCAGCGCTGAGTCTAGGAAATAAGTCACAGGGTTCGTAGCCCCACCTCTGATGGGCCTGTTTTCCATCACCACCACCATAACTTGGAGGGGGAGGGAGTCCTCCTCCTCCTCCTCCTCCTCCTCCTCCTCCTCCTCCTCCTCCTCCTCCTCCTCTTCCCCCTCCTCCACCACCTCCTCCACCACCTCCTCCTCCTCCTGCTCCTCCTCCTCCTCCTCCTCCTTCTCCTCCTCGTCCTCCTCCTCCTCCTCCGCCTCCCCCTCCAACTTATGGTGGTGGTGGTGGTGGAAAACAGGCCCATCAACCTCTGCCCCCACCCCTACGTCCCGCCGAGCGAGGGGGGGAGGTCTCCGGGGAGGGCTCCGGCGGCCTCCCCTCCCCGGCCGCGGGGCCTTTGCGAGGCTTCGCGCCCAGGCCCGCGGGGGGTCTGCGGACTGTGGTTGCAATCGGGGCTGATTGGGGAGGACACGCGAGAGGACACAAGACCATTCCGAGGGCCACATTGCCACAGGAATGTAGGAGGCAGGGGTCGCGAAACACAGGACACGGGGGTACCCTCGCTGTGGCAGCCTCGGTCGCCCTCCGACTAATGGACCAAATCCTACACCTTTTCACGGTCAGGAGTTTTCGCTTTGCGTGTCGCGGCGGGCGGCCCGGCGACGTACTATGCCCTGCGATCAGACAGCGTGTCGTTCCGCTCCGTGGGGCGGCAGGCTCGGAAAGGGCTCGGGACGTTGACGCTTGGGACCGGGGGGTGGTCAGCGTGTCGCGCCGACGCGTGGCGGACGCGGACTGGCGGCACGACGCGCTGAGCCAGAGTTCCTGGCCGCATCGTTGCCCTTCGGCCGATTCCCCAAACAGTGCTTGTACTCCGGGGGTCCCCACTTGTGTTCTAAAGAACTGGGGGGGGATGTCGGTCTGGCGGCTGCGTCCTCGCCGCCGCCGCCGCCTCGTCGCCGCCTCGTCGCCGCCCGTCGTCTGGGCGGGGTTGTCGGTCTGGCGGTTCCGTGCTCGTCGTCGCCGCCC
Source organism: Prorocentrum cordatum (assembly GCA_963575745.1). Taxonomy (NCBI): domain Eukaryota; class Dinophyceae; order Prorocentrales; family Prorocentraceae; genus Prorocentrum; species Prorocentrum cordatum. Next base: position 147,985 of record CAUYUJ010018841.1, read on the forward strand.
GGTCGTCGCCATCGCCGCCCCGCATAGAGTGCACCTCGTCGGTTGCAACACGTGGGTTATCCTTCTTTGCATTAAAAATGGATCGACCGTCCCCCTGAAGCCGCGTTATCGCCCCCCCTCTGAGAAAGTGCAATTTGCATATGAGATTGCCCCATCGCTAACTCGACTCGAAATCTGAATTCGCACCACCCCAGCCAGGCAAAATTCGCCCCCCCCCCCCCTCCCAACACCCACACACACACTGCTCAACAACACACACACACACATAATGTGCGCAAGCATTCGTTGATCAAACATCACCAAGTCGCAAGAACCACTTGCAAAACATTGGACGGTGTGCACACGCGCGCGTCGTCGCGCGCGCATGCAGAAGTCTTTCAACGACTTAGATGTCGCAGGCTTTTCGAACTCGAGTGCTCCGGGAACGTAGAACACACATCGATTTGCAACGGGACGTCTCAAAACAAGTCTGCGCGCACGCTCTAGCGAATTCTTAAGAAAACCCTGCGTTCCCACCATTGTCAACATTAGCTGCGACCGAGCGAGCTTCTCGCGCGCGCATGTCGAATTCATTCGATCGCCCTTGCGCGCGCGCTGGGGGGACGCGATCTTCGTTAACACCATACGAGACTCTCGCGCCCGTCGGCCGCGCGCGCATGTCGAAACGGTTCCAGAACATTCATCACCGACGCGTGGACACCATCACCGTCGCGATCACCATCGGCGCCGTCATTGCCGTCGTCATCGGCATCATCATCGTCGTCACCAACATCGCTGCAATCAGACATCTTGTCTGCCGTTGTAAACGTCGCCATGATACCGCTCCTAGTGCCCGAGCGTCAATGCGGCCTGCGAAACGTGCTTGGAAATCCCCAGCGGTTTGCGCCACAGCGGCTGCGTCGGCCGCGCCAGACTAGCTGGCCGCTGTGCGCGAGCCTGCGCGCGCTAGCGCGGCCGCAGCGACGCGCCAGACAGCGCCAAGCAGTCATCGCAATCGCCGACGCGTAAGTTCCGCATGCCAATTTACGGGCGGGTGGGTTGGATGATTGCGCGAGCAGTAGAGTTGACAACAGTAAGTTCGGCAGGGTGAGTTGAGCAGCGAGGAACACGACTTGGAGGCTTGGACAATAGGGGGTGCCTCTATCAGAGAAAATGATCATAGATATTGCTGCTGGTGGTAATCATCTGGCCACCTACAGGCTCGGAGATATTTCTCCGAATGCGACACCGAAGCCCCAGCAACGCCCGAATGACAAACGAAGGCTTCTGCGCCCAACCACCGTCGGCATCACCGGCCGCGAGGTTCAAACGCACCCCCTATGAAACTCATAAACGGGGTTCCGCCTTCGGGGGGGGTCCTGGGGTGATCCTCTCTTTCAACCAGAGTTTTACCTAGGAGAATGGATGGAGCCTGGTTTGGGCGAGTCTGCCTCGGACGTCATCAAAATCTGCCCGTTTTGATACCTGGTTTGGCCTGGTTTGGAAGCGCGCCCCACCTCGGAAGTCCTCGAAGTTGGCCTGGCGTGGCCCCAAGTTTGGCCCGGTTTGGAATCGGCTTCGCCTGAGACGTCTTCAACATTTGCACGGTTTGGCCCTGATTTGGCCTGGTTTGGGCCCGGTTTCGCCTGAAACGTCCTCAAGGTTTGTTTGGTTTCGCCTGGTTTGGCCTGGTTTCGGCCTGGTTTGGCTCCGCTTGAAACATCCTCACGAGTTGTCTGGTCTGGCTTTGTCCGGGCTTGATTTCGGCCCAGTTTCGCTTGAGACGCCCGCAGAAAACTTGTATGTTGTCTTCCTCGTTCGGCTCCGTTTCGTGCGAAAGGTCCTCGCAATTTTCGGTCGTGGTTCGAGCTGGCAGATTGCACAAGAGAAACGAAACCATTAGATGTGAGAACGGGTGGGTGATATCCTGTATGGTCGCCATGCGGTCTCAACACACAGTGGGATGTGCCATGACTTCTCTCATGCTGAGCATTTAATTCACACACGTCGTGGTGGGCGTGAACAAGCAGACATAATGGCACGGTGCCATCAATGCCCATTGCAGACAACATGCAACACGACTGCGCTACATAATGGCGGGCGGCATGGGCGTGGACATTCCCGACACGCTGTGGATTGGCATGGGCGTGCGCGGCGGCGCTTGGAGAGAACCTTTTCGAGGCTGTAGGAAGCGTGGATATTAGCACCAGTCGCCGAAGTCGGGATCATGTGTTGGTCCTTGTAGGCCTAGATATATCTAGGCCTACAAGGAGGAGAGGGGGGGTGGAGGACCTAGCGTGGAGGAGTAGGGGGAAGGAGGTGGAAGGAGGGAGAAAGGGGGAGATGAGCAGGAGGAGCGAGGAGGGGCGGGGAGGAGGGGCGCGACGAGGCGGCGGGGATGCAGCGAGGAGCAAGCACAAGGAGCGAGAGGAGGAGGAGGAGGAGGAGGAAGGGCGCGGTCCTCGGCGGGGAGGAGGGGGCGCGAGAAGCGGGGAAGCAGCGAGGAACACGAGGAGTAGGAGGAGGAGGAGGAGGAGAGGAGGAGGAGGAGGAGGAACACGAGGAGGAGGAGGGAGAGGAGGAGGAGGGCGCGGTCCTCGGGGCCGACCTCGCGGCCGCGGCCCCGGGGCCCCTGGGGGCGCCGGGAGCCCCGGGGCCCCCGGAGCCTCCCAGAGCGGGAAGCCCGGGCGCGCCATGGGCCGCAGCCGGGGCCCCGGCGCGCCGCCCCCGCCGCCGGGGGCGCGCCCCCCCGCATGGCTCTGCCGCCGGCGTTCCCTCGGGCGCCCCGCCCCCGTTTCCAGCCTGCTCCTGCTCCTGCTCCTGCTCCTGCTCTTGCTCCTGCGCCTGCGCCTGCTCCTGCTCCTGCTCTTGCTCCCGCTCCTGCTCCTGCTCCTGCTCCTCCTCCTCCTCGTCCTCCTTCCTCCTCCTCCTCCTCCTCCTCCTCCTCCTCCTCCTCCTCCTCCTCCTCCTCCTCCTCCTCCTCCTCCTCCTCCTCCTCCTCCTCCATTCCTTTCTCTTACGAACAACTTCTCCCTGTCGCACCCCGAGGCAAATCTTTTAGAGCGGGCCAGGCGTTTCCCCTGAGAGTTCCTCGCCACTTATGATTAAAACCTTGGCAACAGCTTCGCAGATGGAGGGCGGGTGGCTTTCAAAATGTGGCTCTCGCTTCAGCGCCGCGCACATTCGTTCTAAACACTTGCAAGAGCTTCACGGATTGAGGCCGGGTTCTTTTCAAAATGTGGCTCTCGCCTCAGCGCCGCGCATGTTCGTTTGAACAACTTGCTAAAATTTCAAGGATTGAGGGCGGGTGGTTTTCAAAATATTGTTGTCGCCTTAGCGCCGTGGACATTCGTTTGAACAAATTGTAAGAGCTTCACGGAGTTAGGGCGGCTGCTTTTCAAAATGTGGCTCTTGCCTCAGCGCCGCGCACATTCGTTTTAACATTGGTCAGAGTTTCACGGATTGAGGGCGGGTGGTTTTCAACATGTGGTTCTTGTCTTACGGCTCCTTTTCCAAATGTGGTTCTCGCCCCAGCGCCGCGCACATTCGTTTATAATATTTGCAAGAGATTCACGGATATCCATTATTAACGTACCTGCAATGGTGTTCTGGAAAGACTCAGGATTATGAGGCTGCAGCGGTTCCGTTGATTCGCGGAGTTGAAATCTCAGGAATTGCTTTCTGGCACGATTCAGGATCGCCCAAAGGCAACAGTCAAGTTGATCCGTGGAATTGGAATCCCGAGAACAATGTTTTGGCACGCTCCAGGGCCTTCAAACGATTTTCCTCCGACGAAGCAGTTCCCGCAGTGGAAGTGCATCGTTGTAGGAGCCTATGAAGAGGGAGCTTGGAGGGAGGGTTGCTTCCAACATCGATGATGACTCTTGGGTTTACCCTGGTCCTCCTCCTCCTCTTCTTCCTCCTCCTCCCACCTGCCCTTCCTCCTCCCGCCTGCCCCTCCTCCTCCTCCTCCTTTTGTTCCTCCTCCTCCTCATCATCCTCCTCACTTCTCCTCCTCCTCCTCCTCCTCCTTCGTATCCTCCTCCTCCTCCTCCTCCTCATCATCATCATCATCAGCATCGTCATCATCATCATCAGCAGCAGCAGCATCATTATCACCATGATCATCATCATCATCATCATCATCATCATCATCATCATCATCATCATCATCATCATCATCATCATCATCACCACTACCACCATCACCATCACCATTACCATCGCCATCATCATCATCATCATCATCATCATCATCACCATCATTATCATCATCCTCAGCATCAGCATCATCACCTTCATCATCATCATCATCATCACCACCACCACCACCATCCCCATCACCTTTACCACCACCACCACCACCACCACCACCACCATCATCATCATCATCATCATCATCATCATCATCATCATCATCATCATCATCATCATCATCCTCATCCCAATCCTCATCATTATCATCATCATTATCATCATCCTCAGCATCAGCATCATCACCCTCATCATCATCATCACCACCACCACCATCCCCATCACCATTACCACCATCATCATCATCATCATCATCGTCATCATCATTATCATCATCAGCATCAACATCATCAACATCATCATCATCATCGTCATCATCATTGTCATCATCATTATCAGCATCAACATCATCAACATCATCATCATCATCATCATCATCATCATCATCATCATCACCATCACCATCACCATCACCATCACCATCACCATCACCATCACCATCATCATCCACCTGCCACTCCTCCTCCTCCTCCTCCTCCCCGTCCTCTTGCTCATCCCCAACCTTCTCCCCCCCCCTCCTCCTCGAGGGCAGCCCCAGCCGGGATGGCAGGCGTTACGCCTCTGGGAAAGGACTGCGGGAAGGAAAATACGACAGGAGGGAGGGTACATGTCATATTAAAAGCTATGCTACACTGTAAGAAGATGCGCTCCACACCACGCTGTGCTAGACCATGCTGCACAGCACCGTCCGCACTGCACTACACAGCGGGAGGCCATACGGCAGACATACAGGAGACCAGAGACCGCGAGCCACGACTTGAGACCACGAGCCACGACCACGGACCACGACCTGACATCATGAGCCGCGGGCCGTGACCAGAGATAACAGCCAGAAACCACGAACCACGATTCTGGAGCGCGCGATGCACCCGCCAGCCCTAGAGGAGATGGGCAGGACCCTCGCAGACAAATCTGTCTAGGGGGCCGTCAACACACAACGGCGATATCGTCGTCACTATTGTCGCCGTAGCCGTCGCCAGCCGTTACAGGTGTTCAACATCGGCATCCTCATCGCCATCGTCATCGGCATGGCCTGCTCTCGGTGCGCTCCTTGCGGATATGACTATGAATCCTGGCGCAAAGCCTTGGATCGCTTGAAGTACAAAGCCATCAGATGCTACCGTGGATGGAGAGCGGGGAGCTCCAGGAGCTACAGCTTGACGAGCAGGACCGTCAAGCCGCTTGGCCGTGCCGGCGCCGCCGCCGCGCCGCCTCGCCGCCGCGCCGCCGCCTCTTGTTACGACAGGCCCCGGGTATGCATGCTCGCTCGCCCGCTCGCCATCGGCACCATCATCCGTCGCATTTTCCAAATGTTTCTCCCTGCTGCCCCGCGACGACTCGTGATGATGATGATGATGATGATGATGATGATGATGATGATGATGATGATGATGATGATGATGATGATGATGATGATGATGATGACGACTCCCCTGCCAACCCCGGGCGCCCCATCTCTCACAGTGCCTCCGCGCGGCAGGGCCGCGGGCGGAGGCCTTCAGCTGGTGCTCCACGCGGTCGAGCAGGGCCGTGCGCTTCGTCTCCTCGGGCGCCCCCACCCCAGGTGGCCCCACGCACGACGATGTTCTTTGTGTCCCTTTCTCTCCACTCGGACGGTTCCCGCTGCCCCCGTTTCCCGTGAGCTCCTCCGCCTCGGGAGGAGAAGCTGCGTGCGCCGCAGGACGCCAGTGGCCCAGACCCCCGACGCCATGACTGCTTCGTGACGCGACCGCCAAAAAAGCCAGGGTCCGCTTCCTGGGACCAGCTTTTCATCCTGCCCGAGAAATCTGTAAACGGCCCCGAGGACCGGCGGCCGTCTTCCTCGTCCCTCCCCCGTCATTTCCCATATGCTCTTCCTCCTCCTCATCATCATCGTGATGCCTCTTATTCCTCTCTTCCTACTACGTCGCCCAGTACATCCTCCTCCTGCTCGTCATCCCTCTCCCCTCTTTCTCCTCCTCCACCTTCGCTCCATCCCCCTCCCCCCTCCCCCTCGTTCTCCTTATTCTGCGCCGCCGTGCCCTTGAGGCGCGCGTCGGTGTGTTCTCAGGTCCTTGGCTTAATCCTGGGGCCCCAGTCCTCAATGCTGAAGGTCCGTTAAAAGGCCTGAGCCCCACATTGACACATCTCCTGAGATTTCCAGCGTGTTCCGTGGGCTCATCCGCGTTTTGTCGCATGACTTTTCAAGCCCAAGAGCCCCCAAGACGAGCCCCAGGATGATCCCAAGACGGCACAAAAGGGCACCCAAAACGCCCAAGATGGCCTGAAGACGGCTCAAGAAGCGCCCAAGACATCCCAAGAGCGGCCAAGAGAGCACCGAAAGGCGAACATCGTCCAATTCCCTTTTGCGAATATGAAATTTGCAGCAAATGCGACTGTTCGGCCTCGCGGCGTTCAAGACGGCCCCAGGGGCCCCCACAATTACCCCCAGACGGCCCAACATGCCCCCAAGACGGCCCAAGAAGGCCACAACTTGGCCCAAGAGGCACCGCACACGGCCCGCAGGACCACAAGAAAGCCCCCCAAACAACCCCAAATGTTGCCCAACAGAGGGGGGGGGGGGGGCAAACCGACATTTCCTCCCTAAAATACCCCCAGGAAGCTTTTTGTTTCCTCCCCAGGGCCCCCAGCGGATCCCCGCCACAAGGCCCGACGCCGCCTCCAAGGCGGCCTGAACTCAAGCCTCCACGGCCTGCAGCAGCTCGTTAACGCCACCGTTCTCGTAGTGCTTCGCCGCGTCGCACTGGCAGAACTGGTGCGCGTGGCAGCTGTCTACGACCTGCTCAAAGAGGCCCCCAAGAGGCCCCCAAGAGGCCCCCCCAAGACGCACCGGCAGGCAGGCAGTCCCATCGAGTCAGCGTTCGGCCCGGAGTCGGGCACGACTGTGGTACAGTCAACCCGTATAGAGTCGGGGCGTTGACCTAAGGAACCCGAAATAAGGAACGAGGCCCCTTTCTTCCATAAGTTAAGCTTCGAATTCCGATCGAAGACCTAAGGACAACCTAGGGCAAGCTGCAAAACAACTAAGGAACACTAAGCCCCTCCCAAACGAAAAGGGTTCCTTCTTCAACGCCCCGACTGTAGTCAGGATGCCCGGTAAGGATCCAAGGGCCTTGGAAGCCCATGTCGAAGCTGTTCGAACGGGGCGCTGCCAACGAAAGTGGCCAAGGATGGACCTACTAGGAGGCAAGGATGCAAGGGTACCATTGGGAAGGTTCACCATCCTTACTATGCGGGTTGACCGTAGACCTCGAGCATCACCGTTGGTGCTCGAGTGAACAAAACGGGCGAGATCGTCTTCGTGCTGAAGAATCTCAACGTGCAATGGCGCCTCTGGCCACTCTGATCCATGAACGTCGCTCGACCATATGAAAAATCGTCCCATATCATAGGGGTCGTCCACGCCCACGTCCAGCACCAGGAAAATTGTCGGTGGGTGCCAACGACATGATATTGCAGGCCAGCTCCTATTCAGATTGCCAAGTCGATGAGCCAAACCGAACTGCCGGCGTAGCAACTGGACGCTGAAGTCTTCCATTGCGAGCGTCGCCAAAGTAGTCTCGAGTTTCAATCGCATCCTTCGCATCGCGTCCTCCCAGGGCTCGTCCGCGAGACGGGTCCAATCAACGATGTTCCGAAGCATTCGTCGTTGCAGCGCGTCCAGTGAACTCAGCCGCGCCCGTGTCATAACGCACGACGAGAAGACATGCAAAACCGTGAGCGTGATCACGGCGCTGACAAACTTCATCCGGGAGTATGTGCTCAGCTCGTTGCTCGTGAACATGTCACGATGGTGGAACCTCACCCACGCAGTCTGGATCAGGACGTCCTGGCACGCAGCTTTCCACATAATTTCTGTCCCAAAGACTTATGGGCTGCGTCGCCGTTGCGGACTCCCGGCGGACGTCCACGGGCTCTCCACCGAGGTCAAGTGAAGCCACGTTGTTGTCATCCGTCGTAAGCGCCGTGGTTTTTCCGGCGTTCAGGCTGAGACCTACTTTCGCAAACGCCCCAAGGGGTCCCAAAACGTCTCCCAAGAGGCTTCAAAACTGCCTCCAAGAGGCAGCCGAAAAGCCACCCACGACATCCTAACGATCCAACGTGCCTGTGACCCACAGCCCAGGCACGGTGGCGGGGTGGGCCGAAAGCCGAAAGCCATTGCATACTCATTGTTGTCAGTATCCGTTTCACCAACCTCCTGTTGATCCTCCTGCTCCTGGTCATCACCGTCATCGCCGCTATCACCACCACCACAACCATCATAATTATTATCATTATCATCATCTTCATCACCATCATCATCACCACCACCATCAGCATCACCATCATCATCAACACCATCATCATGATCCTCATCATGATCCTCATCCTGATCATCATCCTGATCGTCATCGTCATCATCATCATCATCATCATCATCATCATCATCATCATCATCATCATCATCATCATCATCATCATCCTCATCCCAATCCTCATCATCATCCTCATCACCATACTTCGCACTATCGTCACCATCATCATCATCATCATCGCCAAGGAACCCTGCAACAGGACGAATATCCCGCCGGCTTGGCAGTTGACACCTGGGGATCTCAGGGCCCCGCGTGCAAAGCGCCCCTCCGACAGGCCGAGCGCCGTCATCCCTCCGACGTGTCCCTTCCCTCTCCCTCTCTCTCTCTCTCTCTCCCTCTATTACTCTGTCTCTCTCTGTCTGTCTCTCTGTCTCTCTCTCTCTATCTGTCTGTCTCTCTCTATTTATATACACATACATACACATATATATGTATATATATACATATATATATATATGTATATACACATACATATATGTATATATATATGCATATATACATAAATATATACAAACATAAGTATATCTTGTGCTCCTGCTCCTCCTGCGCTGCCCTGAGAGAGAAAGGCCGCCGCGCGCGCTGATTCTTTTGGCGCCGCCGCGGCCGGCCACCAGGCGGTGAGGCGTGGGGCCTGCGCGCCGAGGCCTCCGGGCTGGCGCGGACCCACGCCCGATGGCTGTCTCTCGGGGGGCCCTCCCGGGGCCTCTTGGCGGAGCCTTCGGGGGCCGCTTGGGGGCCCCCTTGGGGCCTCAGGCTGTGCCCTCGGGGGCCTCTCTGGGCACCTGTGGGGAGCGATTCTTCTTTCTTTGTGTTTTTTTTTTTTTTTTCTCTCTCTCTCTCTCTCTCTCCCTCTCCCTCTCGATCTCGCGTTCTCTCCCTCCCACCCCCGCGCTCCTCCGTACAATCCTCTCCCGCCCAGCCACTCCGAGCCGCGCGAGCGCGGCTCAGCACCCCGGGGCGGGGAGGCCCTGCGCCTGCCGCGCCAGCCGGCGCAGCTCCCGGGGCACCGGCTGCCCGGTGCGCTCCTCGCGGAGGGGGGCCGCCGGCGACGAGCGGCAGGAGCGCGGGCGCGAGGAGTGAGCGGGAGGGCGATGGACAGCAGCCTCGGCCTCGCTGGGACGTGTGCGCGCTTCCTCGGCGAGGACCACCGAGGGAGGTCACGACGAAGCAGCGTACGACCTCGGCGAGGACCAGCTTTCTCACGGCGCAGGCCGCTTTTTGTTTCTCTCGCCGACGTATCCGCGTCGACGACGACGCCGGAAGAGGAGGGGAAGGAGACTGAGACAATGAAGAAGAAAAAGAAGAAGACGAATAATACTGATAATAATAAGGATACTAACAGTAATAATAATAATGATAATAATAATGATAAGAATGGTAATAATAATGATAATATTAATAATAAGAAGAAGAAGAACAAGAAGAAGAAGAAGAAGAAGAAGGAGACATCGCCGCGCCGCCCAAACAGACGAAGCCGGCACCACGGCAGGCTTGCGGGGAGCCGTGCGTTCGAGGCGGAGTCTGCCCTGGTGGCCGGGGCGCTCTCCCAAAAGGCACAAGGCCGCGCGTCGGAACGAACGGCGGGGCGGCAGATAAGAGGACGACGACGAGGATTGCAAAGGAGGGGAAGGGGCGCGAGGCGGACAGGCAAGGGCAGGGGGAAGAGGTCGCGGACGGAGAAGAGATGAGTGCGGAAACCACCACCTCCCCCACCTCCTCCTCCTCCACCTCGTTCTCCTCCTGCTCCTCCTCCACCTCGCTCTCCTCCTCCTCCTCCTCCTCCTCCTCCTCCTCCTCCTCCTCCTGCTCCTCACCTCTTTCTCCTCCTCCTCCTCTCCTCGTCCTCCTCCTCCTCCTCCTACCTCCTGCTCCTCCTCCTCCTCCTTCCTCCTCCTCCTCCTCCTCCCCCTCCTCCTGCCCCTCCTCCTGCCCTCCTCCCCCTCCTCCTCCTCCTCCTCCTCCTCCTCCTCCTCCTCCTCCTCCTCCTCCTCCTCCTCCTCGGCCCCGCGGCAACCCTCCTCTCGCTTGCCTCCTCCGCGACCGGCCCTCGGCCCTCCTCTCCCACTGCAGTGGAGGACCATGCCAAGAAACACCATGCTTGCCTCCGTTGAGCAGGGACCGACCGTCCCGGCATTCCTATAGGCCTACCACGAAGTGTTCTAAGAACCCCAAAAAGTTCGAATAACCAAAATTACGCTACCGAGGAACCCCACATACTTAATTTAAATGTTATGTGCTTGCTTAAGTTTATCATATATGCGCAATTCTGCGTTCTCTGCCCTCGTCGCGAATGTTCCCCTCTGTGTCATTCAACGCCATATTGCTTGAACCTCCTCCCTCTTCCTAGCCTTCTATCCTCCATCGAGGACAGATTCGAGCCAGCCAGCGGCCGCGGTGAGGGACCACCTCCTGCGCACCCTCTATGGTGCCGAGAAAGTGCCACGCCTGCTATGCCCTGGACGACCGTCGTGCATGGCGGCCGCGGTGAGGGACCACCCCCTGCGCAGCCTTTATGGTGTCGAGAAAATGCCACGCCTGCTATGCCCTGGACGACCGTCGTGCATAGCGGCCGCGGTGAGGGACCACCCCGGTGAGAGACCACCCCCTGCGCACCCCCTCTGGAGTCGAGAAAGTGCCACGCCTGCTAACCCCTGCGACATTGGCGCGTATAGAGACCGCGGTGAGAGACCACCCCCGTGCGCACCCCCTCTGGTGTCGAGAAAGTGCCACGCCTGCTAGGCCCTGCGACATTGGCGCGTATAGGGGCCGCGGTGAGAGACCACCCCCTTGCGCACCCCATGCGGTGTCGAGAAAGTGCCACGCCTGCCAGGCCCTGCGACATTGGCGCGTATAGGGGCCGCGGTGAGAGACCACCCCCTGCGCACCCCCTCTGGTGTCGAGGAAGTGCCACGCCTGCTAGGCCCTGCGACATTGGCGCGTATAGAGCCCGCGGTGAGTGACCACCACCTTGCGCACCCCCTGCGGTGTCGAGAATGTGCCACGCCTGCTAGGCCCTGCGACATTGGCACGTATAGGGACCGCGGTGAGAGACCACCCCCTGCGCACCCCCTGTGGCGTCGAGAAAGTGCCACGCCTGCTAGGCCCTGCGACATTGGCGCGTATAGGGACCGCGGTGAGAGACCACCCCCGCGCACCTCAGTCCCTGCGACATTGGCGCGTATAGGGACCGCGGTGAGAGACCACCCCCTGCGCACCCCCTCCGGTGTCGAGAAAGTGCCACGCCTGCTAGGCCCTGCGACATTGGCGCGTATAGAGCCCGCGGTGAGAGACCACCCCCTGCGCACCCCCTCCGGTGTCGAGAAAGTGCCACGCCTGCTAGGCCCTGCGACATTGGCGCGTATAGGACCGCGTTGAGAGACCACCCCCTCGCACCCCCCCCGGTTTCGAGAAGTGCCAACGCCCTGCTGTCCCCCTGCGACATTGGCGCGTATAGAGACCGCGGTGAGAGACCAGCCCCGGCGCACCCCCTGTGGCGTCGAGAAAGTGCCACGCCTGCTAGGCCCTGCGACATTGGCGCGTATAGGGACCGCGGTGAGAGACCACCCCCTGCGCACCCCCTCCGGTGTCGAGAAAGCGCCACGCCTGGTAGGCCCTGCGACATTGGCGCGTATAGAGACCGCGGTGAAAGACCACTCCCTGCGCACCCCCTTCCGGTGTCGAGAAAGTGCCACGCCTGCTAGGCCCTGCGACATTGGCGCGTATAGAGACCGCGGTGAGAGACCACCCCCGGCGCACCCCCTGTGGCGTCGAGAAAGTGCCACGCCTGCTAGGCCCTGCGACATTGGCGCGTATAGAGACCGCGGTGGGCCCCCACCCCCAGCGCACCCCCTGTGGCGTCGAGGAAGTGCCACTCCTGCTAGGCCCTGCGACATTGGCGCGTATAGAGACCGCGGTGAGAGACCACCCCATTGAGCACCCCCTTTCATATTTTTTCTTGTGTATCCCTCTGGTGTCGGAAAGTGCCACGCCGCTAGGCCCTGGTCTTGGGGTAGTATAGGGACCGCTGGTGAGAGACCACCCCCTTGCGCACCCCCTCCGGTGTCGAGAAAGTGCCACGCCTGCTAGCGACATTGGCGCGTATAGGAACCGCGGTGAGAGACCACCCCCTGCGCACCCCCTTTGGTGTCGAGAAAGTGCCACGCTTGCTAGGCCCTGCGACATTGGCGCGTATAGGAACCGCGGTGAGAGACCACCCCCTTGCGCACCCCTTGCGGTGTCGAGAAAGTGCCACGCCTTGCTATGCTTAGGCCTGCGAATTGGCGCTATAGAGACCGCGGTGAGGGACCTACCCCTGCGCACCAACTCTGGCGTCGAGAAAGTGCACGCCTGCTAGGCGTGCGACATTGGCGAGTATAGGGCCAGCGCGTAGTGACCACACCATGCGCACCCCCTACGGTTGTCGAGAAAGTGCCACGGCCTGTGTTGTTTGCGGCATTGGCGCGTTGAGGACCGCGGTTGAGAGACCACCCCCTGCGCACCCCCTCCGGTGTCGAGAAAGTGCCAAGCCTGCTAGGCCCTGCGACATTGGCGCGTATAGTGACCGCGGTGAGAGACCACCCCCTGCGCACCCCCTCCGGTGTCGAGAAAGTGCCACGCCTGCCGTGCCCTGCGCCATGGCCTGCATAGAGCCTCCTGCCATCCACTGCGAATCCTACCCGCACGTCTTGTATATGGCATGGTATGTGTATGTGTATGATGCGTGTGCGGCTATATCGGGACGTGTCTCATGTGGGTGCCCACTATGTCGCGCACACGCCTCAATGGACGCTGCAGTGATCACGCCAGGCGCGCACTAGCGTTGTATGGTGTGTGTGTGTGTGTGTGTTGTGTGCGAGTGTGTGCATGCGCGCGGCCGTATGTAGACGCGTGTCTCATGTACTTGCCGTGCACGCGTTGAGCGCGGGTGAGGAGAGGAAGGAGGAGAGAGGAGATGAGGTGTGAGGTGAGGTGAGGCGCGGGTGCGCCGCGGCAGGGAAGAAAACCATAACCCCACGAAACATGTGGGGAACAATATTCTTATAACGTAATCCCGATGTGTTGAAACAAGACAGTCCCAGCCAGAAATGTTCTAAGAATATTTCGTGCAGACCGCAAAAGGGTATTAGAACATTCTTTGGTAGGCCTATAGGCGAGCTAGGACGATTCGCCACTGCTTGCCTCCAGGGTGCCCTGGGTTTCTTTGGTTTCGATGGTTTTGCGATGGAAGCCGCGACGCTCCCACACCAAAAATCAATGGGCGTCCTGGGGTCTCAGGGTAGGGAGGAGGAGGAGGAGGAGGAGGAGGAGGAGGGAGGAGGAGGTGGAGGGAGGTGGGAGGTAGAGGAGGTCGTGGAGGTCGAGGAGGAGGAGGAGGCGGGGAGGAGGAAGGAGGCGGGTGGATGGCCGCAGGCGCTGGAGAAACTTCGCCACGAGGAGGCAAGCAGGCGGCCTCAGGCACCGGAGGCCTGCGGTGACCCACTTGCGCAATCAACCATGCGGCGAACTCCGGCTTCCTGCTCCTACTCCTCCCTCCTCCTCCCTCCTCCTCACCTTACTCTCCTCCTCCCTCTCTCCTACTCTACCTACCAATCCCCCTTCCTCCCTCCTCCCTCTACAAATAATCCTCTCCTACTACGCCTCCTACTACCCCTACTCCTCCCATCATCCCATCTCCTCCTCCTCCTCCTCCTTCTGGGGACCAAGCCCCGTCGGCGCAGGCCCTCTCAGACAGCGGCCGCATCGCCCCCGAGACAAGCCAGAAAAAGGGCCCGCTCGCGGGCAGATTCGCGAGTCGAACGGGCACGGTGGGGGGATCGATCCGCCCCCGACAGAGATGGACGGGAAGTGGGTCTTGCTGGGGGTCGAACTAGGGGACGACGTCGTTCTCTTCCCCACATCCCCTTTGCCCCCTCCCCCGCTCCGCGTTCACCTCTTGAGTCTGAAGTTGAGCATCACATTCGGGACATGCGCCTTCAAAATACCGTTCGAGGCAAACCTATGCCCGTGCCGACGGGGGGCGCCTCCCACCGCAGCTCCAGCGGCGGATGTCTGGCCGCGCGGGGAGGTCAATGTCCGCCCTTCCTAGCCGCAGCGCGCGCGCGCGCGATCATTTTCACGCGCGCGCCGCGCCCCGGGGCAGCCGCGCGCGGCAGGCTAGCCCGCGCGCGTTTGGTTTGTTGTGTCTTACTTTGTTCCCAAATTAATCAAATCAAGCAATCAAGCAATCCTTGCGGCCCTGCCTGGTCGTGCTGCCGTCGGAATAAAACGTATGAGTAAGAGTGGACTGCGCCGAGAAGGCGATGGTGGCAGAAGTGGAAGAGCCCGCGCGCGGGTGCAGGATCTGGGGCGCCGAAATCCAACCGATCCGACTGTGGTAACGAAGTGATCAGCCAACCAAGCCAGCGCACCCTTCGTTTCCCCCACGCTGTGTGCAAGCATCTCCCAGATCCCCAGTTCCTCCTGGTCGCGACGTGGCACATGAGGCTCGCCATCCCAGGCGACAAATGCAGGGCGAGAGCCTCCTCCTGAGGCTCCCAGGTGGGCACGCACCCTCCGCAGGAATGCGGGGAGAGCGCCGACGCGCGTGAGAAGGAGGGCCCCAACGAGGCGGCCCTCTGTCCCCAAAGGCCCTGTGACCCCGAGGACATGGGCCCGACCACGCGAGCATTCTTCCTCGGCGACCGCGTGCTCCGCAACACTTGGGCGCCCGAGTTATCCGGGGTAACTCGGGTCCGGGGTAACTCGGGTTTGGATCCCTGCAAAAACGAACCCGAGTTAGCCCTGACCCGAGTTACCCCTGATGATTTGGGGCCCTGGCCCTGGACGCCCGAATTACCCAGGGTGACTCGGGCGCGGGGTAACTCGGGTTCGGAATCCCGCAAAAACGAACCCGAGTTAGCCCTGACCCGAGTTACCCCTGATGATTTGGGGCCCTGGACGCCCGAATTACCCGGGGTAACTCGGGCCCGGGGTAACTCGGGTTCGGAATCCCGAAAAACGAACCCGAGTTAGCCCTGACCCGAGCTACCCCTGATGATTCGGGGCTCTGAAGCACGGAGGTAAGTTGTCACGGCGACCAATTGTTGGCGGCCAGCCCAGGAGGAAGTGAGAAGGGGCGGTCCCTCTCAGAATGCTCGGAAGCCCAGCTGCCTTCTGAGAAGTTTTGCAAGCCTTCACCGAAGACACAAACAACTTCTCAGAAGGCGCGACAGCTTCTGAGAAGCCCGGCCGCATTCTGAGAAGGCCTTCTCGTTCTCATTCCCCCCACCTCTCGCTCTCCGCCGATCCAAGCCAAACGCGAGATAGAGGCAAGAGAGAAACGACGGCAGCGGGGGACGGCGCACGGGAGCCAGGAGAGGGGGCGAGACGGCCGAGGGCAGCAGCCAGGGCGAAGGCACCAGGGCGCCAGGCGAGGACGACGATGGAAGGGGGCCAACCACTTTTGACGCCGGGAGACGGCAGGCGCTGAATGGGGGCCAACCGCACGCACACGCACTGTTGATGGCGTTGCGGCCACGCGCGCGGCGACGCCGCGCAGACACGCACACATACACACAGACGCACAGACACACTGACACATAAACACACAGACACGCAGACACACAGACACACAGACACACAGATGCACAGACACACATACACACACAGACGCGCAGACACACACAGACACACAGACACACAGACACACAGACACACAGACACACAGACACACAGACACACAGACACACAGACACACAGACACACAGACACACAGACACACAGACACACACACACACACACACACACACACACACCCACACACCCACACACCCACACACCCTCGCGCTGTGAACGAAGTCCCGGCGGGATGCTTCTAAGTATCTTCGGCCTCCGGGCACCTCTGCCTGGTCCCAGGGCCGTCAATCTGGAGGTGGGAAAGGGGTGTGGCATACAGGGGTATGGTGCCAATGCTGAGTCTGGCGATGCGATTGATCGACGCTGCGAGAAAAAAAAAAAAACAAAAAAAAACAGGACGTCGGGGGTCTGAGCACACGGGCCCCCGTTGGCGACCTGTGGACAGGTCAGCACTGGCGAGAGAGTAGGCCTGCAGGTGCACGCGGGGCAGCTCGGCGCGGCAACCCAGGTGGCGAGTCCGCTGGATACGCCGCGGGCAAGGTCGTCGGTCGCCTGGCGAAGGACGCCACCTAAAAGGTGGTTTTCACGTTCGTGGAAAACGAGTTTGAGCAGCAATGTTTACGGAGAGTCGCCGATTCGCTGGAACTCCGAATCATTACCGTGCACGCACGAACATAATGATGATCAGAAGGAAGATGGTGATGGTGATGATGGTGATGATGATTATACTGATGGTGATGATGCTGCTGCTGATGATGATGCTGCTGATGATGATGATGGTGATGATTCGTGATGATGGTGATCGTGATGATGATGATGATGCTGATGATGATGATACTGTTGCTGCTGCTGATGATGATGATGATGACGAGGAGGCGGAGGAGGAGATTTGACACGTAGGCCCCGATGCCCCCCTTATCCCCCTGGGCGACTTCCCCGCCCCTGGCGACTCCAGCTCCGCGGCCAGCTCGCTGGCACTGCTGGGCCTGTCCGCGTCGAACTCGAAGAAGGTCAGAGCCTCGGATCCGCCCCGGCCCCCAGACATCTGGCACCTCGGACAAATCGAGACAGGCGTCCTTCCTATTTCTCTCCCTCTCGGGGCTCTCACCGGGCCTCGGGGCCGTCGAGGACGACTCGGGCCGGGCGAGTGGTACTGGGGGGTGGCCTAAGGGAGCCCTGTAGGGCTCTCTTCTCCCCCCCCAGTGTGGGTCATCCCCCAGTACTGTTGAGGCCCAGTAAAGCGACCGGCGTGCTGACCCCCCCCCCCTTCGCGACAGGAGGTGCGTCGCGCATTCGTCGCCCGTGCGCCGCCCGTGCGTCGGCCGCCGAAACTGCCAGCCGCCCTC
Organism: Prorocentrum cordatum; assembly: GCA_963575745.1. Taxonomy (NCBI): domain Eukaryota; class Dinophyceae; order Prorocentrales; family Prorocentraceae; genus Prorocentrum; species Prorocentrum cordatum. Next base: position 165,593 of record CAUYUJ010018841.1, read on the forward strand.
TCGAACCACTCGCCCAAGACTCGGGAGGAAAAACCGATCCCGGGGGACAAGGCCGAGAGGCGGGGCCCCGTGTCGCGAACCACATCGAGGCGCCGGCAGTCCGGGAGCCCCCTCCCCGCTGGAAGCCCCCCTCGGCCATGCTCCTCCCCGGCAGTGCCCAAAGACAGCTGCTGGTGTCTCTGTCCCTCCCCCCTCTCCCTTTTCTTGCCCGCCCCTCGCTCGCCCCTGCCCAGGGCGCGGCGCACCGTGCTCTGCTCGACCCTCGAGCCGCCGCCATGCTGCGGGCCTTGAGCGGAGCGTCCTCAGGCCCCACGAACAAATGCGCCGGCCCCCTTGTGGGGCCACCAGGCTGCGAGGGTTAGGCTTGCTGGTCCCTGCTCCGGTTCCAAATCTCCCGTGCTATAGTCCTACTCTGTCCCTCCTGCTGTCAATTGTTGAAGTCCGCGCGATGGGGGGGTAACGAGGGTCGAATTTACCAGCCCGACACGCGTTGCTGAATTCCTGCGGGGCCGTGGGACACGACAAAAGACATGGTACTCACGCCCCCGCCATCATAAACCTGTAAATTGCACCATGTTCGTCTCGCCGAGGCCACGCCCCCCCGTAATTTAGGCAATGCTCGCGTCCCCGAGGCCACGACCCCCTCAAGTTGCACAACATCCTAGTCCCCGGAGCCACGATCCCTTCTAACTTACGCCATGTCTGCGTCCCTCGTGGGGTACGCCGTATTCGTGTGGCCAACGCCGCGGGGAGCGCACATGTAGCATTCCACTCGGCCCGCCGCGTGGCAGCGACTCGGGGAGAGGGGGGGGGGGGGCGAACGACATGCTCCACTCGGATTTTGAAACCAAACCTTCCGCGCGGATCGGCCGCACTGGCATACTCAGAGTCCTCCATTCTAGGGCAGGCCTGCGCGGGCCGATGGGCGCGCGG
>CAUYUJ010018841.1:171625-174125 GCA_963575745.1 Prorocentrum cordatum
GTATGTTTCAATCCAAGGGCTCCGCCAGAGGCTCACACCTGTTTTTTTACAGGAAAGGCTGGGTGTCACCAAACTGGGTTGTTGGGCCTCGAGCTACAACAACAACAACAACAACAACAACAAGGCAAAACAACCTGCTGGTGTACCCGGAGCCGGTCCACCAGTTCGCTGTTTTGCTCCATGTAGCGAAACAACCCACTGGTGTACCAGGACCCCCCCCCCCCCCCCACCCCCCCGCAACGCAACGCAACGCAACGCAACACGGCTGTATGAGCAGCCTCTGTTGCGTTGTGTTCCGTTGCGCGGGCAGGTGGGGGGTGTGTGACCCTACGGGAGCTCCCACTGTATGGGATCCCCTACGGATCCTATACGGACTGTATAGGATCCCATACGGATCCTATACGGACTGTATGGGATCCCATACGGATCCTATACAGACTGTATGGGATCCCCTACGGATCCTAGACGGACTGTATGGGATCCCATACGGATCCTATACGGTATGGGATCCCCTACGGATCCTATGTATGGGATCCCATACGGATCCTATACGGCCTGTATGGGATCCCATACGGATCCTATACGGCTGTATGGGATCCCATACGGATCCTATACGGACTGTATGGGATCCCATACGGATCCTATACGGACTGTATGGGATCCCCTACGGATCCTATACGGACTGTATGGGATCCCATACGGATCCTAGACGGACTGTATGGGATCCCCTACGGATCCTATACGGACTACGTATACGGACTGTATGGGATCCCATACGGATCCTATACGGACTGTATGGGATCCCATACGGATCCTATACGGACTGTATGGGATCCCATACGGATCCTAGACGGATTGTTCTCGCTTGGGTTCCCGATGGGGCGCTCTGGAGGGTCTGGGGGGAGGCGCCGTGAGAGGCGGGGCCCGAGGCCTCTAGAGGCTCGTCCTCCTCCTCCTCCTCCTCCTCCTCTACATCCTCCTCGTCCTCCTCCCCTTCCCCCTTCCCCCCATCCCCCTCCTCCTCCTCCTCCCCCTCCTCCTCCTCCTCCTCCTCCTCCTCCTCCTCCTCCTCCTCGTCCTCCTCCCCCTCCGACGACAACGACGAACAATGCACACGCCCAAGCGATAACGAGGACCGCTGTCCCAGGTCCCCAGGGTCCGAGCCACGCCTGGGAGCCGGCTAACCACGAAAATAACCTCGAATGTTGATATCGCAAGAAGCGGTACGCGCAGGAGCAGAAAGAAGAAGAGATGGACCCCTGTAGGGGTCCCATGGGAATCCTATGGAATCCTATGCGTGTCCTATGGGAATCCTATGGAAACCTGTCGGGGTCCTATGGGAGTCCGATGAAACCCTGTAGGGGTCCTAAGGGAGTCCTATGAAACCCTGTAGGCGTCCGATGGGAGTCCTATGGAACCCTGTAGGGGTCCCATGGGAGTTTTAAGGAACCCTGTCTGGGTCGTATGGGAGTCCTATGAAACCCTGTAGGGGTCCTATGGGCCTCCCATGGAACCCTGTAGGGGTCCTATAGGAGTCCGATGGAACCCTGTACGGGTCCTATGGGCACCCGATGGATCCCTGTAGGGGTCCTATGGGAGTCCGATGGAACCCTGTACGGGTCCTATGAGAATCCGATGGAACCCTGTAGGGGTCGTATGGGAGTCCGATGGAACCCTGTACGGGTCCTATGGGGGTCCCATGGAACCCTGTCCGGGTCCTATGGGAACCCGATGGAACCCTGTCCGGGTCCTATGGGAACCCGATGGATCCCTGTAGGGGTCCTATGGGAGTCCTATGAAGCCCTGTAGGGGTCCTATGGGAGTCCTATGGAACCCTGTCGGGGTTCCATGGGAGTCTTCAGGAACCCTGTCTGGGTCGTATGGGAGTCCTATGAAACCCTGTAGGGGTCCTATGGGAGTCCCATGGAACCCTGTAGGGGTCCTATAGGAGTCCAATGGAACCCTACACGGGTCCTATGGGAATCCGATGGAACCCTGTAGGGGTCCTATGGGGGTCCGATCCAACCCTGTGCGGCTCCTACAAAAGTCCAATGGAACCCTGTACGGGTCCTATAGGAATCCTATGGAACCGTGTAGGGGTCCTATAGGAATCCTATGGAACCCTGTAGGGGTCCTGTGGGAGCCCTATAGAACCCTGTACGGGTCCCTGTACGCCCCGCGGGGGGGCGCGCGGGGAGAGCGTTGCGTTGCGTTGCGCTGCGTTGCGCGGGGGGGGGGGGGGGGGGGGGCCGGTCCGCCAGCTAGTGGTTTCGTCAACAACAACAACAACAACAACAACGGCTCCCGCCTGATATTTCCTCACCATGGATTCCAATCTCGCGCTCTCGCGCGGGACTTCCTCGCACAATGTATGCAGGAATCGCGCTCTCGCGTGGGCGTTCCTCCGCATGTTTTCCGACGCCGCGCCCTCGACACTCAGGAATCACGCTCTCGCTTGGCCTTTCAGCTGATTTGCTTGGGGATCGCGCTATCGCTTGAG
>CAUYUJ010018841.1:179125-194075 GCA_963575745.1 Prorocentrum cordatum
GAGAATCCTCTGCAGAAAATGGGACAAAGTGCAGACGCGCGCGCCGTCGCGCGCGTACGCCGAAATCCTTCATCGGTTTCGGAAGGATTTCGAAATCACGCGTCCAAAAAACCTACAAAAACCAAAGATTTCGCAACACGGATTTTCAACAAAAGCGTGCGCGCGCGCTCTTGCGTCGTCGTCGTCGTCGTCGTCGCCGTCCTCCCTCCTCCTGCGTCGTCGTCGTCGTCGCCTATGTCGTCCTCTGTCTTTCCTCGTGTTCGTCGTCGTCGTCCTCTTTGGCGTCGTGGTCGTTTCCGTCGTCGTTGTCGCCGTGGTCGTCCTTCCTCCTCCTCCCTCGTCGTCGTCGTCGTCCGTCGTCGGCGTCTCGTCGTCGTCCCTCCTATTTCGTCACCGTCGTCGTGGTCGTCCTCGTCGTTGTCGTCGTCGTCGTCTTCCCTCCTCCCTCGTCGTTGTCGTCGTCGGCGTCGCCATCCTTCCTCCTTCGTCGGCGTTCGCGTCGCCGCCGTCCTCCCTGCTCCCTCGTCGTTGTCGTCGTTGTCGCCGTCCTCGTCCTCCCTTCTTCCTCGTTGTCTTCGTTGGCGACGTCGTCGTCGTCTTCGTCGTCGTCGTCGGCGTCGGCGTCGTTGTCGTCTTCGTCGTCGTCGACGTCGGCGTCGTCGTCGTCGCCGCCGCCGTCGTCGTCGTCGTCGTCGTCGTCGTCGTCGGCGTCGTTGACGTCGTCGTCGTCGGTGTCGTCGTTATCGTCGTCGTCGGCGTCGTCATCGTCGTCGTCGTTGTCGTCGTCGTTGTCATCGTCGTCGTCGTCGGCGTCGGTGTCGTCGTCGTCGTTGTCGGCGTCGTCGAAGCCGTTGGAGACGTCGTCGGTGTCGTCGTAGTCGTTGTCGGCGGCGTCGTCATCGTCGTTGTCGCTGTCGTCGTCGGCGTCGCTGTTGTTGCCAAGTGCCATGTGGTACCCACCGTCACGGTCTTAAGAGATTTTGCAAACCAAGTTGCGGGTGGGTGGGTGGGATGTTTGCACGAGCAGTGGAGAGGACAGCTTCAAGACGGTCAAAGTGGATTGCACCACATAGACTCCATCACATATCGTACTTCACATGCAATGCGCAACATCGGTTGCATCACATCGATTTCACTACGCACATCTATATATATATATATACATATATTGCACCGCATGGATTACAAAGCGTAGACTGCACACCAAAGCTTCCACAACATACATTGCACAACGTATATGGAACAACATACAGTGCCCACAAGAGGTGGGCACAACATATGTTGCACAACATAGCTTACACACAACATCCCTCATGAAGGCCGTTTGGAGGCCTCCTGGGGTCTCTGCTGAGCCTCATTGGGGGACATGCTGGCTGTCTCGGGGGCCATCTCGGGGCGCAGGGCTCGAAATCCTGGCTCGAGTTCCCCCCACGTTCTAAACCTGCACGCCTTCCGTAGAGAATGGGAAGAGTTGGGCCTTCCAGGGCCCTCTTGCTCTTGGGAGGCCTCTTGAAAACCCGTGGCTGGGCGTCCTGGGGGGCTCTCGGCCCGTCTTGAGGCCATCTTGGGCGATCTTTGGAGGCGTCTTGGGCTGTCTGGAGACAATCGCGAGCGCCTTTGGATCGCTCTCGGGTGGTCTGGGAGACTGGGGGAGTCTCCCGGAGAAGCCATACTAATGTACTGTCCTGCGAATGTCGACAGATTTCCACGTCTCACCTCGTCTGGTCCAGCAGCCGAAGACGGCCCAACAGGCCTCCAAAATAGGCCCCCAAGAGGGCCCCGAGACTGCCCTAAAGCGCTCCGGGAGGGCCCAAAAAGCCTCCCAGCACGGAAACCGAACGCGTCAGACGGGCCCAGAAAGCCCTGGGACGGCCTAGGAGGCCCCCAAGAGACAACCAGAGGCCCACAGAGACCCCCAATAAGCCCTGAGGAAATCACCTGGTGGCCCCAAGAGCCCAAAAGAGCCCCAAAAGGCCCCCAAGAGGCCTTCCCCCCCTCCTCGATGTCCTCCTCCTACGCCTGCTCCTCCTCCTCCTCCTCCTCCTCCTCCTCCTCCTCCTCCTCATCCTCCTCCTCTCCCGCCTCCTCCGCATCGTGCTCCTCCTCCTCACCCTCCTTCTCCTCGTCGTCCTCCTCCTCCTCCTCGTCCTCCGCCTCTTCCTTCTCCTCCTCCTCCTCCTCCTCCTCCTCCTCGTCCTCCTCCTCCTCCTCCTCCTCCTCCTCCTCCTCCTCCTCCTCCTCCTCCTCCTCCTCCTCCTCCTCCTCCCTTCTCCTCCGCCAAACCATCAGGGGGGAAACATAATCCAATAACTCAGCAAATCTTTGGCCCAACTTTTGGCCACATAGGGCGATTTCGAGTGGCAGTGTGCGGCGGTGGTTCGCGCAGGCGATTTCGATGATAGATACGCTCTTACTCCCCATGTGGCGGCTCCCCTGCGCCCGTCCTCGCTCCGTCCTCACATCTCCCTTTTCCCCGCTGCGTCCTCCGTCCATCCTCCTCCCTCTGTTGCACACGTCGTTCATTTCTAATCGTGCTCATTTCTAAGTGTGCTCGTTTCTAATTGCTCCTGGCCCCCTAGTGGCCAGGAAGAGGCCCAGAATAGAACAATTAGAAATGAAAGGATGGATCTTGGCCCCCAAAAAAATCAAAGAACTCCCGAACAATTAGACATGAACCACGTGTACGCTGCGAGAGGCTGCATGGTAACTGCACGGGCTGGGTGCTCCGCTTGCGTGTCGGCTCCGTGGCCGCTGTCACGGGCGCGTGGGCTCGTCCACGGGAAAGAAGTCGGCCTGACCGCCCCGAAAACTGGCCCATGGCAGCCCCGCCCGGTGCCTGGGCGCACCGCAGGGCATCCCGCCCAGCAGGAGGCCCTTCGAGCGCCGCTTCTGCCGTCGAGCGATGCGCCGAGCCCTGGTGAGGGCATCGCCCAGCGCAGCGGCCCACGCTGCGACGCCCACGACATACCCCCCCCCCACGGAAATACCCACCACATCGCCGTTGGCCATTGCGGACCGCACACGCCGACCTCTGGCCACATCAACGAATCCAGCCATGACGATGGCCCAATGCGAGGTGGAACACCCTTGGGGATGGGGGTTAGGTCGTGCATGTCCTCCTACAGACGGACTTCGGCGAAAGATAAAACATGTAAAACAGATTCCCAAATAGTCCCAGACCAATTTTTCACCAGTCTTGAATACTCCTCCTGTAGCAGGACATGCCCGACCTAAGGATGGGGCGGAGATGCTCCGGAGATATTTCGGAGATGTTCTGCACACGAGTTCGTCGCCCAGGCCAATCTCGGATCTGTCTAGGCGATGTCTGAAATTTTGTTTGGCGCGGACATGTCTCGGATATGTTTGTGAAAATAATTGGCGGGCGAGGTCAGACCAGCGAAACAATTAGGGGTAGCTAGTGGTGCCCCTGGCCCAAGGCGCCGCCAGCTTTTCGGTTCATTTTGGAGCCCCCTAGGCCCTCTTGGCCTCGTGAGGGGTTCTCTGGCGGCCGTTGGGGCCTCCTTGGAGCTGTTCGGGGCACCATGGGCCAGGGGCACTTCTAGCAACACCCGAAGTATGGTCGTTGACGGCACGTCAGGCGACGTTGGCTCCGTGCGCGAAGTCGGGCACGCGCGGCCGCGGTTTCGGCCGATGTGACCGCGCCGCTTCCGTCGTCCAGATGTTTCGGGGATGTCTCGGAGATGTGCCGGATATGGTTGTACTCGTTCTTCCTCCGTTACGGAGATGGTTCGGAGATGTGTGGGAGATGATTTGCCGCGTGCACGACGACACCAACCAGGTCCCACAGTGGGCCTATCCCTGCCTCTCTCCTCCTCCTTCCTCCCCCTCATTGCCTCCTCGCTCTTCTCCTTCCCTCCCTCCCTCCCTCCCTCCCTCCTCGTCCCTGCGGGGCTGCTTGCCGCCTGGCTCCCGCAGGGACGACCGTCCGAATCGTTGCGCTCTCTCTCTCTCTCTCTCGTCCTCATCGTCTCAATCATGCCACATGCTCCTCAACGGTCCCCTCCGGCAAACAATGCACACGTCCGAGCGATGCCAAGACACCAGGAGGCGGAGAGGGGAGGCGAGGTGAGAGGGGGTTGGAACACCCAGCCTGCGGCAAGCGCCGCGGCGCGCCGACCGGCCTCGACGCCGACCGGCAGCGCGTCCAGCAACGCCCGCGCCACGCAGATCGCCAGCTCTCTCCCCTGGCCATCGCTCGGACCATTGCCCGTGCACTGTTTGATTGCGCGCGTGGCTCTTCCCCACGGTGATCCAGGATGCGCCTCGATTGCCCTTGCCAAGGGAACAACGCACACGTCCGAGCGATGCTAAGTCCCTCTCTCTCTCTCTCTCTCTCCGCTTCACCCGGGGGCGACCCCCGCGGGGACCCACAGTGCGCCTCCAGGGGCTGATTGTTGTTCTTGCTGCGCCTGCGGCCTGACGGGCCGGTTGGCAGAGGGGAGGGTGGCTCGGGCGTCCGCTCGAGGGCCATGATGATGAGGAGGAGGAGGATGAGGATGAGGATGCTAACAATGATGATGGTGAGGAAGAGGAGAGGGAGGAGGAGGAGGAGGAGGAGGAGGAGGAGGAGGAGGAGGAGGAGGAGGAGGAGGAGGAGGAGGAGGAGGAGGAGGAGGAGGAGGGGGGGGAGGGGGACAAGCTAGGTGCGCTCGCGTCATATCTGACGTCCTACCCTCCCTCCCATCCCTTACCATGGCGCTGATTTTCTCTATCCGCGGACGCGTGTCGTAGCGGACCTGTGGCTCCGCGCGCGCGTGCGTAGTGGGTGGTGGTGCGCGTGCGTGCGTGCGTGCGTGTGCGTGGTTGTGGTGGTGCTGGTGCTGGTGCTGGTGGTGCTGGTGCTGGTGCTGGTGCGTGCTGGTGGTGGGTGGTGCTGGTGGTGGTTGTGATGGTGGTGGGGTGGTGGTGGTGGGGTGGTGGTGGTGGTGGTGGTGGTGGTGCGGCGCGGTGGTGGCGGGCGGATGGGCGCGCGAGAAAGAGGCCCGCGCTGGGGCGAGAACGCCATCCTGAACGACGGAGGCCAAACACCGATCCGAAAATGAGGCCCACGCTGCAGCGGGAGCACGATCCGGAACGATTCGGGAGCAGAAATGAGGCCGGCGCCTCAGCGAGAGCAGCACTTTGAACAAAAAACGCAGGCGAAAACCCGTTTCCTGGGAATCCTGTGTGCAAAAAAAAACAGTACGCGGGGGGGGTCGGCCATCTTCGGGACGCCATCAGGGGAAGTGGAAGAGTATTCTCATATTGTGTAATTGTGGAGGAGGAGGAGGAGGACCAGCTCAAAACCAAGACGCATCAACGGTGTTGCCATCAACCCTCCCTCCGAGTTCCCTCCCCATCGGTCCTTACAGTAAATGATGTTCATTGCGGGGAGTGTTCCATTGAAGGACAATCGTTTGAGAATTTCCAATCCTGCTCGAACGCTATTCCTGGGACTTCAGCGCCACGAACCAACATGGTTGTTGCGTCCCGACAAGCTTGAATCGCGCCAGAGCGCCATTCCTAGGACTGCAACATTCCAAACCAACGTCGCTCGTGCATCCTGACAATACTGAACCCTGCCATAACACAATTCCACGGACTTCACCCATACGAATCCCTGAACCTGTTGCAAATTTTGAACACGGATGTGTGCTGCGGAGAGAGCGGAAACCGCACGTGGCAAACGATCCGCCCTTCACCCTTGGAGTTGCTGCAAACTTGGAAGACAAAGCTGCAAGGCACGGGAGCGATGAACTATCCTCCTCCTCCTCCTCCTCCTCCTCCTCCTCCTCTTCCTCCTCCTCCTCGTCCTCCTCCTCCTCATCTTCCTCCTACTCCTCCTCCTACAGATTGACAACCACGCGCCCTCCATCCGTGGATTTTTTTGCGAACCTTCAGGAGCGACTGCGCGCGGCGCCAGAGCGAGAACCGAGGCTAAACAAAAAACGGCCCGCCCTCCATGCTGTCAGCTGTGAGAACGACTGGGCGCGGCGCGCGCTTGCCTGCGAATCCAGAGGACAACCTCAGCTGTTGCAGAAATACCCCAACGTGCAGCCACGCAGGCCTCTCGCGCTCGCATATCGAAAGCGTCCGGACGCCTTTGCGCAGCTGCTGGGGGAGGTGTGGGAGGGGAGCTCGATCCCTGTCAAAGGACACCATGCGGGCGACTCGCGCGCGTAGGCCGCGCGCGCACGTCGAAAGCCTGCCAACACCTTCGTTAGCGACGCGTGGGCATCATCACCATCACCGGCGCGACCAACATCGGCGCCGTCATTGGCCTTGCCGCCGTCATCGTCATCGTCGTCATTATCACCGCTACTATCATCAACTGTTCCGACGCTGTCGACGTCACCATGATACCGCGCCCGCCCGAGTAACGGGCCCGCACTGGAATGCCCGTGCGTCAACGAGGCCTGTGAGACGCGGTGGAAAATGTCCAGTAGTTAGCGCCACCGCGACCGCGTCGGTTGTGCCAAACTGGTCGGGCATTCTGCGCGCGAGCTTGCGCGCGCTAGCGCGGCGGCAAGGATGCGCCAGCTAGCCCCGAGCACTCATCGCAATCGCCGCCGCATGGGTTTGACAAACCCAGTTGCTGCCGGCACAGTGGGATGATCGCGCGAGCAATGGATTTGACATCGCCAAATTCTTCAAGTGAAACTGCACCACAACGAGCACCACGTAACACTACAGACCGCACGCCACGTAGCTGACACAATATGGATTGCACCACGTAACTCACACCACATGTAATGCACAACGCAGTTTGCACCACATCGATTCTTCCTTCTCAAGAGGAATCCAGATTTCCTCCACCCCGGAATTGTCGCCCCCCACCATGGGGAATTGCAGTTTACATGTGGTTTTGCCCTACTTTCCAAGCCTAGCTGGTATCGACCGCACACCCTTCATCCCTTTCCAAAAAATACTACGCGCGTGGATTGATTGATCACACATCGTCTATGTTGAAGAATCCGCTTGCAACGAAAAATCATACGAGGTGCGCGCGCGTCGTCGCGCGCGCATGCCCGAGTCCTTCAAACACCGAAATGTCGTGAGGATTAAAAACCGAATGCCCCGGAAACACATGTATGACAACACACGGTTTGGCAGCATGGCTGTTCGAAACAGGTTTGCGCGCGCGCTCTTGCCAACTTGCGTCTTTGCAACTTGCCAGCTGGTGAAAACCATTTTGTTCAACGGGTTCATCATGCGACCAATCGGGCCTTTCGCGCGCGCATGTCGACAGCATTCGAACGGCCTTGCGCGCCTGCAGGGGGGGTGGGGGGGGGGGCGCGATCCCTGTCGGAGAAAACCATGCGGGCCACTCGCACGCGTCGGTCGCGCGCGCATGTCGACAGCCTTCGAAAACCTTCATCAGCGACGTGTGGACGCCATCATCGTCATCGGCGTGATCAGCATCGGCGCTGTCATTGGCGTTGCCGTCGACATCGTCATCATTGTCACCATCACCGTTCGCAGCATCACCGTGTCGACAAATGTCGTCATCGCGCACTGAAGAGCCCGCGCGCCAGCGAGGCCTGCGAGACGTGCTGGGAGGTGCCCTGCGGTCAGCGCCGCCGCGGCCGCGTCGGTCGCGCCGACCACCGTTCAGGTGATACGGAATTTGTGGAGGGAGAGAAGAGGGGGGGGAACCAACATCTGACTTAATCGGTCTCACTATCGATCTCACTCAAGAGGACACGACGGGACACCACGGGACACTTGTCGATCTCACTATTGATCTCACTCAACGAGACACCACGTGCCACTACGGGCCACCACGGGACACCGCGGGACACCTCTCGATCTCAGTATCGGTCTAACTATCGATATCACGATCGATCCCACTCAACGGGACACCATAGGACACCACGGGACACGTTGGGGCACCACATCGATCTCAGTATCGATCTCACTATCAATCTCTCTCAAACGGACACACGGGACACCACGGGACACCTGTAGATCACACTATCAATCTCACTATCGATCTCACTCAACGGGACCCCACGGGACACCACGGGACACCTCGCGACACCACATCGATCTCACTATCGATCTCACTATCGATCTAACTCGACGGGACACCACGGGACACCATGGAACACCACATCGATCTAAGTATCGATATCACTATCGATCTCACTTTTTTTGGACACCACGGGACACCACGGGACACCGCGGGGCACCACATCGATCTCACTATCGATCTCACTATCGATCTCACTCAACGGGACACCACGGGACACCACGGGACACCTCTCGATTTCACTATCGATCTCAGCATCGATCCCAGTCAACCGTTGACTGGTGTCCCGTTGACTGTCAACGGGACACCAGGGGACACCACGGGATACCTCGGGGCACCACATCGATCGCAGTATCGATCGCACGATCGATCTCACGATCGGTCTCAATGTCGATATCACTATCAATCTCACTATCGATCTCACTCAACGGGACACCACGGGACACCACGGGACACCGCGGGACATTGCGAGCCACCGCCACACGGACGGACGGACGGGCGGGCGGGGAAGAATCATTTGTCTTGACCTCGCCCTAGAAACGGCGGACACCACGGGACACCACAGGACACCACGGGACACCACGGGACACCGCGGGACACAGCGAGCCACCGCCGGACGGGCGGGCGGAGGATAATCATTTGTCTTGGATTCACCCTAGCAGCGGCGGGTTCATGTCTCTCGCGCGCCCACGCAGCTTCGCCTCGCCCGCACGCACCACGAACGGAACGAAACGATTTCCCGGTTGGGGGTCTCCTTTCCGCTGCGATCTCACCCCCCAACCTCCGATCTCATCGAACGAAAAAATTCAAATCGACTTATCCCCAGGACTGATCCCGTCTCCCTGGTTATGTGCAGCTTACAAATGACTCTGCCTCATCGTTCATTCTCAACGTCAACTCCTACCGCCCAAACCAAGCCTGCATCGACAGCCCCCTCACCCTCGCCAGGTAACACCCTGCACGGGCTCGTGATCACAACTCACCAGAAGGTCAAGAGCTCCCTTGCGGCAAGCGGGACAGCGTCCACACGCGCGCGCCGTCGTGCACGCACGCCGAAATCCTTCGCAAACCGCTGACCTCGCAGGGATTTCAAAATCGAACGCCCCGCAAACACATGAACACAGCGGCTCCGCGCTGGTCGCGCCGGGCTCGCTGGCCGCTCCGCGCGCGGGCCCGCGCGCGCCCGCGCGGCCGCAGCGATGTGCCAGCCAACGAGGAGAACCCATCGCTATCGCCGCCGCATGGGCTTTGCATCCAAACTGTGGGCGGGTGGATGGGATGATTGCGCGCGCAATGGGATCTGCAACCTCTGCTTCGGCGAGGCGAATTGCACCACAGCCGTTCTCCTCAATAAGATCGGCCACCCCCCAAAAAAATGAACGGCTCCCGTATTCGCAGTGCAGTGTACGTACGGTTCTGCCCCATCGCCCATCTTACATCTGAATTCGCACCACGCCAACCAGGCCAGGATGACCCTTCCTCCGCAACACCTACCACGCTGCGAGCACACCCGTTTCTTCAACATCAGGGGCTTTCAGAATCCATTGCAACATATGGGACGACTTGAGAGCGCTCGCGTCGTCGCGCGCGCATGCCGGAATCCATCAACAACTGTAGGTGTTGTGAAGGGTTTGAAAAATCGAATGCCCCGAAAACATATGTGAACACATGGTTTCGGGGCTAGAATGTTCACAAAAAGGTTGCGCTCGGGGTTTGGCGAATTCCAGAAAACCCGGTTTCTTCTCAACATGTTTATCACATGCTACCACGCGGGACTCTCGCGCGCGCATGTCGAAATCGTTCGAACGCCCCTGCGCGCGTGCTGTCGCAAGAACCCATTGCAAAAACAATGCGAAGTGCACAAGCGCGCGTCGTCGCGCGCGCCCGGCGAGATCCTTCAAAACACAGAGATTCGTCAGGGTTTCAAAATCGAGTGTCCCGAAACCAAATAACAACACATGATTTCGCAACGACAGTTTTCATTAAGCCTGCGCTTGCGCTGGTATCAGTTCTCAAGAAAGCCAGAAACTGTCCAACATGTTCATTTGATTCCGCCAAACGATCCTCTCGCGCCGCATGTCGAAATCGTTCGAACGCCCTTGCACGCGTACTCGGGGGCGCGATCCATGTCTGATAATATCATGTGGGCCACTCTCGCGCGTCGGCCGCGCGGGCATGTCGAACTTTTTTCCAAAACCTTCATCACCGACGCGACGACGCCGTCATCGTCGCCGGCGTGATCAGCATCGGCGCCGCTGCTGGCCTTGCAGTCGCCGTTGTCACCATCGCCACCAGCATCGCTACGATCATCATCGTGTCTACCGATGTCGACGTTGCCATGATACCGTGCCCGCCCAAGTCGCCGATTCGCACTGAAGTGCCCGCTGGGACGTGCCCAGCGGTCAGCGCCACCGCTGCCGCGTCGGTCGCGCCAAACTAGCTGGCCGTTGGGTGCGCGAGCATGCGCCTTGCCGCCGCATGGGCTTATGCAAATCAAATTGCGGGTGGGTGGGTGGGGAAATGCGCGAGCAGTGGACTTGACAACTTCAAGTTCGGCAGGATGAGTCACACCACATAGATTGCACCACGTATCTCGCGCGTCAGGGCCCCGACCGCCCCCAAAGATGAGGCGTCTGCTTGTCCAGCTCTCCCCTTCTCTTCCTGCTCGTGGCTCGTGGCTGCGGACTGTCCCCTCGGAGGGGCGAAGCCCTTGACGCGCCCTTCCTCCTCGCCCCCTCCCCATCCGCACTCGGCCTGGATGTACGTCCCCAGAGGAGACGTAAGCCGACGGAAAGGCGTTCTCTTCCCCCTATTCCTCCTCCTCCTCCTCCTCCTCCTCCTCCAGCACCTAGGTCACCTATTCAGCGCCCCTCAAACGGGGACTCCACTAACGGGCACTCTGGCCAGTGACCCCAGCGAACCAACCCTTCCCAATGCGGGCGACGCTGCACTGCCAGAAAAAGGCTCTAAAGTGGCAGCTTTCAGCAAAATTGCAAAGTACCCGTTAGTAAGTACCCGTTACGGTGCCGTTGACCTATCTTCGCGCATCGCGCCCCGCGCCCTGGCCCGCACCGCGACGCGTGAAGCGCGGTTATCTTCGCGCCCCCGGGGGGTGAGATTCGGGGTCGTACCTCTCCAGCGAGCGTTCGAGACGGTCCACCCCCCTCTTGAACGCTCTCGACGAGGCGCGGTTGCTGGAGAGCACCCCGAGGCTGGAAATCCTCTGGGAACTTACGAGCACATAGTCTAACAAGACAGCCTCCTCTTGCGCATTGCCTGCCTTAGCGACAGGCTCATCTGACAGGAGGCGCAGTGATTCGCTGGCCGCGAACGAAAAACAGCAGGTCGGGCGGGGTGGCCCTGATCATCTGACTGAGCTCACTCTCTCACACCCATGCTCAAAACTCATAGAAGCAAGTATGTCGTTATGCGATTTGCCCAGGATACGTTCCGAGGCTTCTAGATACTAGTGGCCCTCGCTTCTGGAACCCATACGTGGCGGTACCGAGAAATCTGGACATCTGGGCACGCATCGCCATCATTGATCATAACTTCTTGCGTCTCTGAGGTCGAAGGAGGTGCGAAAACCCTCCTCCTCCCCGTCCTGCTCCTCCTCCTCCTCCTCCTCCTCCTCCTCCTCCTTCGTTCCTGGACAAACCCAAAGGTACCGATACCGCTACTCCCCAGGCCTCTTCTGGGGTGCGTTCTGACCAGGATTTCGAGGCGAATCTAGCGGTGGCGACGAGGGCTTTCCAGGAGACCCACCAAGGCGAAAACGAGGGAAGGGTAGCGCTATGGGCACCGCTTCCTCCTCCGAGTTCCTGCCCTTCGGCGGCGACGAGAAGGGCGAATAGCCCAGGGGCGGGTATTATACGCATACGCCCGGGAGCCTTGTCGAAGACATAGATCTTGAGCAGGGACCGACCGTCCCGGCATTCCAGTAGGCCTACCACGGCATGTTCTTAGAACCCCAAGATGCTGTATGAACAAAAACAGCGTTCTTAGAACATAAACCCGATGCGCTAAAACAAGACGGCCCCAGCCAGGAATGTTCTAAGAACATCTCGTGGAAACCAACAAAGGTTTCTATAGCATTGCTTGGTAGGCCTATAGGCACGCCCGCCAGGACGCCTCGCCGCTGCTTGAAGATCCTCGGCGCCCCTGGATACATGTATTGCTCTCCCCTGGGCTATTTGCCCCTATCGTCGCCTCTGGGCCCTGCCAAACTCCTCGAGCCGTCGAGCTCCTCCCCGTCAAGCGGCCAGCGGGAGAGGCCTTGGGCAGTCTCCGCCTCCGCCACCAGGCTGGTGTCGCCGGGCACCAGGGTGTCCTCCGCCTGCCCCGGGCCACCCTCCTGCCTCCTCCTCCTCCTCCTCCCTATCCTCCTCCTCCTCCTCCTCCTCTTCCTCCTCCTCCTCCTCCTCCTCCTCCTCCTCCTCCTCCTCCTCCTCCTCCTCCCCCCAATCCAACTTCTGCTGGTGGTGGTGGTACACAGGCCCATCACGTCAGGCTACATGGGCACAGGCCAAGAGCAGGGCGCACCATGCGCAGCCCTGGAATCCGCTCGTGCATCCCCCCCGGTCTTGTCTGGAGCTGCCACTCCCGACCGCGACCACCCGGCGCCGTCCGCTTCATGCGCAGACGCAGGAGGGGCAGCTGGTACATTTGCACGAGGCGGGGATTTGTACATAACATAACCAACGCCTGGAGGATCGATGTTCGGAGACCTCGGCTCAGGCGGTGGATACGGATAGATTCGGCCCCCCATGGGGCCCAAATATTTCCATATCCACCGCCCGCTGGGGTCCCAGGACGTCGGCTCCACAGGCGGTGGATCTGGCTATACTCCCGCCTCGCAGGACGGGTCGGCAGCAGCGCCCCTGACGCCCGATCGGTGCCTGGCACCCTCCACATGGGCAAAGCTGCAAGGTGGCATCGGCTCACTTCCCCGCAGGTCCGGGCCCGGAAGACTTCCCCCAAGCATCAGGGGCGCCGACATCGACTAGACGTAAGAGTGACCTTTTGCCGGAGTGGCCTTTGGTGCGGGCCCAATGGGGTCCTCCGATCGCAGAACGCGGAGCGGTAGCAGCGGCTTGCGCGTCCGGGTTTGGCCACCCCGCGTCCCCCGTTGAGCCGCGCACCAAAGGTCACTCTTGCCCAGGGTCATTCTTGCGTGTAGCCGACGACAGGGGCGGACGAAGTCAGAGTGGTGGGAGCATCGACCATCGACCCCCGATCGCCCAGTCCTCGCTGATCGGGGCCTTGGTGCCCCAACATGCCTTGAAACGTCCGGCTTCGCCATCGAAGGCATGTCGGCGATGCATCGTTGATTTGAAGTCAAGTCTCCCCCTTTTGAGCCAGCCCCCTATCGTTTCCTGTATCATCATCATCAGCAACATCATCAGCATCATCATCATCGTTATAATCAACGGCATAATCGTCATTACCATCATCGTCATGATCAGCCTCATCATCATAATCCTCATCGTCAGCGTCGTCATCATCGCTGTCATCATCAACACAATCCTCATCATCATCGGCATCATCGTTGTCGTTGTCAACTCAATCACCGTCATCGAAATCATCATCGGCATCAACATCATCCGTACCATCATCGCCATTACCATCCTCATCATCATCCTCATAAGCAATGTCGTCATCATCTGTTTCATCATCCGCATCATCATCATCATCATCATCATCATCATCATCATCATCATCATCATCATCATAATCATCATCATCAGTATCATCATCATTGACATCGTTGCCGTCGTTGTCATCATCATCATCATCATCATAATCATCATCATCATCATCATCACCGTCATCGTGATCATCCTCAGTGCCACCATCGCCATCAACATCATAATCAGCATCACCATTATGGTCATCATCATCATCATCAGCATCATCATCATCATCATCATATCATCAGCAGCAGCAGCAACATCATCACTGTTGTCATCATCTTCGACATCGTCATCCTCATTATTATCAGCACAAACAGCCTCATCCTATCACTATCGAAATCAGCATCATCGGCAACATCACCAGCAATATCGGCATCACTGTCATGGTCGGCATCATCCTCAGTCTCATCATCAGCATTAGCATCATAATCACCACAATCACCATCATGACCACTATCATCGTCATCCACCTCCTCGTCATCCTCATCCTCATCATCCATTGCAGCATCATCGTCGTCAGCATCACCGACATCGTCACCATCATTCTCAGCATCATCGTCACCATCAGCAGCATACTCACCATTCTGATCATCAGCACCAACATCACCATCTCCATCAACATGATCATAATCATCATCATCATGATCAGCAGCATAATCATCATCATTATCATCATCATCATCGTCGTCGTCATCATAATCGTCATCGCCTTCATCATAATTATCATCCTCAATCATCTTCATCATCAGCATCAGCATCATCATCATCAATCGTCGTCGTCAGATTCATCGTCATCGTCAGTGTCATAGTCATCATCATCACCACCATCAACATCATCAGCATCGTCGTCATCAGCACCATCATCATCACCATCATCATCATCATTATCATCATCCCTTAGTCATCTCCCTCTTCCTCATCATCATAAATCATCCCCTCCTCCTTCCACAACATCGCGGCGAGCGAACGGTGATGAATCGCCACGAGGGCCTGCAGAGGTAGATATGAAACATGGGGGAGGGGATGAGGAAGAGGAGCCACCCTGGGAGTCGGCGCCCCAAGGAAAGAGCGCAGTCGAACAAGACCGGTGCACCACTCGCGATGCGCAACAGCGCGAACTGTGTGGAGAAGACGGCTCTACTGCTGGGGCAGGCCAGTACGACGATGAGAAGGCACAAGGAGGAGGAGGAGGAGGAGGAGGAGGAGAAGGAGGGGGAGGGGGAGG
>CAUYUJ010018842.1:0-60000 GCA_963575745.1 Prorocentrum cordatum
CTTATGAGATGAACTCCCTCTACAGAAGCCAACATGGCATCTTGAATACTTTACTCCGCAAGTACTCTGCGGGGTACTCTGCGGCCCGTTCGCGTTTTTATTTAAAGTACTCTGCAAGTACTCTGCGGCGCCAGTCTTTCTGGCATTTTTTTTTATGACCTAGAAAATGTACTATGCATTTTTTTTCCTGTCCTGGTTTGCGACGGCTTCTCATTTTGTGTGATGGCCCGTGACGACAGCGCCAAGGTTTAAACAAAATAGGAGGAGGTAATCTATGAGGGTGTATGGAGGATCGGAAAAGGGCGGCTCACGTAAGGGGGGATGTAGGAGGGACGAGGACGTGAAACAGTAGACGGTGATAGTGCGTGCGGGAGGCATGGGTTGTGGTAGCAGGGTGGCAATATCATCGGTGGAACACAGAAATGTGGAGGGGGGTTGGCGTTCCGCCAAATTCGCTTGCAGCTACATTCATGTGTTCAGTGATATTTGTTTGTTATGGTTGCCTTGGGGCACCTTGTCGGCGCGGTTGGACGCGGTCCGAGTGGACTGTGGACCCCCCCAGTGGGCCACGAACCGCGTGAGGGATGTGCCGAAATGGGCGGCGGGCTGCATCGGTAGAACAGTATCACCAGCAAGCGCAACACCATCGTGCAAACACAAAACACAGAGGCAGACTCGTTCAAGCCGTTTTGGCTCCATGTTGAGGCGGGGCTCCTCTGCGCACCAGCGGTGCAGGGCCGCATGCCCGCCCCGCCTAGGAAGCGCGGGCGTCCATCTTTGTTGAGACGAGTTCTTGATGAGGACACCGCGGGTGCTTCGTCAGACTGCGATGCCGACCACGTTGCGCGAGGTGCTGCTCTCGTGCCCAGGCGTGCCCGCAAACACCAGGAGAAGGCTCCAACATTGGCGACAGTCCCGAAATGCCTCATCGCACACCCGCAGAGAAGCCTCTTGCCTGTTCCGTCGTTTGAGCTGGGGGCTTTCCTGTACGCCAGTGTCAACGAGTTTCAGTGCGGACATTGTCAGTTTCTCCAGCCGCAGCTGATAGAGCTTGCCAAGGGATTCTTGTGTGCGCCCAGTATATACAGCATCAGCAGGACACTTACGACAGCGGGCCATGATCTTGGAATGAATTCAGACTGGGTGTCGACACAACGGCGGAGGATTGCATCATCAGGGATGTTGGTCGAGCGAGACCGTCAGGTAGCCTTGCAGGTCCTCCTCCTCATCCTCCTCCTCCTCTTCCTCCTCCTCCTCCTCCTCCTCCCGTCTTACCTCCTACCTCCTCCCTCCTAGCTCCTCCCTCGTCCCTCCTCCCTCCTACCTCCTCCGTCATACGTCCTCCCTCCTCCGCCCCCCCTCCCCCCCTCCTCCACCCGCGCGCCCGAGAGGTCCTTCTCGGCAAGGCAGTTTCAGATGACGTTGAGCTGGCCGCGGTCATTGAGAGCGCGAGGTACGACGAGGCGACCAATTTGATGACGGTGAGACAAGATAGTGGCATCCCAGAGTTTCAGGACCATGTGAATACTGCCCTCGATCGGCTGGGCAAAGTGACTGGTTTCAAAGAAACGGCCCCAGCAAAAATATTCCAGACTCAGCACGCTCACGGATTTCTATTTTCAGTTCGACAGCCAGGGTCTGAGTCCAGACAGTACATTATCATACGGACAAACACAGTTGGTTTACCAAGCGTTCTTCAGCGAACAACGGCGTCAATCATAGCTCAAGCTTTGAAGAAGTCGAGCAGTCTGAGATGTAGGGCGGTCGCTGCTGCTAAATGCTCGGTCCGCTTGATTTGCAGCGACCGCTACGCCGCGCAGTTCCTGGCGGAGTCGTGGCTGCAGGCCGATCGGCCTGGATGGTGCCGTTTACACATAGGTTGCGAGATACACAAGTCGACGGCCTGCCAGGCGAAGGGTTTGTTGTTGGCTGAGTGGTGTGTGTCTGGCTGTATTCGGGTATCTTTGAGCTTACGTCTAGGTGGATGGATGCGAATATTCAGGCAGTGCTTGCTTCAGGAAATATCTTCAACCATTTGTATCAAGCAGGGGCGTTGCCCACCAGAGGCGACCAGACATCGACAGATGTGTTTGCGGGTGTACGCTGGGCACAACGTCAGACGCCAGAGAAAGCTTCAATGTATCATGCAATGCCTTCCCAATGGTGATTGGACTCGCACGGACTGCGTTGAGGTGTACCTACAGCCAGGTGTTGCATACGACCAGAAGAACGTTGCTGGCCTCGTCGCAAAGGGTCTGATGTTGTGCCTCGCTGGAAACATGTTTAAGATATTCAACAGAAAGCGTTGGACAGACAACGACGAAGCCGTGAATCAGCTTGGGCTCCTGCAGGCTTGCCACGGGCTTCTGGCTAGAGTGTTCAAGCGGTGGCTCGTGCAAGCTGGGTACAACGGCAATCTGGACATCGGGGTTGGCGACCACCCGAGCAGACGCGACAGACCTGCACTACTGGACCCAATAGCCGACGACGTCGATCCTGCTGCTGGCCTCGTTGGACCTCCCGAAGTCGGCGACGACGGAGGTGGTGGTGCCCCCCCAGGAGGTGGCGACAGAGGAGCGCCTGCCAAATCTTCAGATAAACAAGACGCGTACGCCGAGCTGAACGCCAAGAACCGGAGGATTGCTCTGCGTTGGTTGAACGGGGAACCTACCAGCGACCTTCTCGTCATCAGGTTGGCGATGGAGCCATCCATGATGGTATTGCGGCAGCAACTGCGCATCGGTTCAGCATCGTGGGAGAGGTCGCAGGCGATACATGCTGCAAGTGGAGGCGCTACGAATGGGCAACGAGATTACAGAATATTGGTTTCCGCCAGGGGCGATCTTGACACGCTGTTCGCCGACGCCACCCGCCAGTTCATGACAACCGAGGGGTCTTTCTGGGTGGTGATGCCTGAAAGCAGCATCACTGAGTATTGGAGGTGCTTGGCGTTCAGAATGGCAAGCAGGGCGGCTGCGGAGTACACGAGGCTTCTGACGTTTGTTCACAAGAGGCCGCCTTTCTTGTTGTTTCTCAGTGTGCACTACCCCGCCGTCGTGTTGCAGCTGAGGCAGTTGCCCCGCTGTTTGCTGGACCCCTTCACGAAACACATCATGGACACATTCGACTTAGAGTCTCCAGAGCTGAAAGGGTTCCTGACGCTGCTCATGCTGATGGGGTACACGGACACTGCGGAGATCGAGTGCTGGCATGCTTGGGTGCGCCGCTTCCTCATTCGCAGGGGCGCCCAAGCTCACAGGCCAGAGTTTGGGGACGTGAACGCAGAGGCCTTCGCCCACAGGCTGAAGGTTCGGAGCCTTGAAGTGCTGGAGTGGCTGCGCGCCGACGCAGTGGGCCAGTACCATGCAGCGTTCAACGTGGGGGGAGATGGCGATGAAGATCCACCCAGCAGCAAGGCCAAGCAGAAGCAGAAGCGCGGCGGAGGTGGCGAGTGGAGGGCGTTCGTCAGCAGCCAGCTTCACCAGGGCATTACGGACTTCCATGAGATATCACTCCGCTACTTGGTACGGACCGAGGCAGAGAGGCATGACAACATTCGAGCGGGGGCTGTCGGCACAGATCTACACAGACAAGGGCAGCGTGCATTCGGGCCGACACTGAAGGATCGGCGTGCGCAGGATTTGCACACCGAGGCTATCGCGTTCAACCGCCGACACCCTTTGGAGGATATCGCTTGCGTGTCGTCAGCCCCAGCACCGGCCGCCGTGGAGATGGAGGGCCACACGGAGGACCGAGTGCAACATATGATGGCTTTGGTTACCGCAGTCTGCAAGTTGGACCATCAGCGGCGCCAATGGCGTGAAGAGCGGGGCGCTGCGGTGATCAAGGAGTTTGTCAGGACACAGTCAGACGAGCTTCTACGAGAAGTGGTATCTCGCATCAAGGGGCTGAGCCCTTGGGCTGGGAAGCTCGCGGCAAAGCCTGTCCTGAGGCTTCCAGGGCTTGATATTACTTGTTGCGATGCCTGCTTCGAGACTGACCTCTTCACTTTCTCTACTGCCAAGATGCTTGCTACTGCCCCGAGAGCTGGAGGCAATTGGGCGGCAGCCTTGGATAACCATTGGACGGCCAGCCACAGGCCAGCGTTCGAAGGCGAGTGGCGCGGGCCTACGACGTGCGATGACACACAGACGCAATGTTATAAGTACGGATACTGTGTATGTAGCAAGCCAGGCCGCAAAGTCTTGCGATTGCGCAACTCCGTGCTGACAGCGATCAAGGAGTTCGGCACCATGCGCTCTGACAAGCGGGACATGCTGGTTGATGGCTTCATCGTGATGCGCCTCACGGGCACCCCCGTCGACTCCGTGTTCGCTGGACTTGATGACCCAGAGCTCGAAGCAGCGGACTCGGTTGTGGTATGGTGGCATATTTCTGAACTGCTTCTTCTTCCATATCTTCCTGTTGTTCAGCCGATGGACTTCGCTTTCGATGGGGACAGGCATGGCGCACTTGGCGGTGGTGCAGTTACGTTACAGGCAGCTCGGAGAGGGGGGGGAGGAGGAGGAGGAGAAGGAGGAGGAGGAGGAGGAGGAGGAGGAGGAGGAGGAGGAGGAGGAGGAGGAGGAGGAGGAAGAGGGGGGAGGGGAGGGCAGGTCGGAGTGGCGTTGGGGCCCGCGCGTGCGCCCGCAGGCATGCTGCGAGTACTTGGTGGACTTCGAGGCCTTCGCGGAGCTGGACATCGAGAACTACACCTGGAGCTTGAAGTTCTACAGGCTGTGCCGGACTCCTGTTCAGCTGCCGCGGTGGGAGTTCATTCTAAAGTGCCAGCGTGCCCTGCCCGTTGATTATGAAGAAGTTCAGGTGTGGCCACCCCCGCGGCGCCCCCGACCCCCGAAACCTGGTCGCGGGGGCAGGGGTCGGGGTGGCCGTGGCCGCGGAGGGGGCAGAGTCATAGGCGGACGGGCAAGAGGTCCAGGGGGCCGAGGGGATCCAGCACCCATCATGGACGATGACCCTGGAGGCCCATCTGATGGCAGCGATGGTGGCGCCCCTCTCGAGGATGTCTACGACGACGACGGCCCTGGCGCGAGGGCCGATCCAGCCGTCGACGAGGGGGGCGAAGGCCCTGGGGGGCCTCACGAGGACCCAGAGGAGGTGCTCATTCCAGACGATCTCCAGGAGACGCGGCCAGTTGCGCTTCGCCCATACCCGCACCCCTCCAGGTTGAGGAGGAGGGGGATGTAGGAGGAGGAGGAGGAGGATGGGGGAGGGGAAGGGGGAAGAGGAATATGAGGAGGGGCGAGGATGATGATGATGAGGGGGAGGAGGAGGAGGAGGAGGAGGAGGAAGAGAATGAGCAGGATGAGGAGGAGGACCACCAATGTCCAAAGACATCGATCCCCAATCCTCTTGGGTCGAAGTTCCAAACTTCAGAACTCCCAGGGACCGCTCAAGGCTGAACGCATCCTCGGCGTCAGAATCCAACGCCCGAGGGGTCTAGGTTTTCCGAGCGCTCACTACGTCAAAAGGCCTCCCGCCCGCCCGCTTACCCCAGGAGGAGATCATACACGCGGAGTTTCTCGAAGAGGAGCCACCACCGCCCGACGAGGCTGATGATGGCGATCAGGCCGACGGAGACGGTGGTCCCGACGTCGAGGGCGACGACGGCGGGCACGGGGACCTGCTCGCGGGCGACGCTGGCATCCTCGTTGGCGCCGGGGGCGCCGCGGCGGCAGCTGGTGCAGCTCACGACATGGGTGCAGCCGCAGCCCCTCCCGCGGGAATTGATCATGGCCCTCGGGGCCGTGCAGACGCTATTGCATATGTAGGCGGTGGCAAGATATCGCTCTATTTACGGAGTCGTAGATTTGAGGCTGTTTGTGCAAATCCAGACCATGGAGTCTGCAAGAAGGCGCGAGTGATTGAGTTCAGCCACTTGGCTCCGAGGCCCCCTCTAGCTTATTTGGCCGCGTGGCTCGGCAAGGGCCACGTGGCATCGAAACCTGCGCACTGGTCAGCTGAGAACGAGCCAACGGATGCTGAGATCAGAGCGGCCAGGGACGACTTGAAAGCAAACGCTGACCCCAACGTAGTCGAACTTCTCGAAACGGAGCGGCGCGGGTACCCCGATGCTGGTCTGTAGAAGTTGCATGTTTCTGAGTTTTTTGTTGGCAGAGCCGAGCGCAACCAGCCATTTTGGCAAAGCGCCTCTTCGGATCCCTTGCCTATCCGTGTCAGCTATTCATTCCTGCCTTACCCCCTCCCCTCTCCTTCCACGCGAATGCGGGGTCGGCGAGGGAGTGGGGGGAAGACAGGCGCGGGGGTGACCCGCCTTTCAGGGCCGACGAGGGAGCTAGCAGCTAGCATCAAAATGCAAACCCAAAAAGTGCGAGGCTGTGCAAATGAGGATGCGGGAAGGGGGCCGAGGGATAGGGCAGGGAGGGACGAGAGGTGCCAGGTCCAAAAGGGGGTACTCGAAAACGCCCCCATCTTCCTCCCCCTCCCCCGCTGCCCAACCTCCTCTCAGGATCCACCCCACCTACCGCCCCGTTTGTTGGCAGAGAGCTCGGTCCACGATGCCACCGATGCGACTTCGAGGCAACGCCGATGCTACTTACGTCATACCCCCAGGAAAATGATCTCCCTCGTTCGCACCCTCCACATCCTTGCTGGCTGGCCCTTTGCGATAACGTTGCGGCCCGCCGCCCGAGGTGACCTCGGGGCGGCAGAGTTTCTGCAGAGCACGCCTGCGCCAACTTTCGAGGGGACCTCGCCCCGCACACTGCTTGGCCGAGTGCGCCCCGACCGAGGTACTCCGTCGGAGTACTTGCCCGACGGCGCTCCGACCAAGGTACTCTGCCAGAGTACTTGCTCGCCCCCCCCCCCCGACCGAGGTACTCTGCCAGACGACCCCCCCGCCCGCAGAGTACCTGGCAGAGTACCCTGCGCCCCCACCCCCCCGCGCAGAGTACCCCGCAGAGTACCCCGCAGAGTACTTGCAGAGTACTTTTCCTCGAAAAAAAGTACTCTGCAAGTACTCTGCAAAGTACTCTGCAAAGTACTCTGCAAAGTACTCTGCGCGGGGGGTACACTGCAAAGTACTCTGCAAAGTACTCTGCACGGGGGGGTACTCTGCACAGTACTCTGCGGGGGGGAGTCCTCTGCAAAGTACTCTGCACTGTACTCTGCGACCCGATGGGGCTGGGGGGGGTGCTCTGCAGGGTGGTCTGCGGCCAAGGGCGTCGCCGAGAGGTGCCCTGGCAGAGTACGTGGAGCCCAGGGCGAGGCCCAAGGAACAGGAGTTGCTGCCGTTCTACTCGACCCCTCCCCCGCCCGCCCCTGCTCGCTTGCCCACCCTTAGCATCGTCCCCTGCAACCTTGTCGGTTTCAGCATCCGCTCCTCTTCCTGATCACACTCGCCATTGATCCAGCCTCCTCACCAACCTCGAGTAACCTCCCACGTGCCTGTTTGCATTGCGTCAATTCGCAGAGCTCGTGCAGATACTGCTGCAGTGGAGAGCTCGCAGCTCGCTGATTTTGGATTCGTGGAAAGAATCCGTCGGGTCGCTGGTTGATGCGCACGACGGCAGGGGCATGGCCTTGAAGTGGGCAGCCAAGTAATGCGACCAAAAACATGTGTGCCAGAGGCGGAGGAGGAGGATGATGATGAGGAGGAGGAGGAGGAGGAGGAGGAGGAGGAGGAGGAGGGGGATGAGGATGAGCAGGAGGAGGATGCGGTCGAGCAACTCGACGAAGAGGGACATCCTGACACCACGTGTTTTCAAGTTGGCGGGGGAGGAGGAACATGAGAAGGAGGGGGAGGAGGATGGGGAGGATGAGGAGGAGGAGGAGGAGGAGGAGGAAAAACGATGCGACGCATGCACTGCGGTTCGTTGCGGCTTGAGCGTGCGGGCGGGGGGGCTCTTTGGGAGGGGGGGGGCTCTCTTGGCCTTCGGATCTCCAGAACTCCAGGCACACTTGGGGCCCTCATGGTCCCACTCGGGCAATCTCGTGGACCCGATGTTGAGCCATCATGTGGCCCATTGGTTGCGGTCATCTGATATCCCAGCTGCTGGAAAGGTCAGTCTCAAGATGTTGCATTCGAGTGATGGTTTCAAGTGCCTTAGATGTTTTGGGCTTCTCCAAGTCTGTCTCTGGGGGATTCACTAAGCTCCTGTCGGGGCTCCATGGGCTCCAGGTAATCTGTCATACCAAGTCAAATAATAACTGCACCAATTTCCGCCCATTTGATGTCTTTGTAAATTGCGATGGCTTCCGCCGCTCCTCCGTGCACCCTCGCCCCGAAGGTAAGCTCTGGGAAGGCGTGTAGCCTGACGGGGTAACATGCGTTGGAATCACATGCCAGCGAGGGCTCGCACGGGGAATCGCTTGAGTGTCCACACGTGACGAAATCATGTCCTACAACATGGGGCACCCTTTCTATTTTCGGTGTCTGCTGCATGGTGGTTTCCTCCAGGTCTTCTCCAGATACGTATTCGTCTTCCTCCAAGAGGCCTTCGTGGAAAGGGCACCAGAGGGCCCCAAAACGGCACAAGAGGGCCCTAAGACGGCTTCTAGAGCAGGCTCCCAAGAGGGCATAACTCCGTCAAATAGTTTATACGTGGTTTGGGCTTGGGCTTCTAAGAAGAGAGCCCCGAACACCAAACAATAACGTATATGCGTTGGCGCTGTGCTTTCAAGAGAGTTCTGGTGGGCCCCAGGGTGGCCCCACGAGGGCGCCAAGGGGGGCCCGCGAGGGCCCCGAGAGGTGCCCAACATGGCTCCAGGAAGTCTCCAATACTAGGACCGCCACAAGGCCGTCTTGGGCCTCCCGAGGGGATGAGCGGCAGTTGCTGTTCGGGTTCCAATGGCCCGTCGGGCCCTCGGGAATCCAAGGGGGCCCATGAGAGCGCCCTTGGGGTCTCGAGACAGCCGCCGCACCCAGAAGAGGGCGAGGTGGGATAAGTGTCACGCTTGACACGCGTGTGCCGTAGTATCCACCGTTGTCCCCGCGTAGCCGTTTTGGCTCGACGCGCAAGCGCGCGTCTTGGCGATAGCGCCAGGTGTTGCAACGACATCACTCGACTACAGACGTTCATACACCACGCAGCGCATCCATGGCGAAGCGGGGCAGGGACCTTACTAGAAAGAAGGGAAAGGCTGCGGCCTCTGGCTCGCGCCGTCGCCAGGATGACGATGAGGATAGCAGCAGCCTGGCTGATTCGCAGCAGCCCAACAAGTGCGCGAAGTCGGGCCGTCAACCACCTCGCTCTGCTAACCCTGGAGCTCCTCCTCGCGGGCCTAAGGTTATGATCTGCACGAGGTGCAAGGAAAACGACAAGGATAAGCTGTTCGCGTTGGACCAGAAGCTGCCCCTTGCACAGCCCGACCAGTGTTGCGACTGCTACTACATTTGGGTGCCCCTCTCGATGCTGCTGCAATGGGATGAGTTCTGCACTAAGTACGAGGATGACGAGGACTTCAGGCGGAGGGTCAAAGCTGCGTCCAAGAACCCCAACAAGATGACGACGTACTACTCAGGCTTCTTCAAGATGGACGTGGCCAATGTGCAGAAGTTTGGCATCGAGCTATCTCGGAACGACAGCTTCCTCACGGAAGCGCAGGTGAGGGAGGAGTTGGGCCAGACTCCAAAGCAGGCCAAACTCGGAGAACCCGTCCCGCTGGATCTCCCCGATGGCGATTCACAGAGTGGCTACTTGTTCATGAACGCGAAGAGCAAGACCCTGGACGTCAAGGTATTTGCAATTACTTCTGTCGATTCGTCGGCGTTCACCGCCAACAGGGATGACCAGCCCATGAACATCGGCCCCGAGGCGCTGCAGCGAGCTTTCGACGAACTCGGCGACAGGAAGACGGCCCTCTCGAACTTCCTGGTCGGCAAGGCGCCGCATCTGAAAGCTGAGGAGGCCACCCCCCGCTTTGGCAAGAGAGAGCGGAGGCGCAGGAGAGAGGAGCTCGGTTCCGATGGAGATGAGAGTGACGATGGTCAACGAGGCGGCGGCGCCATTACACGGAGGAGTAGTCGCTGTGGCAGCCCTATTGCCACCAGGACGGTGCGTTCTGGGGCCGATGGCACTTTGAGCCCAGGCGCTGCCCTGTCGGGCGGGAAAGGTCCCTCGGGGTCCGAGAAGGGGGAGCTTACCATCATCGTGGACATCGGCGACGGCAAGAAATTGAATGCTGTGTCAATGTTGGAGATGGAGGAACTCGGCGACGTCCATGGTGGCTCGCAGGCTGGTGACCTCGACGATGCCGCGAGCAGGGCAGGGAGCGACATGAGCAAGAGCAGCAAGGTCGTCGGAGCTGGGGGCAAGAAGCTGAAGAGGGGCGAGGCCTTACCGTGCAGCTACTGGATCAAAAAGATACCTTTGGCCGTTGTGTTAAAGTCAGACAAGTCTGATAGGCGGGACGTCCGTCAAGCTGCAGCGGCAGTGAGCCGAGAGTCGGGAAAGTCGCAAGCAAATCAGGACAAGGACTTGGGCAGGTTGAAGGCGCACCTGAGGAACGTCGACCACGCAATGAATCTCTGCCAGTCGGGAGCGGCCTCTTGCGATGACGGCAATCTCTGGGACGCTTTGAAGGCAATGGAGAGAATCAAGCAGCCGCTGCCGCACACGACCCTCCTCGGACTGCTCGAGCGCTACACTGGCACACTGACGAAGTCTATACTGATCAGTGGCCGACAGGACGACATCGCCAAGCTATGGGCAGCCGTGGTGCCTTTCGGCAGTGAGGGCGCATCCAAGGCGCCGTTCGTGGTGCGTGAGCCGAAGATGCTCATCTTGACTACTGTGTTCGAGCCTTCCGACGTGATCTGCCAATTCATCAATACCATAGTCAGTGGAATATTGGTCCCTTTGGTTACATCGACTTCAACTTTGGGTGACGAGAAGGGGGCCATTTTGACCAGGGTCTGCGCAGCAGGGCTGAGCGCATTGGATCTCCCAGAAGATGCATACATCGAGGAGGAGTATCTCACGCTGACCTTGAACACCACCACGCTCCTCAAGGCCTTGGCCACTCTGATGTGCCCCGACATCGCTGACGATTCCTTTGACGGGTACGAGGCGCTTGGTGAAGTCTTCGACCAGGCGAACGCGGCGGACGAGCACATGATGACTAACATCGGCATTGCGATCTCCGCGAACACCTTTTTCGGCCCTCTCTTTACCAAGCTGGCCGACGCAAAGTCCACCATCATCGAGAAAGGACGCAAGCTTCATCAGCTTGTCGCGGCTGCGATCGCAGCAGATACGTCGTCTGTGTCCGAGCGCATTGCAAAGATCGAGGCCGGCCTGGTCGGGCTTGAGACGTACCAGCCGTCCTTGCCACCCGAGTGCGTGGCCAGCATGCCCGCGAAGATGCTAGAGATGCTTGCAACGTTGGTCACCGAAGCCACCGTGGGCACAGGAGAGGCGTTCACTGTGTCGCAGCTGGCCGAGCTGCAAAAGGTCATTGGCAAAGGCAGTCATGTCTTCCCTTCCGAGGCGAGGGTGGGCACCTGGATCGAGGCTGTCGGGATGGAGCTCCACGAGTCTGGCAAGACCGACTACGCGAACAGCTTGTTGGCGCTGATCGACGCCAAGTGGGGCCAGCTGGACTCGAAAGAACTAACCGACAAGGTCGAGCAACTCAAGTCCTGGGGGTGGAGGCACGACGTGGACTTGAACGAGGAGCAGACCAAGGGTCTGACGAACGCCAGGGCAGCAATGATTGAGCTAGCGTTCAAGAAGATCGGCCACATCGACTCAGACGAGACATCGAACCTGATTGACATCATGTCGGACTGGGCGTCCAAACTGACATCGGTATTACCCAGTGGAAGCAATAAGAAGTTATTCATCAAGCAGGACAGCATGTACAAGACGACAAAGGTTGCGATGATAGCACTCACAGAGTTCAAGAAGTTGGGTGACGTGCACAAGTGTACCGAGGATGACAAGGATATGGCGAAGAGCCAGCGCCTCCTCCGCTCGGCCGAGTCCCTGAGCAAAAGCATCGAGCAGGTGAAAGGTTGTGGTTTCGATTGGTCAGAGGATCGTCTCATTGAGAACCTGGACAAGGAGCTGACCCAGCTCATCCCTGAGATCGGATCGAAGAGGGTGGAGCTGCTGACTGAGATGATGAAGAATGAGTGGACAACGGTCGAGAGGGGCAAGGGAGGGCACCCCGACGAAGACGGCAAGAGCTGGCTCAATGGGGCCCCCGAGGATTCGTGGGAGAAGTTCGTTGATCATTTCAAGGCCACGCTCGGGAGGATCAACATCGAGGCCCTGGAGGCTAGCCTCGAGAAGGTCGAGCAGACAACGAAGCAGATCGGAGATATCTTCATGGAGTACATGCCCGAGTATAAGGATGCGCACGAGGTGAACCGCGCCGAGATCATCACCGAGTGCCAGATGACGGTGGCCGCTCGCCACATCATGAGAGCGATCACCACGGTCAACGACAAGGTCTTGCTGCGCACGACCATCAGGGACGTCGCCCAGACGCAGCAGCGCATCATCGGCTAGCTGCTGCTAGCTCCTGAGGCCGCCGGCGGCGGCCCCGCATGTCCGAGGACTTGCGGCGGGGTGGAGGATGGAGGTGAGCAGTGGGGAGGATGGCAGGGGCGAGGAGGAGGAGGAGGAGGAGGAGGAGGAGGGGGAGGAGGAGGAGCAGGAGGAGGAGGAGAAGGAGGAGGGGCACGAGGCAGGCTGGGGAGGAGGAGGAAGGGGATGATGAGGGGGAGGAGGAGAGAGGGATGATGAGGGCGAGTGGGGGGAGGGCATACGTAGGGCTTAGGATGAGGAGGAGGACCAGAGGGGGAGGGGTGGAGGAGGAGAAGGAGGAGGAGGAAAAGGAGGAGGAGGAGGAGGAGGAGGAGCAGGAGAATCGGCCTTGAACCGCAAGTTTTTGCTGCTCTCGAGGCGGGGGCGGCTGGCACCGCCAGAAGGGGGACCACGCGCACGCACGCATGCAGACGCACGCACGCACGCACGCGCGCCTACGCACATGCGCGCACACACGCACACACACACACACGCCGACACACACATACGATGCAACGACATGCCTTGCGTCCCCGCCGAGATGCAGTCGCAGCACATGTCCCGCTGTGTTGCTGCACGTTCGCGGATGGCTTCGTCCGTGAGAGCCCCGTGGCAAGGAACACGCAAACAAGTCTTGGCGCCGCGGCCCCGAGGAAAAGGAGGTGGAGGAAGGGGGGCAGGACGACAACGACGTGGGGGAGGAGGGCGAGGAGGGCGACGCGGAGGAGGAGGAGGAGGAGGAGGAGGAGGAGGGCGAAGGAGGAGGAGGAGGAGGAGGAGGAGGAGGAGGAGGAGGGGGGATGTCCTTAGCCATTTTGGTTCGAGCCATTCGGCGGTTTGGCTCGAACTCCCTCGCGTCTACTGCGGTGCGCCCTTTGCGCGTTTCGCCGTAGCCCCGCACGGGCTTCCATCGAGTGCCCCAGCGGCCGCGGCCCCCGAGTGCGCATCCCGTGTACCTCACGCGTTCCGCTGCCCCCTTGTGGAGCTCCGCCGAATGTCTCGGTGGGCCGCGCGCCTGCGTCCGACGGTCGGGTTCTTCGCGCCCCTGTTCTTGGATACTTCGGGGGCCGCGGTTTGACGACCAGTGCTGTGCCTATGAGGTCGCATTCGCTCGTAAGAGCGAATGAGACAAACACGCGCTCCGTCGTGCAACCTCGTCGTGCGTGCGGCGCGCCCCCCACGTCCGCTGGAAAGGCCTAGCCCAGCGCTTTAGATAGCAGGGTAAAGTGCGGAGCACCCAGTTCCGCGCAGAGTACGCCGCGGAGTATCCGCGGAGTACCTGCGGAGTACTTAGGGAAAACACCGCGGAGTACCCTGCAGAGTACTTGCGGAGTAAAGTATTCAAGATGCCATGTTGGCTTCTGTAGAGGGAGTTCATCTCATAACTTTAGACGCTCTAGACGGGCAGCCCTAGTTAAGGAACCCCCTTTTTTGATCGATGTCCTCCAAGATGGCTTCAAGAGGCACCCTCCCAACATGGCCCCAAGATGGTTTCAAGATAGCCCCCAAGAGGCCCCCAGGAGGCCCCCAATAGGACCCCAAGCGGCCCCAAGGGGCCTCCCCGCGGTACCCAAGACGCCCAAAGCCCCCTAGGACTGCCAAGAGACCCCCAAGACGTCCCAAGAGGCTTCCAAGAAGCGCCCAAGAGATATCCCACGAGGTTCCTCAAAGGCATCCAAGAGACGTCTGGCCCTTTTGCTTGCCCTCCTCCTCCTGCTCCTCCTTCCTCCTCCTACTCCATCTCTTCCTCGTCCTCCTCCTCCTCCTTCTCCTCATCATCCTATTCATCTCCCTTCTCCCCACTCCCTCATCCATCCATCCAGCATCCTCCTACTTCTCCTCCCTCCCTCGCACAGTTCGGCCGTCCACGTCTTGGCTCCCGCACTTCCCTGATCACCTCTACTCGCCTGGACATCGTTTCTGGATGGGTTGGTGGGGATACGCGAATGGTCCAGAATTTGACTGTGCCGTCGTTGTTGCCTTCGCCCTCGCCGAGCCTGTGCGAGCTGCTGGGAGCACCTGGGCGCGCTCGCGCCCGCGCGCCGTCTTCCAGGTTCAATCACGGGTCCGGTCCAGGCAAGTCGTAGCAACTTTACCTGACTGTCCGCTGCATGCAATCAGGCAATTTGGTACGATTCGAGAAGTCGGCCCGAATATTCAAATCGCACGAAGGCATCAGACCGTTGGTCCAACCAGGCCGGGGGCCGTCGGCGCAACCAGCCTGGGGGAAAAAGATCAGTGGCAAGTCGCGGGCGATGGGCGCAGCGCGGGGCGCCTGAAAACGCATGCAAGGACCCCCACAAACGGTGACGCGGGCCCTCTCTCGGGCGTGCGACCGTCGCCCCGGGCGTCGGAACCGGGCGCGGATCCGCTACGGATCCGAAGCTTCTTGGATGGATCCTCTGCGAAATCTTTAGGATTCGAACGGATCCGAGTGATGGGAACATAACGCGTTTCGTGAGGATCCTGTCTGACCACTGCCCCCTCGTATGAAATAGATTAAGGGCAGCCACAGAATCCGAGGACGACTTGCCCAGGGCACGGGGCCAGGCGCAGTCTTCAATTTGTCAGAAGCTCTCCTGCAAGAACTTTCCTCAAGCGGCACTTCTAAAATATTACTGTGCCGTCGTTGTCGCCTTCGCCCTCGACGTGCCAATGCGAGCTTCTGAACGCACCCGGGCGCGCTCGCGCCCGTGCGCCGTCTTCCAGGTTCAGTCACGGGTCCAGTCCAAGCAAATCGTACCGACTTTACCTGACTGTTTGTTACAGACGGTCAGGTATTGCCACAATTTGAGAACTCGGCTTGAAGGTTCGAATTTCAAGTCGCACGACGTACCAGAAAATTGGTCCAACCAGGCCAGGGGCCGTCGGCGCAGCCAGCCTGGGAACAAAAAAATTGCGGCAAATCGCAGGCGATGGGCGCAGCGTGGGGCGCCGGAAAACGTACGCAGTGGCCCCCGCAAACGGTGACGCGGGCCCCCCGATCGGGCGTGTCAGCGTCGCCTCGGGCGTCGGATCCAGGTGCGGATCAGATGCGGATCCTATTCGGATATTGTTATTTTTGTTATATCTCGTTATCCCTCTCTCTCTCTCTCGCTCGCCATCTCTCGGGGTAACTGCCAATGATGGACCGCGGTCATCAGATGAAGCACGCAGTGGATTGCGCCAAAACGTCCAGGATATGTTTCACCCGTGTTGGCCATGATGCCCTGCCAAAATGTTCCGGAGACAGCGGCAACAACATGCAAATGCTCGTGTATGCTTGTGTGGACACACTCATGTATATTATTTTTACATGTAAGCAGCCCCACCGGTCCAAGAGGGCCACGAGCTGCCGAAAGATCGATCACAGGCTCACAAGGAGCTCCGCGAGGCCCCCAGAAAAGCTCTAGGCCCCCAGGCGGCCCAGGAGGCCCCCAAGAGATGCAAACAACTGCTTTCGAAACACCCCCGAGGCGCCTCCCACGAGGCCCTGTCCACCATCCGCGTGGCCTCAGACCCGCAGTCAGGCATGGCGACGGGACGTGCCGAAGGCCATTCGACAATCAGGCGCTCAGGAGCAACACACCACAACCGCCAGTTCCCCAAGGGGTCGGCGTTGTTGCGACAGCCTCAGAATCATTTATTACACTGCGTACATGCCACGAACAGAAAAGTCGTCCTCACAAAGACAAATGCGGTGCTTCGGATGGCAATCTCCTTGGGAGTCGTCGCCAAGTCTTCACGGTTTGTGGATACGCCATTGTAGAAGTACGCGCAACGCTGTCAAACGAAGCGACAAAGACAACTGACCTGCCCCCGAACAGACGTGCAGCAGCTCCGTGCCTTGACGACCTGAGCGGTGGTCCCTGAGACCACATGCAGAGTTCAACCCTGAACGATTGCGGCTCTCCGATCCCGCAGGATTCCTTGACACCCACTAGTTCCAAGAACCTGGCGGCGCTCAACCTTGAACGCGATCGCTGGGCGTTCCCACCGCGTCGCCACGACGATAATGCACCTTCTTACTGCAACGCTGAACACTTCAACCCCTCGTCAAGAGAGGCAACGGACTCAAGCCCCTCGTCCCAACTTCAATCCCAACCTCTGGGACAACGTGCCCAGCGCGAGAAGCCGAGAATTGTCGAGCTGTTTTCCGCTCACTGCTTCGCAACCGGGCCAGTCAGGCTCTCCCCCCCGCCGGACGCGCCAGCCCGCTCTGCGGGTGTCCTGAGGGTCGGCAGCGGGGGGTACTGGACGGTGCTGGTGGAGATTTCGGTCCGAAGAAATCTCTAGGTCACCTAGCCTTCACGCATCGCGCTTCGGCATGCGCCACCCGCAGCGGACGCAGCCGAAGGTCTACTCTGAACAGGGTGCGAGGCGACCCCAATGCCTGCGTTGTGGGACTTGCAGCTAGACAAGAATTGGGCACAAATTGAATGATGCACG
The DNA here is from genome assembly GCA_963575745.1 of Prorocentrum cordatum. NCBI lineage: Eukaryota > Dinophyceae > Prorocentrales > Prorocentraceae > Prorocentrum > Prorocentrum cordatum. The sequence continues at coordinate 16,944 of CAUYUJ010018842.1, forward strand.
ATGTAGGGGCATCCATCGTTGAATAGGGAGTGCATCCGGACATCCCCATGGGAATGTGTCCCCGAGTATCCCAACTTTACTTATCAAAATCTAAACGACCAACGTTTGGGGGGAACTCGAGGGCATTGGCGGGCTAGAGATCGCTTGCGCACTGTAACGGCCACCGCGACACGAGACCGCTACAGCTCCAGCTCGAGCTGATGACCAACCAACTGCATACCCTTGGAGGCTCGGGCGGACTTCTTGGATCGGAGCTGGGCATCCCTCCATGGGGCATGGGAGGGCGCCGGATGCGCCGCCAGTCTGGGGGGGTCCAACGACGATCCAATAGATCCGTGCGGATCTCCGACGATTTGTTTCCATGCCGTGTCTTTCCTCGACAAAGAGCCGCGCAGTATTATTGTAGGGTTCCGAGAGGGCCCTCTTCGGGCTTTCTTGATGCCGTTTGCATGCGTCTTGGGGGCCTCCTGGGCTGTCTTGGGGCCCTCTGGGGCCGTCTTGGTCCCTCTGGGCAGTCCTGGGGGCATCTTGGGGCTATTCTGGCGCGGTCTGGGGGCCATGTTGGGCTGTCGTGGGGTTCTCGTGGGCCGTCTGAAGCCCCTCCGAGGGGCCCTCTTGGAGCAGCGTCTCAGGGTCGTCCTGGGCCCCTCCTGGGAAGTCCTGGCCTCGTCGTGGGGCCCTTGGGCGCATATTGGGCCATCTCGGAGCGATCCGAGGGAGCTTTCTCTGCCATCTCGAGCGCTCTGGAGACCTAGAAGCCGAGTCGCGAAAATGGCACCGAAACCGAGGAAAAGCATATAATTTGTCCCTCCTGGGGGCCTCTTGGGAGTCGTCTTCGGGCCACCTTGGGCCATCTGGGGAGCCCGTTGGGCCGTCGACTGACCATCTTGGGCCCATCTTGGGCCATCGTGGCCGTCTTGGGGGCTCGTCGGGCCCTCCTCAGGCCTCCTGGGGCCCTCCAGGGCCATCCTGGGGCCATCTGGGACCGTCTTGGGCCCTCCTGGGGCGCTCGCGAACGAGCCTCCCCAGCGGCAACCGACGTTGTGCTGGATCAGTGTTTTCACAAATAAGCGAACCAATTGTAATAGTACAACTAAATGTGTGTGTACCCATACCGCTCACCCTCGGACCGATCCTCGGGTGCGTCCTGATCAGGAGTTCGAAGCCAATCCAGCCGTGGTGGCGCGGGAAGGGTCGGTCTGCGGCGTCGCTTCCTCTTCTGAGGTTGGGCACCCAGATTACCCGGGATAGACCTGGTCCATGTAGGGCCCTGCTTGGACTCCCAAATATAATCGAACAATCTGGGAACGTCCTTGAGACGCTTGATCCAAGATAACCCGTGTTTCATGAGAGTACTCGACAATATCTACATCGGGCAAGATGTGATGCAGGAAAACCAGGATGAATGCAATATGGGACAACTCTGGCGCAAAAACGGAAGGCCCAGACAATGAATATTGCATGACCACCCCTGCCCTGATAGCTCTGGGCTCTGGGCGGTGGCGTGGGAGGTGTTGCTTGGCATGGGCGCTCGGCCGCTACCCTGTACGTAAGTGAAGCAACCACAAATGCAAATCACGTGAGAATGACAACTCACCAAACATACAAACGTTTCCCTTAACTCATCAAATATGTAAATGCCGCTCTGGGGGCGTGGCCAGCGTGAATGACGGGGCTACAACACCTATCCAAAACGCGTCCAAGATGAGGGTCAATCAGTGGGCGCATGCCCATTATAGACGCTAGTCGAAGCTGTATCGAGGCGAATCGACGCTAATCGACGCCGCTACATCGGCGCCATCTCATCGATTACCAGACGCTAATCGGCGCTAGCGCACTCCAACATCGGACTCGCGAGAGTACAGAAGGCTCCCGCGATCTGCGATCGCAAATGGTAGCAATGTCCAACACATCTTCTCTTATCACGGGGGGGAGCGGGTCCTGAGGGAAACGGGTCCTGGACTCTGGGGCCTCCCCCCAGGACGAGCTCTCCGTCCAGAGTCGTTCTCTGCCAGCGCTGGGGCCCGTGGAAGGCCTCCAGAGCCCGAAAACGGTGAACCACCTCAGGACCTGCTTCTCCCGTGGTGACTGATCGGGGGTTGCTAAAGGTGCCCCTGGCCCAAGGTGCCCCTGGCCCAAGGTGCCCCAAGCTTTTCGCTCCATTTTGGAGCCTCTGGGGCCCTATGGGCCTCGTAGGGGGGTGCTCTGGAGGTCGTGGGGCACTCCTTCGAAACTCGGTACGCAACTTGGGCCAGGGGCACTTTCAGCAACACCAGAACTGATCTGCCTCCGAACAGGGCAGCACTGTCTGGCACAGCTGGGTCTAACCCTTCAAGAGCATGAGACTCTCCGCTGGCCAAAACACACAGAGCGTTCAAGGGTACCCTCCCCAGGATGCACCAGAACATCGAACCAACGCGAAGAACATCAGGGTACCTTTCCCGAACCGACCTCGATCTTATGCCTCGGGCCGACCGCACCTCCTTCCTTACCCACCCACCCCCGAGGGTCCTGCGCGCGAGCTACTCGACGGTGGCGGCGGTGGCGGCGCTGGCCGGCGAGGATGCGCCGGCTGCCTCGGCGCCGCTCCCGCTCCCCCCACCGGGCGCCTAGAGGCCAAACGGGGCGCTCCTTGGCACCTCCTCTTTCTCCTCCTCCAGCCCTCCTGTTCTTGATCCTCCTCCTCCACCTCTTCCTCCTCCAACTCCTCCTCCTCCTCCTCCTCCTCCTCCTCCTCCTCCTCCTCCTCCTCCTCCTCCAGAAGTGCCCCTGGCCAAGGTCACCCCTACGAGGCCCAGAGGGCCCCCAGGGCTCCAAAATGGAGCGAAAAGCTGGAGGCACCTCGGACCAAGGGCATCTTTGACAACCCCCGACTCCTCCGCCCCGCGTTTCGGTTTCCGCGAGGTGCATGCTGAACTGCGGGATCTGTACGGAGTTTCTGAGGACCTTCCTGGAGCCATTCGCTCCACTCATGCGTCGATCCTGCGTCGAACGTCCGTCGACCTGATTCGAACTTGATTCGAATCAGAGTCGAGCTTGGGTCGAGCTAGAGTCGAAGTAGAGTTCAACAGATCTATCGGGCCTCAGGAAGGTTCCAAGAACGAGCATCTAGGCAGGAAGGCAACTATTCTCGCGCCTCGCGCCGCACCCCCCCCAACGGAACAGGATGAGGGACTCGCGCCTCGCTCTGAAATCGCCCAGACAGCGAAGTGCGAAGCGCGACCAGCTTCGCACCCTCGTGGTGGCCCCTGGCTTCCCCGAGGTGCATGCCGAACCTCTGGCCCTCGGCCTTTGAGCAGGGACCGACCGCCCCGGCATTCCTAACCTACCACGACATGTTCTTAGAACGCAACAACGTTCTAAGAACAAAACCGGTGCCCTTAGAACATAAGCCCGATGTGCTAAAACAATACAGAACCAAAAATGCTCTAAGAATTTGGGCGCCCGAGATGGGTACGGAAAAATGTGTACAATGCCCAACAACAAATGTTGTCCCAAACCAACAGCGGCCGCTGTTGGGCAGGCGGCCTTCTGCCTGAAATGGGCACAAGACGCGGCGGCGCGGACAGCGAATCTGGTTCAAAATGAACAGGAACTGCTGTTGGGAATTGTACCCATTCTTTCCGTACCCATCTCGTCCATGCCGAATGGATATCTCCTGCAGACCACAAGAGAGCTCCTTGGAACATTCTTTGGATGGGCCTGTAGGAACGCCAGGACGCTTCGCCACTGCTCGAGAGGTGCATGCCGAACCTCTTGCCCTCGGCCTGGCAGCAGGCCGCCCGGGGCAAGGCTGGCGGTGGCGCGCCGGCTCCCCCCGCGGGCCGGCAGGGCGTGCGGAGTGCGGCGCTGCCCGCCCTGGAGCCGCCCCAGGCGCACCGGGGCCCCCAAGGCTCCTCCTCCTCCTGCTTCGGCGCTGGGCGGACTTGGCATGCTGCAGTCCACGTGATACCAGAAGGAACGCTGAACATACGCCGAAGGCATGGTGTGTACGCCTCCTGGCCGAGGCAAGAAGGAAAGGTCCATGCACCATCGTGGAGCCCAGGGTGGCCCTGGCCAGGCACGGTGGTGGTGCATGGATGGCAGCTGCGGGGAACAAGGAGCGGAGAGGCTTCTCTGGCCACGGCGAGCCTCGGCCACGAAGAAATTTCCCGACTCGAGTCTGCGGGACGGCCCAGAGACAAGAGCCCCTCCTGAGCCCGAAGTGGTCCTTAGTTTCAGCGTCTTGACTGTACGCTCGTAGCGTCCTGGCCGAACAAGTGTAGCGATCCGACTTAAGGAGGGGGGGGGCGAAGGGGCAGGATAGCAAAATGTCGGGTAGAGAATCAACTCACGTAGCTAATTCTCCCGGCGTTTCCTGGTGCTGGGAGAATGCATATATCACGGAAAGGCGCCTGGCGGCGGGTCACCTACGACGAAGTCAGGACGAGGATCAAATCGGGTGAAGATAATTGAGTCGAGAATCTCTGAGATCCGGCGGCTCAGGAGGATCTCTCGGGCGCCGCGGCCTTCTCAGAGCGTTCCAGGACGCTCTGAGAGCGCTCCCGAACACCCTGGAACATATTGATCCTCGTCCTGGCCCCGCCCGACCCTCTCTTCTTCCTCCGCCTCGTCCTCGTGGCCGATGGCTTCAGGGTCTGGGTCGGACGCAGTCATGCCATCTTCCTCCTCCTCCTCCTCCGCTCTCTTCCTCGCCCTCCTCCTTCTTCTCCTCCTCCTCCTCCTCTTCCTCCTCCACTTCCTCCTCCTCCTCCCCCGCCTCCTCCTCCTCCTCCTCCTCCTCCTCCTCTTCCTCTTCTTCCTCCTCCATGGGGCAGGCTGTACTAGAGAGGGAGAGCTTTCAGGACACGCCGTGGGCCTCCGTGCCTCTCGGAGACTCGCGCCTACGCCACTGCCGCATGTGCAGCCGATCGTGAAAGCAGGGTCCCGCGCTGCCTGTATTGGGAAGACGAACCTGCTTCCAACAAAACTGCGTGTATTGGGAAGTCGAGCCCGCTTCCAACAAAAAACTTCCTTGGATGAACTGCGTGTATTGGGAAGTTGAACCTGCGTCCATTACACGCAGTTCATCTTGGAAGCAGGTTCGACTTCCCAGTACACGCAGTTCATCTCAGGCGCTGCCCTTCCAAACTTTGGCAGCCAACAGGGATCGACCTAAAGAGGTGAGCGTTTTCGTATTCGGCGTTTCGACATTGGGCGGAAGGGGGAGGGAGGGGGGGGTCTAGCTCCGGACCTCTGCTTAGTGCGACTGTTTGCAGCACTGCGTCCTATGGGAGAGACTCCGCCTGCTTGAAACAGGCGCCCAAAACAGCCAAGATCTACTCCATGGAGAAAGCGGGGTGCGAAGGCCCTGCCGATCGGCAAAACAATAAATAAGAAAACGATCACCCGTGTTTTTCGTGTTCGTGTTGTTTTTGCTTTCCCGCGTTGTGTCTTCAACCAGCCTCTGCCGCACGGCCCACGCGATCGCCAGAACACCGTCTAGGTCGACCCCTGACCGACAAGCCCTCACAGGGAGAGGGCCTGGAGCGTCCCTGTCATGAGCATGCTGCGATGGTTGGGGGCGCGCTTCCTCTGCTCCCACGGCCTCTCAGCTATTGCTGGCGGGAGCGTCGGACCTGCTGCGCGTGGCGGAAGCTACTGCTGGCGGGATCCTCAGGCCCTCCCCCTGCTGCGCGTGGCTAACTCTCACAGCGCGGACCCTCTGAGGCTTGCACGCCTCCCCCCATTTCGGCCTGAAGTCCCGAGTCGTTCTGCTGGCGGCCCCAGGGCCCAGCGAGGGTCCCAGGAGGCCTAAAACCATCAAGAACCGTCCGTCGTACCCATGCCACAAAGAGGGGACAGCCCCCCGATAGAGGGCAGAGGAATCGAACAGGGAAGTGCTGTCTATTACCCTGGTACCCCCCCAGGGCTGTTCTGTTGAACGCCATCAGTGGGGGCTGGGGTGGTTTGCAGAACGTCGACGGAGCGCCGAGGCCCCCCCTCCGCGGAATAACACACGCCGCGCGCGGCGATGGGGCGTGGCCTCGAACTTCTGCGCCTCGAAGAGGCACCTTCGGGTCCCGGTCGCTTGAGCTTTACTCTCGGTCCGCTCTCCTGTCCTCCTCCCTCTCCCTCTTCTCTCTTCCCTCCTCCCCTCGCCTCCCCCTCCCGTCGCCTTCTCCTCCTCCCTCCTCCTCCTCCTCCTCCTCCTCCTCCTCCTCCTCCTCCTCCTATTATTATTCTTGTTCTTAACCTCAGAGGATGGTTAATGCTAACCGCCCCCCCCTAAGCTCTCGACTGGCAATTGAGCTAGTCCTTCCCCGCCTCGTCCTTCCCCTCATCATCACCATCCTTTCCATCATCGTCAACATCATCATCATCATCATCATCATCATCATCATCATCATCATCATCATCATCATCATCATCATCATCATCATCATCATCACCACCACAATCATCACCATCACCATCAGCATTACCATTACAATCACCATCATCATCTTCATCACCATCATCATCACCACCATCACCATCACCATCACCATCATCATCATCATCATCATCAGCATCATCATCATCACCACCACCATCATCATCATCATCATCATCAACATCAACATCATCATCATCATCAACAACATCAACATCATCATCATCATCATCATCATCATCAGCATCATCATACCAATCATCAGCAACAACATGATCAACATCGTCATCATCATCATGGATGTGCTTGCTCGGGAATGTTATCTGCGGTGTTGGAGCACCACCGTCCTATCGCCATCGTTCCATTGACACGATCGCTCAAGTTTGTTCTGGCTATGCAGGTAGCCCGCGCCACGATCCTGGAACTCGCGCGCGGGGTCAGCACCGGGGCGGCATTGTGGGGCGCGGGCCAGCCTTGCCCAGCCTGCGCCCCAGTCCTGCACTGCCCCGCTGTGCCAGCGACCACGTGCGTCTGTGAGACGCCGTCGCCGCTGGGGGTGGCCGGCGCGGTGACGGTGTTGGCGCTGCTGGTCGTCAGCGCCTACGTGCTCGGCGCGGTGTGGGGGCTCCCGACCCTGGAGCGGCGTTCGGGGTACGAGTCGGGCCCGAAAGTCGTGGTGAGGGAGGCGGTCGCGTCGCTCGAGGAGCAGGCGCGGGCGCAGCTGTCATTCGTGAGGAGCCGCGGTGCTGCATTTCGAGCGTGATGGCGCTGAATGCAAGGAGCTATGTGATGGTGCAGTACCGGGGCGTCCTGGCCCTGCCGTGCACCATGTGAGGTTGGTTCTGGCTGTCCTCCCGGGGTCTTTTGACGCATATGGGCTCACGCCCGATCTCGACCACTACGAGGAGTTGTACACCGTCGGGCTGGACTTCGTCAGCGTGCACATCTTGCCGTGCGCTAGGGAGGTGCCGCCTGGGGTCGCCGCTGGACAGGTCTACGGATTTCGTGCGGCGCCGGCCCAGGCGGTGATCGGCGCCTTCGCGATGCTAGGGGCTCACCACCTGGGTGTGCTGTGCGTGCCGCTGCCGCTTGTGTGCCACTTCAACCCGCCCCGCGGGGATGCAGGCGCGGCCGGGGCCGCGGCGGCCGGCGCAGCACCAGGTGCAGCGCCGCCTGCCGGGGCGGCCGCGGCCTCGGTGCCCGCGGGGGGCGCGCCGCCTGCCCCAGGAGGCGGAGGCCTCTTGCCCCCTGGTGGCGCCGCCGCGGGCGCAGCCGCCGGCGCCGCGCTCGGCATCCCGCCCGGGTTGGGCCGTGGCGGCGATGGCGCTGCGGCCGCGCCTGGGGGCATGCTGGTGCCTCCGCCCGGGCTCAGCTGGTACGCCGTGGAGGATCGTGGAGGCTACTCGATGGGTGACGTCGTTTGCCACCAGCTGCCGCCCGGCGCCTTCGTGCTCGGCGACCGCGCCCTCATCCACGTGGCTGGCGTCTCCGTGGCGGTGGCGCAGCTCTCTGCTGCGGACGCGCTGGTGCTGGCGAAGGGCGATGCTCGCACGTTGGCGGTGAGGTATGATGTCCAGGGCCAGCGCCGTCGCACATGGGACGATGCGCTGGCCCACTCGTCGGAGGAGCCCATGCCATGGGATCTTCAGGGGCGCGAGAACTTGGTGCGGGACGACGGCAACAGCGCCTTCCACTCGCACGAGAACTGGGTGCGCCTCTCCAAGGTGCCCTCGGGGGATAGGAGCATCTACGAGCATGAGGTTCTCAGCCGCATCCTCGACGCGGCGGCGATACAGGATCAATTGAACTGCCCGTCGCTCCTATGCATGGAGCTGGCCTCGCGACGCCTCGCGCTGATCAAGGAGGCGCAACGGGTCTCGCCGAGCCAGCCCGACTACAGTGCTGCCGACCAGTTCATGGGCTGGAGTCGCCGCGCGGGTGGCGCGGCCATCGCGCCCAGCCTCGCGGCCCACGTCGCCGACCAGCTCAGGAAGGAGTCGGCGATCTTGAAGGAGGCTGGCAAGGCGCGGGAGGAGACCAACGCGAGGGCGAAGGGTCGTGGCAAGACCGAGGGCGCGGCGGCCGCCAAAGCCGCAGGCGAGGAATGACACGGCGTGGGCCGCGGGGGCGGCGATTGGGCCCGCCTGCCCCCCTCGCTCGCCAGCCTTGCTACCCAGTCCCGTCTCAGGCTGGCGAGGCTCGGCGCGTGCCCAGGGAACTCTTCCCGCTCCCGACTTTTGACGAGGCGACGCCGGACGCCTCACAGCTTTCTCACTCAGTTCGCCAGCGGCTTCGACGTCGGCATGCCAAGGGGCTCAGGGCCAACGAGAGTATCCAGGCCTTGAACGAGCTCTACGGCGCGCCCTCCTCCTCGTCGCCGGCACCGCCAAGGGCGGACAGGAGCGCGGCCCAGGCAGCGGCTCAGCGCACAGTTATGAGGCACGTTCTTCCCGCAGGAATGCCTTCTTTTTCTCAGCAGCGAGAAGCCGCCCGCGAGCTTCCCGGCTCCGACCTCGTCTACGACAGTGGAGAGGTTCCAAGCACTGTGGCCAAGTATGATGCCACACTGATCGCGGTGCCGGAGGAGTTGGAGCAACCTCCCGCCGCACTTGATGTTCTCGACCCCGAGGGGGCCCGCTGACTCCAGGAAGTTCGATCGCGTATGATGTTGTCTGAGGATGAGTTTGGGCAACGGTGCGAGAGCGAGGCCCCGGTCGTCCCATGCATGGACACGACGCTCGCCTCAGACCCTGGCAAGTATGCGGGCTTCGTGGCACGGCTGGACCGAGCAAACATGCTGAGGTACTCGACCAACGCTCATGACCTCATCACACCGTTGCTCGTTCGAAAGAAGTCTGGGCAGTTGCGGATCGTGTGGGATGCTAGGGCAGTCAATACGAGGTTCGCGAGGTGCCCGAAGATGAACATGTCGTCGGGGAGCAAGCTGACGGACCTCGAGTTCGGGCAGGATGACGAGATGTACACCGCGCAGGCGGACCTGGCGAACTACTTCTACCACCTCGCCGATCGCGGAGGAGCTGTCCGAGTACTTCGCCCTCCCCGCGGTCGACGTGACCTTGCTGAGGACCATGTGCAGGCTCCCGCCCGACATCGCGGCGCTGCCCGAGGGCAGCATGGCGTCGCCTTGCCTCGCGGTGGTCCCGATGCGCTGGAGCTGGGCGACGCGGGTTGCCCAGCGCGTGGTCTGCCACCAGTCAGTGTGCAGCGGGGCCCTGACGGTGGATCGCATCTTGAGTGACGAGCGGCCGGCCCCCGACATGTCGGATTGCAAGCCGGCGCTGCTCGCCTACGCCGACAACCTGAACGTCGCGGGCTCCGACGCGCAGCGTGCCGGGGCCCTGCGGGACGAGCTGGTCGACCACTTCGAGCGCGTCGGCTTCGTCGAGCACGAGATATACGCGCCCTCCGTGGACGCCGTCAAGCTGGGCTACAAGGTCATGGGCCGAGAGAGGCTCGTCGCCCTAATTAACGGATCGCAAGCTGGAGTTGCGCAGGGCTGCAGGGCTCTGGCTTCTTCGGCGGCCCCGCATCAGCGGCGAAACTCTGGGGCGGTTCGTGGGTCATTGTATTCACCTGTGCATGTTGCGTCGTGAAATGTTTGCTATCTTCCATCGCGTCTACTCCTTCATCTCGGCTCGCGCCGTCAGCCGCTGCCGCTGCCGCGCCGTCAGCCGCTGCCGCGACAGGTGGTTCCTCGCACTGCTGCCGTTTTGCTAGGCGCGGCTCGATAGACCGTGGTGCGCGAAGGTCACATCGTCCGACGCCTGCCTCTCTGGGTACGCTGTATGCTCGCGTGTGCTCGACTCAGACGTCGTCAAACCGCTCGGGGGCCTCAAGGGGAAGTCTAGGTACATGGCTGGGACCCCCGCTCAGGGCTCGGGACCACTCGCTGCTAGGTGCGGACGTTTTCAACAACATCAACACTGTCAAGCCCGTGGACCCCTACGAGACTCCAGAGGCCTGGGACGAGAACCCCATCTTCGTCGAGATCCCTTAGGAGCTCCTGGACCCCAAGGATTGGCAGCTCGATTTCGCGGCTCGGCACCTGGCCGAAAACATCATGGTACTCGGTGGCGGCCCTGAGGCGCCAACTTCGTTCTCTGGCGTCTTTCGGCTGTTCGCTTCTACACCTTGGGAATAATCTATCGCTCATTTTGGCTTCAGAACAAGGCAGGTCTTCTGCTCCAGGATTGTTGAGGATCTGCCGGCGCCTGCTCGCGCTCACCCTCGCCGCCGATGTGCGGCTGCACCACCGGTGGCACCCGTCCGAGCTGAACGCTGCAGATGTTGGCTCGCGGCTCTGGGAGGGCACGGACGCGCTCTTGCGTGGTCCTGAGGCGCCCTGCTTCGTCCAAGGGCCCGTGCGGAGATGTGACTGTACTGTAACCTTCGGTACCCGTGCGGAGATGTCGTCTTCGACTTTTTAGGGCAGCCATTCAACTGTGCTAAATTGTCTCTGCCAGCTGCGTGCCACACTTAGCTGACAGGCTCTGTGCTTCATCAGCGGCGCAATCCAAAATCCCTCCCTTCCCCCTCCCTCCTCCCTTCAATCCCCCTCCCTCCTCCCTCCTCCATTCGTCCCTTCCCTCGTTCCTCCCTTCCCTCCTCTCCCTCCGTCCCTTCCGTCCTCCCTTCGTCCCTCCCTCCTCCCTTCGTCCCTTTCTTCGTCCCTTCGTCCCCTCCCTCGTCCCGCCCTCCTCCCTCCTCCCTCCTCCCTTCCCTCCCTCGTCGCTCCCTTCCCCCTCCCTCCTCCCGCCTTTTCTGCTCGACCTCGCCTTCGCCGCTGCCCTGCGCCCCCATGGGGCGCCTCTCCAGCACGCCGCTGTCCAGCGCCACGGCCCCCCTGCCCTTTGCCAGGTGCTCCTGGAGCTCGGTCAGGTGCCGCCGGCGCCCGCGGCGGGTGGCGAGGAACTGGCCACGGTCGTCGCCGTCCTCGTCCTCGTCGTTATCGTTTCTCCGTCCTCGTCCGCGTCACCATCCTCGTCCTCGACGTTACCGTCGTCGGCCGTCGTCGTCCTCCTACTCGTCCTGCTCGCTCCTCCGCTTCATCCTCCTCCTCCTCCTCCTCCTCCTCCTCCTCCTCCTCCTCCTCCTCCTCCTCCTCCTCCTCCTCTCCTCCTCCGTGCCCACCCTCCGTGAACAGCCCAGCCCGCAGACATCATCACGACGCTCTGGACATTTACCTTCATGCGATGTTTCTGCGTCGAGACGCCAAGATCTCAGGAACCACCTCGGAATCATGCATTCTGTCATGGCTGGCATGTGTTTGGCGCGCGACTGCAGACGCGATTATGTGCAGAGTCGTCCTCTATGGCGACTGCCTCAATGGACCATCCCGGTGTGTGGTCTGTGTTTTTTTTAATAGGGCTTAGATCCGTCAACATGCTTGGCCATCTGAGTGAGAACCTGTCAGCATGTCAGTGATTGGTCGTTCGACAGTCTTGTCTCGGCCCTTTGGCGGCGAGCTCCGGGGGATGTGAGACGGGGCAGGCCTTCTCGAAAGGCAGTGAGGCTCTCAGAAGCCCTCGCGCCTTCTGAGAAGCCCTCTGCGTCTTCAGAGAAGGAAGGCTTGGAAGTTTTCTCAGAAGGGGCGAGGGTCTCTGAGAAGCCCCTGCGCCGTCGGAGAAGGCATGCGTCTGGCGTTACTTAGTGGAGGGGCGATCACTTGGGACGGGGGAGAAGTGTGCACCCTGTGTGCCCCCTTTTGGGCCCCTGGGGGCCCCTTCAGCCCCCCTTCGGGGTACACAAGGTGCACCTTTCTTCACCCCCCCATGTCTCGCACCCCCACATTTCGCAACTCCCGACTGCCTCCTCGCTCCGTCAAAACTCGGTTCTCCAGCGGCCGCTCGGGCGATCCGGGCACCCCCCTGAACAGCCTCGGCGAGGCACAACTGCTGGAACGCACCCAGAACCCCGCCGGGAACCAACGAAAACCCAGGAAACCCTCGAACCCGAAAGTCCGAAACTTTTCACTGGGCTCGCCGCCGAGATCGGTCGTTCGTGGGGAAACCAAAAGGTACCAATACCGCTACACCGTGGACCTCTCCCGGGGTGCGTTCTGACCAGAACGTCGAGGCGAATCAAGTGGTAGCGACGAGGGCCTCCCAAACCCCAAAAGGGCAAAAACGAGGCAAGGACAGCGGTATGGGTACTTTTCCTCTCGGGGGAACAGGGTCGGAGAGCAAACGGCAGGGTAGAGAATCCGCCGACCCCTTGGGGTTCATTGGCGTGTGAAATGTTTCCCCCTCCCCGAATCCTTCTCCTGGGAGCCCGGTCCGGTCGACTTGGAGGGGGGGGGTCTCCCGGGATCCTGGTGAACGCAAGAGCCCCAAAGAGGCCCAAAAGAGCTCGAAGAAGCCCCCCAAAGGGCACTCAAAAGGCACTCGGGAGCACCACACAACAGCCGCCAGTTCCCCAAGGGGTCGGCGGTGTGGCGTAAGACCAAACAAAATCTTCCACGAAAAACCCAACCCCGAGACCCTAGGACGTCCATTGATTTTAAGTGTGGGAACGTCACGCCTTCCATAGCGAAACCATCGCAACCCAAGAAACCCCGGGCACCCTGGAGGCAAGCAGGGTGTTTCTTGGCATGGGTTTCCACTGTACGTAGCTGGTTTTCCTGGCGCCCCCTGCAGCCGGCAGGTCCCCAGGTAACTATCGAGAAATATGGGTCTGGCGGCGGGGCGGAAACCAGCTGCGTGCCAGCAGACTTCGCCACCCCCCTTTCCCTACATATCTTGGCTGCGCGCAGAGGGGGGTAGGGGGAGGGGGGAAGGCTTGTTAGAAGGAGGCTGCTTCTTAGAAGACGCGGGCCTTACATCTACAGATAAGGCCCGCGCCGTCTAATAAGCAAGGTGCTTCAAAGAAGCCTTCCCACCCTCCCCCTACCTCCCTCTGCGCGTGGCTGAATATCCCCCCCTATGCGTCCCGCCCGATCCTCCTCTGATTTCTTGGGGAGATGTAAAGCTCGGGTTCTGGGGCCTCGGGTTGGCCTGGCGGTGCCCTCGTGAACATGACAAAAGGCCCGATCTGAAATCTGACACGAGCTCCCGCTGCAGACATCCCACGAAAATTGGACCGTCAAAACCCAGGACGTGCTCGTCAACATTAGCCTGGCGATGGACCCAACCAAATGCAGTTGTGAACACTGTCGTTGTATGCGCATTCGGAGGAGCTCCCTATAGGGCCACGAAACATGTGAGGCGTGTGCCAAAAATAAGCGCGCTGGGCGCATGCCAACGCAGCCTCGGGGGCCGTCGGTGGAGCTCACTATGGGGCCACGAAACGTGGGAGGCGTGCGGGGGGAAGGAGGAGGGGGAGGAGGAAGGGAAGGAGAGGCGCGTGGCGCTGCCTCTTCAACACGATGACCCAGCTCCACAAGATGATTGGGACAAAAATCGGCGAACTCGAATTCCAGCGTATTCGCGTCCCCAGGCCCCCGACGTCATGACTTTTTCATAACGCCGACCAACAGAAATCTCGACCCATTCCCCTAGACCGGCTTTTCAGCCTGAGCCGTTTTGTTGACGGTCCCGACAGCTGGTAAGGGCCTCCGGAGGCAGAGAAAACGGCAAAAACCTCCCGTTATGTTTTTGCTCGCTACCCGAGGGGGTCTGCCTTTTACGCTTAGGTCGGGCATGTCCTCCTACAGGCGGGTTTTGGAGGAAACAATTAAATAGTCCAGAGTATTCCAAAGCAGTCAAACAATAATTGAGAAATCGTCCCCAAACTATTTTTGGAGGCCTGGGAATGGGCACCAACACCAACAAAGGGGGTTGCCTCCACAGAGGGAAGATGACCTTAGATTTCGATGTTGGTGGAAATATTTCGGCCACCATGGAAGCCAGAATATTACCACCATCACCTAGATCAGGGTCTTATTCCCTCGGTGGAGGCACACCGCCGAAATTGGTGTTGATTTCAACCTCTAGGCCTGCAATATTCTTACCATCTTTGCCTACTCCTCCTGCAGAGGGACATGCCCGACCTACTCTCACGTCTCCTCGCACGTCAAGACTTCGAGCCTCGGCCTCTCGGGCAGCCGGGCCGACCGAGGGCGGGCCGCTGGCCTCGTACGCCACGTGCTGCACCCGCGCGGCGCCCACCGGCGCCGCGGGCCGGAGCTCGCCGGGCCGGTCCACGTACTCGATCAGGCCAATCTGCGCCGCGTCGCGTATGCGGTACTGCCACCTTGGAGAGAGAAAGTACTAGCACAAACATTAACTTTTGGAAGTCCGCGCGGATTTCTTGGATCTGCGCTGGACCTCCCTGGCGCGCGGAGCGCGCCAGAGGCGGCGCCAGAAGCGCCGCCACGGGGGGGGTGCAGCTCGGATCCAAAAAATCCGCGCGGAGCGCCAAATTTTTATGTTTTACCGTTCTTCCTTCTTCGACACCTCATGGGCTGAATTTCCAGACCCCCGCGGATGATGAGCAAAATCACGGCGGGAAGTTTATCTCTATCTTCAGCCCCTGGGGGCCCTCATCGAGCCTCGGGGCCATCAAAGAACGACTCAAGTTGAAAAACAGGCCCCCAGGAATGGGTCGAGACCGCTGGAGGTCCACGCCCTGGCAAAAACATGCCGTCGGGGGCCTGGGGCAGTGGATAGAAGCATGAAGCAGGAAGGCGCTGGAAGCAGCAGATTGGGCTTCCGCCCGCCCCTGGAGAGGAGGGACGAGGGAGAACCACTCGACTCTTGGAAGCAGGACGGCGGCTCCAACAGCTTGGGATCTGGGAGCCCCAAAAATACCTGCTGTCACCGACCGGCGTGTATCCGTGCCCCTGCTCGCGCCCCGAGCCCACGAGGGGCCAGAGCGGCGGCGTGGATCAGAGAGAAACCAGGAATGCGAGGACCGACCACAACGATGTTTAAAACGCGCTGGCGTTTAGAACCAAAACGAAAAAGAATCCAAACGTTTACAACGAAACGTTTAAAACGATGCGGGTGCAACCGCAAACGAAAACGAAACGATGCCGCCATTCAACGAGACAACAAAACGAAAAACGAAACGGAACGGGAACGATAATTTTGTGAATCTACACGAAAACTTAACTCTTGGAGGCCGACGAGCTTCTCGGATCGGCGCTGGAAACCTCTGGGGGGGCGCCCAGCGCCGATCCGAGAAATCTGCGTGGACCTGGGAAAATTCCTGTTTGTGTCGTTCTCTGCCCCCCGAGGTCAGGCCAATCCGCGCCGCGACGCGCTCGCTGTACTTCCGCCTCACGGCAGGATCAGACATCATTTGAGCATGGACCGACCGTTCCTGTAGGCCTACCACGACATGTTCTTAGAACCCAAGAGTGTTCTAAGAACAGAACAAGGTTCTTAGAACATAATCCTGATGTGTTCAAACAAACCAGTCCCAGCCAAACATGTTCTAAGAACATGTCGTGCAGACCACAAAATATTATCATAACTTTATTTGGTGGCCCGATTGGCAAGCATTATGAAATCGGATCGAATCGGAAGGCGCGTGGGATCGGTCTGGATCGGCACGGAGCCGAAATCGAATCGCATCGAACCGCTCGAGGAGGGACGCCAATGCCGTGCAAGTATCGGGCCTCATCGGATAGTCGGAAGCTCGGAATCGAATTCGACCGGGCTGGCCAGAATCGACATCGAGTCGTATATACAGTGGAGGCCAATCCATAAGAAACCTTCCGCAAGAAACCCAACCCTTAGACCCCAGGACGTCCACCGACTCCTGGTGTGGGCACGCCACGCCCTCCATAGCAAAACTATCGAATCCCAAAAGACCCAGGGCAACCTGGAGGCAAGCAGGGTGTTTCTTGGCATGGGCCCCCACTCTTGGTGGGCCCCGGGAACGGCAGGGCCGTTTTTTCACCGTTTCCGAAAAAGTGTCCCTTGAAAATGGAAACGACAAAAAAACGGCGACCGGAAACGGCAACAAAAACGGCTCCAGGAATGGAACCGGAGCGGGAACCCATAAAACAACGTCGACGGAACCGGTAAAAAAACGGCGTCGGAACCAGCAGAAAACCGGCAAAACGGAAACGGTAAAAAAAACAGCCCTGTCGTTTCCAGGGCCCACGAAGCCCCCGCTGTACAGGGATCGAATGGACCCCGTCTCGGGGAGGGGATGGCATTTCCGCTTGTTCCTTGCAGGCGCTCGAGGCCTTCTGGCGGCGCGGGGCCCCCCTCTGGAAGGGCCCCCCCTCTTAGGGGCGTCCTCGCCGCGCCCGGCCCCCCGGAACATCTTGGCCACGACGCGGCTCAGGAGAGGTCCAGGAGCCGATCTTGATGGCGAGGAGGAGGAGGAGGCGGAGGAGGAGGAGGAGGACTAGGAGGAGGAGGAGGATTAGGAGGAGGAGGATGAGGAGGAGGATTAGGAGGAGGAGGAGGAGGACTAGGAGGAGAAGGAGGAGGAGGATTAGGAGGAGGAGGAGGAGGAGAAGGAGACAAACAACCCTCTGCGAGGGGAGGGGGCAATCCTACCCCATCCGGACAGCGAGTTGTCGGGAAGCAGGGGCCCGGCCAACCCCTGCCTGCGGCGCTCTCGTGCCAAGCAAGCGCCAGAGCACCCCCTCGGTGGCAACGCACGAGAGCCTCCCATACCATCCTGTCGGCTCTTGCGAATCGACTTTAATCGACGCCAGATCGACGCTAATCGACGTGAGATCGGCGCTAATCGACGCTGACCGACGTTAAATCGTCGCTATCCCATCGACTCCCAGACGCTAATCGACGCCAGTCAACGCTAGAGACGGAATTAAGAGAGTATAACAGGCTCCCATGATTCGCCAGCGAACACCCCCCTGTGCATACCAGGGGATGGCAGACATGCAGAGACGTGGACGCTCGCATGTGCCTGCTGGCCTCAGCCTGGCTGCAGCGCGTGCGAATCCGCAGTGCTAGCAGTGCGTAGCTTCAGGTCGGGCATGTCCTCCTACAGGCGGGTTGTAGAAGAAAACTGAAGAATAGTCAACCATACACAAACATAGCCAAACATAGTCAGAACATCGTCCCGAGTCTATGTTTGACTATGTTTCTCCTGTAGAGGGACATGCCCGACTTCAGCCTGGCTGCAGTACGCGCAAATCAGGAGCGCTAGCCATGCGCAGCTCTCAGGGGCACTCTGTGGCGAACACGTCGCGCCGCGGAGACACGAAGACAAGAACACCAGCGCCACCATCATCACCGCGAGAAGCTGGGGATAGCCCTCCTCCTCCTCCTCCTCCTCCTCCTCCTCCTCCTCCTCCTCCTCCTCCTCCTCCTCGTCCTCCTCACATCTCCATTCTCCAGCTCGGGAGGGTACCGAAAGCCTCCTTGTTGGAGCGGCCCGCCGGTGATGGTGGCGTCGCTTCTCCTCCCTGCGACGCGTGCGCGCGCGCAAGGGGCCGGCTTCGCGCCTGAGGGGATCGGGCTTCCATGATCGATGCTCCTGCGGTAATAGGGGCCCCTGCTTGGGCCTCTTGAAGCCTCTGGGGGCCCACGCGGGCAGCAGCTACACTCGGCCAGCCTGAACTCGGCCAAGCTGAACTCGGCCGGCTGATCTGGGCCAGGCTGAACTCGGCCAGCTGATCTGGGCAAAGCTGACCTCGGCCGGCTGACCTGGGCCAGGCTGAGCTCGGTCAAGCTGAATTCGACCAGGGCCGAGATCGGCTTGGCCAATCCAGTGGGGGCCCAAACATCGAGGACAAGAATAAGAGAAGGGGGCATGCAGACATGCTAGAGGACACGACCCTGCTGACAAGGAGCAGACAGCCATCCACAGCTCCACGGGGGACGACATGAACCGCGCCCGAGCAGCCTGACCAGGGGCCAGATAACGTACTATGGCAGGTTGGCGTCGTTGCGTCGGCGTTGGTTTTTCGGGGGCGCGCAAGCATGGATTAGCCATCCATGGATTTGGCGCGCGGTCGCCAAATCCATGGATCGGGGGAGGTGCCCTCCCCAAAATGTGCCGCCTCGTTCGGCGGCGGAAATCCACGATTTCCCATGGAAACGGGACCCGTCGCTGATCCACGCCCCCTGATCCATGTTTGCGATTGCCTGAGTTTTGACACCGCGCAGGTCGTTCCACCCTGGCGGATCGCAGCTCTGCGCGGATCGCTCGACAACGGCCGACCCGGAAGAACTCTTCCACCGTGCGCGACAGCGCGCGGGGCCGCCGCCCCGTCGACGCGCCGCAACCCACCGCACAGGCGGCCTCTTCGCCAAGGGCATTCTAGATTTGCGCGGCTCCCCGTCCCCTACAGCAGTGGAGGAGATGGCCTCGAGGGAAAGTTGTTTTCCGGTTGGTCACAAGTTGTTTCAGTGAAAACACAATAGGTTGTTCTTGGGTTGGCGCACGAGATGTTCAAACAAAAAGCGACATGCCGCTGGCGCTGGCATCGATTCCGCCCTCGGCCCTCGGCCCTCGACCCAAAGGAGGTGCTCGGCAGGAATAGAGGGCAATCGAGACGGCGCGGGCAAATCCCGACACCTACGCGCACCCCGACGCGATGCCAGGGGAGCTCAGTGGGCGGAAAGCCCCGCTAGCCCTGGGGGGGATCCAGACCGGCCTGGGCGGCAACCGCTCGAGGAGCAGAAGCAGGAGCAGGAGCAGGAGCAAGGAGAGCTGGCTGCATCAGGAGCTGGAGTGGGAGCTGGAGGAGGATCATGAGCAGAGTGGGCGAGATGACCAGGATCATGTGCTGTTTCCATGTGGAAGTGTGTTATCGTCAAGCCCTGATGCCCTTGAAGAGCAGAAGTATGAGCGGGAGGAGGAGCGAGAGGAGGGGGGACCGAGAGCGATGGAGAGAGGGAGAAGTAAAGAGCGCGGCGAGCTGGTCAAGAGAGCAGCTAAGTCTCATGCGTGTTCACGATGCGCGTGAAGTGGAAGGCCTTCCACGCGTCAGAGCTCCGTTTCCGTCCCCGTCCGCCGCCACCGCGCGCTTCCTCCTGCTCCCTCCTGCTCACGTGCCTCACATGCTCTTTCTCCTCCTCCCGCTTCTCCTGCCGGCGACGACGACGACGACCACGACTGTCGGACGGGCCAAGAATCGAGATAAAGCCGTTCCAGAACGTTCCAGAATGCTCTCAGAGCGTTCTGGAACGCTCTAAAACGGCCGCGGCGCCAGATGCATCCTCCAAACCCAGCGATTCTCAGAGATTTCCGATTGATATCGGCCCGATGTTGTTTCGATTCTGCCTAGCGTTCGCGCCCTCGCCCGCGCACTAGGCCCCCTTCTGCTGGCCGTGCCGGCGGGAGAAAGTTCCGGGTGCGCCGAGGAGGGAGGCCAGGGCACGTAATTATGCAGAGGAGGCGGGGGCAGGGTGCATGTTGAGAGTCGAGTAGGGGATCGACGACATAATCGGTTTGCCCTACAATTTTGTGCTTGGCGAATCTACGCATCATACGTAGAATGCTCCGAAGATCTACGGAACATTCTGCGCATGGCTCGCAAATTCGACGGGGAAATCAAATTCGGGGTGCTAAATCAATTCTGTAGTCGATCACCTCCTCGAGAGAGAAGTGGCCATGGCGGCTTTCGTGACCAGGCCATGGTGCCGACACACTTTCTGGTCGGCGGCGACTTGCCTCCAAGACGTGTTCAACCCCTCACAACCCCCTCTTGGACGCCCTCTTGGACGCCCTCTTGAGGAGAGGCACGCTGCCGGGCGTCCTTCCGTGCCCGGCGAAGGCCCCCCCGCGAACAGCGACCCCCTCCCTCTCCCGGGTGTGCCCAGCGCTGCCCAAGGGCGGCGCGAGAGGCGCCCCTAAGGAAGTGTGAGCACCGCGGCTTCCGGGCTCCGCACCTGCCGCGCTGACTACCTACCTGACCACCCCAACCCAACCCGAAGACCCGAATTTGACTCCAATTTCGGGTTGGGGGGGTACGGATCCCATGTGTTTTTTCAATTTTCCCCGACCACCACACACTGGAAATGGAGGGCAAATTGAGGGCTTCAGGTTGGGTTGGGGTGGTTTGGTGGGTGGTGAGCACCTGTCGCGCGACAGCTGGGCGTTGAGGCGCCCCGCTGGCCGGCAGGGCCCGCGCCAGCTGGCCGGTGCGCGCGGGCGCTGCTCCGCACCCGCCGAGCGCCAGCGGGACCCGCCTGGGCCCCACACGCCCTGCGCTGCTCCGCGCCCGTCAGCGCCCCCGCGCCAGCACCTCCTCCTCCTCCTCCTCCTCCTCCTCCTCCTCCTCCTCCTCCTCCTCCTCCTCCTCCTCCTCCTCCTCCTCCTCCTCCTCCTCCTCCTCCTCCTCCTTCTCCTCCTCCCTCCTCCTCCTCCTCCTCCTCCTCCTCCTTCTCCTCCTCCTCCTCCTCCTCCCTCCTCCTCCTCCTCCTCCTCCTCCTCCTCCTCCTCCTCCCTCTCCTACCTATGGTAGTGGTCGTGGACAATGGACCCATCAGCAAGAGAAAGCAGGCCGAAGGTGGTGTGCACAGCGCTGCTCCAGGGCTCCGCACCTGCCGCGCGTCCCGCGTGCGTGGGCCCAGCAGCGCCAGGCGCCGCGGCCGAACCACGGACGGCGGCCGCCTCTGCAGGAAGGAGAGGGCCAGCTTCGCCGAAGCCGCTGGCCGCCGCGCCTACCGGCGGCCACGCACGACGCCAGCCGCACCGCGCAGCCAATGCGGCAGGCCGCACGTACCTCGAACGCCTCCTCCTCTCCTCCTCCTCCTCCTCCTCCTCCTCCTCCTCCTCCTCCTCCTCCTCCTCTTCTTTCTCCTCTTCCTCTTCCTCTGGAGAAGACTGTCTTGCGCAGGCGTGACGCTTGGGCTGACCGTGTTGGGCCACCCTCACGTGATGTCAAAAGCCCGCATCAGCAACATGTGTTGTCGGCCTATGCCTGGCTTTTCCTCTCGGCAACTGGTGTGTGGTCTCGTTGTGACTGGTTTGGCCCGAGGTGGTAGTGCCGTGGAGTGTCATTATCGTGTGGCTTGGAATGTACGTGTCTGGCGGTGTTCGACATCCGCACTCTTCTGCTCTACCTCTCGGTGTCTTTCTTGCTGTCTGTTGTCCTCATCGTCTCGTGCCTCGTCCTCGACTTGGATGGCATGATCGGGATGGCCGCGGCGGCTGCCCCCCTGCAGGGCTTGTGCGAGACTCTTAGTTTCGTAGCTCTTTGTATGGGTGTGCGCACGCCTCATGCAATGTAGTTCAGTGCTGTGTCCACGTGAATGCCTCTGGCGCGCATGGTTACGGGAATGAATGAATGCTGAGGAGGAAGGAGGGAGGAGGGAGGAGGGAGGAGGGGGAAAAGGAGGAGGAGGAGGAGGACGAGGAGCAAGGCTCTGCTTTGGTTGGTTGGGCTGGGTTGGGCTGGGTTGGGCTGGGTTGGGGTCGCCGTCGGGCTCTTGCCTCCGGGAATGGCCCTCCAACGCCGAGTCCCGCGCGTGCGTTGTGTGCTGACGGGGCCTTGGACGGTAGGTCGTGCAGGCACTCCGATCGCAGAAGTGCCCTCCCGGCACCCTCTGCTCGGCACGCTCCGG
Source organism: Prorocentrum cordatum (assembly GCA_963575745.1). Lineage (NCBI taxonomy): Eukaryota > Dinophyceae > Prorocentrales > Prorocentraceae > Prorocentrum > Prorocentrum cordatum. The sequence continues at coordinate 38,817 of CAUYUJ010018842.1, forward strand.
CCCTGGCGAAGGGGCATGGCCGGGCCTGCTGCAAGCCAGGGTCGGGGCGGAGCTGGAGGGGGGGGACCGAAGGCTGTGGTCTCACCACCGCTCCTCTCCCCCCCCACCTCGGGTGCGGCCGGGCGGACCAGCCCCGTCATCGCAGGGCCGCGCACGCAGCCCCCGGCATGAGGCCTCCGAGCGCCTCTTTCCGAGGAGTGGTTCGATCATCCCTCCTTCCTCCTCCTTCCTGATCTCTCCATCCTCCTCGTAGTTCTTTTCTTTCTCCCCCCTCTCCTGACAAGCGAGAGTCACAAATGCACTTCTACTGATCCCCTCTTCCTCCTCCTCCCGCTTCCTCCCTCCTCCTCCTCCAGTCGCTCCTCCTTCCGCCTTCGTCCACCCATCTCCCATCCCTCCTCACACGCACCTGGGCATGGCTATAGCTCCGCCCGCACGTGCCCCCCTTCAGCCAGGACCCGCCATGCAGAGCCTGCTGCACCCGTCCGGCAAGCAAGCCCGCCTCGCCGCCATCCTCCCTCTCCGCCCCCTCCATCCCCCTGGACCTGCCTTTCGGGCGTGTGGTAATGGGGGGTGGCCTCAATGGGGGGGCGAAGACGAGGGCCCCAAAAGGGTTTCCCTCAAGGCCCCTTTTCGGAGCCAGCAGGGACCCCAAAAGAGTCCCAAAGGGCCCTTTCAGGAGCCTCTTCTTCACCCGCCCAATAGAAGAAGAACAAAAACCCATAAACATACACTTTGGGCGCTCCGCGCGGATTTCTTGGATCCGCACTGGACCACCCTCACTGGCGCGCGGAGCGCGCCAGGGGCGGAGCCGGAGGCGCCGCCAGGGAGGCACAGCGCGGATAGAAATCCGCGCGGCGCGCTAAAAGTTTATGTTCATGGCGATTTTATCTTCTTCGATTTGTAAGGGCCTCTTCTTCACTCCCCTCCAAAACCACCCGCCCGAGACCTCCCCCCAGGAGGAGGAGGAGGAGGAGGAGGAGGAGGAGGAGGAGGAGGAAAAGGAGGACCCCTTCCCGATGTCCCGGTCTCTGTAGCGAGGGACCATCCTCTCGTAGAGGATGTGCCGAGCCTGGGCCCCCCCCCGCGAGGCCTCCTCTCCCCAGCAACCCCCTCTTCCCCCCGGCAATCTGACCCCCTGCGGAGCGACAGGCCTCGGAAGAACGTAGCGAACACTCATGCCGCATTCATGTGGCAATGCCCCCCCAAGGAAGAAATTAGCGAACACTCATGCCACATTCATGTGTCCATGCCCCCCCCCAAATATCAACGTTGGCGGTGAGTTGAATGAGCTGTGCTTCAGCCGCAGTCTGCCCCGCGCGTGTCAACTTTGAGTTCGGGGGAGCGGGGTAGTGTCCACGAATTGGTGCCCTCTACCGGAGCTCTGCAGCCAATGAGACAGGGCGTCTTGATCCTCGACTATCCTCCTCCGTTCTTCAAGTCCGCCGACCCCGTTGGCGTGTGTGAGAGGCCCTTCGACGAGAGGCCAGCCCAACCCAAACTGAAGTACGCCAGGGTGTGCCAAAATGAAGCGGTGGGCGCATGCGAACACAGCCACTGGGGCCGTCGGTGCAACTTCCTATAGGGTCACGAAAAGTGTAAGAAGTGTGCCACAAAATGTGCAGCGGGCAAACGCGAACGCAGCCACTGGGGCCGTGGGTGGAGCTCCCTGTGGGGCTACGAAATGTGTAAGGGGTGTGCCGAAATGAATGCGGTGGGCGCATGCGAACGCAGCCACTGGGGCCGTCGACGGAGAACCCTTTATGGGGCCACGAAACGTGTGAGGGGTGTACCAAAACGGGTAAGGTGAGCTGGCATTTGGGCCTTTGGTGGAGCTCCCTATGGGACCACGAAACGAGTGAGGGGTGTGCCGAAACAGAGACATGCGGATGGCAGAGGCAAGGATGGGAGGAGGGAGGAGGGGGAGGAGGAGGAGATGAGAGGAGAGGAGAGGAGAGGAGAGGAGAGGAGAGGAGAGGAGAGGAGAGGAGAGGAGAGGAGAGGGACGCAAACGAGGATCCAACACCACAGGATGGTTGGGAAAGCTTCAAACCAAAATGTGTGTTCAACAAATCTGCCGGATCTATATGCTTGCCTCGTCTACTACTCTCCGGCTAGTTGGGGACAGCACTCCCCATGCGGGGGATATCTCAGAACTCCGAGGGGCGGCCAGGCGCCACTGCCCGTCCTCCCACGCCGCTTCACCTTGAATCTGAAGGATTCGGATGGAATCAGGCCGCACCCTCCCGCATGGGGGCTCAGCCGCTGGAGTATGAACGAGGCAGGGGAAACGACCAGCCACCGACTGAAGCAAACCAAGCTGTTGAGTCTGGGGGCGCTCCTCCGAAAACCAACGAGCATGAACTTCCCGCTGCCAGATTCAGCGGCATCTGCCTGTGCACCCCCACGAGTCCCCTCACTGCTGCCGATCTGCTCCTGCCCACTGCGCGCCATCTCCTCCTCTTGTTTAGACTCGGGCGCTGCGCCCGCAGCGGCAGGGCGCCCCCCGAAGCAGCAGCGGCCACAAACACAATGGCAGCGATGACCCTTCGAAGACCATCAACCCCCCAGGGCCGAGGGTGATGTCAACATGCTCTCCACCAGGCCATCGTGATACGGCGTGCCCTTCTTCGCCAGGAAAACGATCTCCTGAAGCGGCTGATGTAGGACGAGAAGGATGTCATGATTGCATGGTGCGGTTGACTTTGGATACGTACCATGACCTACCGGATATCCAGCTGCCTTTCCTTCAATCCGCGCGGAACAGCCAGAAACCTTGGATGTCTCCTAGCGCGCCAGTCTCATGACTTATTGCTCATCTGGATACTGTATACACTGAGTGGATATGGGGATGAAGAGTGGAGGATAAGATTGGAAGCGCGTCGCCCCTCCGTCGAGAGAGCGGAGGCGGGGAAGTCTAGAAAACGACCACAACATCGCACGTGGGAGGCTCGACCCTCTCGATAAAGCCTACCACGGGGAGCGGTCCCCCTAAGGCTGCTGTGTGGTTTGGCCTCCCCCGGCGGCCACGCCAGGCGCTCGAAACCCCGCTGGAGGCCTTGAACGGTGACGACGGTGTCGAGGATGGGGGCCTGTCCACCGAGAGCAGCCGTAGATGACTGCAAGCACCACTCCCCCCCGACCTCGGCTGAGGCGGAAAAGCAAACGGCGGGGGCCTGCGGGCTGGCCGGCTGGCGATTTGGCCCGTTACCGGGTTGGATGGCTGGGCTGCTCCGGCTGGCTGGTGGCACGGTCGGGGCGGTTGGAACTGGTCAAACCTCTGACCGAACATGCTACCATACGTGTGGATGTGTGTGTGCGTGTGTGTGTGACGCCTGGATGGATAAGGTCGGTACATCGATTATTGCGGGCCTGCTTGCGACCGCACGTTTAGTGCCTCTACTTACTCCGCCTAATCGCCGCGCGCGAGGCCTCAACTGCCAAAAAATGTGTGCCAAAACATGTGTGTGAGCGCGTGCGTGTGTGTGTGTGTGTGTGTGAATGTATGTGTGTGTGTGTGTACGTGTGCGTGTGCGTGTGCGCGTGCGTGTGCGTGCGCGTGCGCGCGTGCGCGCGTGGGTGCGTGGGTGCGTGGGTGCGTGGGTGCGTGGGTGCGTGGGTGCGTGGGTGCGTGAGTGCGTGGGTGCGTGGGTGCGTGGGTGCGCGTGTGCGCGTGTGCGTGGGTGTGTGGGTGCGTGGGTGAAAGTGTGCGTGTGTGCGTGTGTGCGTGTGTGCGTGTGTGCGTGTGTGCGTGTGTGCGTGTGTGCGTGTGCGTGTCTGCGCGTGTGCGTGTGTGCGCGCGTGCGTGCGCGCGCGTGCGCGCGCGTGTGCACGTGTGCGCGTGTGCGCGTGTGCGCGTGTGCGCGTGTGCGCGTGTGCGCGTGTGCGCGTGTGCGCGTGTGCGCGTGTGCGCGTGTGCACGTGTGCGCGTATGCGCGTGTGCGCGTGTGCGCGTGTGCGCGTGTGCGCGTGTGCGCGTGTGCGCGTGTGCGTGTGTGCGCGTGCTCGCGTGCGCGCGTGCGCATGTGCGCGTGTGCGCGTGTGCGCGTGTGCGCGTGCGCTCGTGCGCGTGTGCACGCGTGCGCGTGCGTGCGTGCGTGCGTGTGTGTGTGTGTATGTGTGTGTGCGCGCGTGCGTGCGTGCGTGCGTGCGTGCGCGCGCGTGCGCGCGCGTGTGTGTGTGTGTGTGTGTGTGCGTGCGTGCATGCGTGCGTGCGTGCGTGTGTGTGTGTGTGTGTGTGTGTGCGTGTGTGTGCGTGCGTGCGTGTGGGTGGGGGGTGGGTGGGTGGGTGCGTGTGCGCGTGTGTGTTTGTGTGTGTGTTGCGTGTGTGCGTGCGTGCGTGCGTGCGTGCGTGAGTGCGTGCGTGTGTGTGTGTGTGCTGCGTTCGTGCGTGCGTGCGTGCGTGTCTGCGTGCGTGCATGTGTGTGTGCGTGCCTGCGTGCGTGCGTGCGTGCGTGGTGCGTGCGTGCGCGTGTGTGTGTGTGTGTGTGTGTGTGTGTGTGTGTGTGTGTGTGTGTGTGTGTGTGTGTGCGTGCGTGCGTGCGTGCGTGAGTGCGTGCGTGCGTGTGTGTGTGTGTGTGTGTGTGTGTGCGTGTGCGCGCGCGCGTGCGCGCGCGTGCGCGCGCGTGCGTGCGTGCGCGCGCGCGCGCGCGAGCGTGCGCGCATGTGCGTGCGTGCGTCGGGCCGCCGAGGGCGCGCGTCCAGCCGCATGAGAGCAACTGCCCGCTGCCTGCGTCAGCGGGGCCCACATGGGCCGCTTGGCGACCTCTGGGCGAAACCAGAAACACCTTGGCAGGAAATCCACAGTACCGAGCAAAGGGCAGCAGCGCCCCATTGCGGCCAGGGTTGGGAGACGAGAAAAGACATTCACCCCCGACGCTCACCCACCCGAGATGGACGCAATGGCCCATCTCCGCCGCGCCGGTGCGTCGGCGCGCGGCGAGCAACAACCGTGACAAACCAAGACAGAGAAGCAGGCGGGCCCGGGGCAACCCTGGCAGCGCCGACTGCGGACTAGAAGAGGCGCCCCCGTGTGAGGATCCAGGCCATTCAAGAGCCTGCCCCCCGAGCGCGAGCTTTCTCCTTGCGCGCTGGGGCGAGACGCCGACTCGAAGCAGTCAGGGCCCCCGTGCGCGCTGCATTGAGACCCCAGGCCTGCTTTCCCGAGAGAAACCCACAGTGCCTACGCAAGGTGAAAGGAGGGGCCGAGACGACCTCGCGCCCTCGATCGCGGACGACCTCCAGTCCCCCGCCCACCTCCGCCGCCCCGCCACTCTCCGCCACAGCGATGGCGGCGGCGGCGGGCGGAGCTCGGGAGTCCTCGCGCGGGCCAGGGCCCGCCGTCGGCGCGGCGGCGACGCCGCGCTCCATTCGAACGCGGGGCGGCCCATCCTCTCGCGCTCACCCATCCGCCCGCTCCTCCGGATGAACCTCCATCAGACACCCCAGGGGGGTGGAGGGCGGGGCGGGAGTGGGACGGGCCCCCTGAGCGGCGACATGGAGGCGGCGGGCAGCGGCAACACGGCGCTCCTCGTTGCCCGAGGGCGGCCCCCCAGACCCCGATATCCTCGACGGGCTCCAATTAGCTGCGGGGGTCGAGGGCTCGGTCACCCCCATCCATGGCAAGACGATTCAGCACGTGAAACGCCCCGCGCGACTGCGTGCCTATCAGCCGCCTCCTAGACCTGGCCGAGGGCACCGATGGGGGGGGGCGTCATCTTGCCGCCTGGGCGAGCGGCTGCCACCTCGATCCTGGCGGGCAGGGCCCCCCCTCGCAGCGAGGGCCGACGCCCAGGCCGCGGCGGCCTGGGCGTCGGCCCTCGCGGGAGCGGCAGCGGCAGCGGCGGCCAACGCCCAGGGCGCGGCGGGAAACGGGCGAGGAGGGGCAGGGCTAACCCCCTCGGCCATCATGGCCACCTGGGCACGGGTCCTGGCTAGGCGGGAGGCCGCGCGCGGGTGCGCGACCCAAGGCCCCCGCGGGCCTCGAGGGCGCGAGCCACGCGGTCGCGCGCCGCGCAACGGACCCCCCCCCCCTCCAGCCCAGGGGGCACCGCACACTCATGCGCAACGAAAGAAAGCAACCTCGGGGCCACTGAGGTACTGAGCTCAGGCCCGGGACGTCTAGGGTCGGCCCCCGCGGGGCCCCAGACTCCCGAGCCAGCCGCGCGAGCAGAAGCCCGCCCTATGAACTTGGCATTCAGGCAGGCCTCCTCGAGGCGAAACTGGATGCGGCGGAATAGACCATCAGCTGGGCTGGCTGAAACCGGGCTCGATGGCCCGAGCCAAGGATGTGCGCGGGGAACTCCGCCCGCAAGACGGCGCCCCCCATGCCCCGGCGGGCCGCGGTGGCACGAGAGGCTGTCCAGGAGAGCAGCGTGGCCGGCCGAAGCAGTCGCGTCGCTGGGGCCCCGCCGTTGCCCTTCCCCCAAAAAACTCAAAGGGTCCAACATCAGACGAGAGACCTGGGGGGAAAAGCAAGTGGCGACGAGCCCTGCATATCTTTCAGCTCTGGCCACGGTCTGCACACCGGGGAGAAAAAAACAAAATCGCCTTGCAAGGGCAGTCGCCGTCTCGCAGCTGGACCACGGCCCTCGAGCATCTCGATATCTCGGGGAGCGCCCATTCCGTTACCACCACCATCGGTGTACAAACGACCGCTCCAAGGCACATCGGGGCCACCCGACTGGCGCGCGACATCGGGGCACTTGGGCGGGGTCTCAGAGGGGGGCGGCCTGATAAGGATAGCGCAGGCAAGTTGCGCAGCATCACGAGGGTCCTCCTATGCAATCTCCAGAGCCAACTGGCAGAGGCGCTCGCGGGCCTTTGTAAAGTTCCCAGGCGTTTCCTGCGAGTGCAGATTGGGGTCGGATAAGGCTGGGCACTGGTGCCAGCGGTGACCTACGGTCTCGCGCCTGGCTCCGCGCGCAAGGCACCGCCCTTCAGAAATCAACCCTCTCTCTCAAACTGTTTCTGTCGAGGCCACGTCGCGTCAGTCCACGCGCGCTGCAGCGAACCTCGTTCGGACAGGTCCCGAACGGCTTTCTCCGCGCACCGACGAACGCCACGGCGACAGAACTGTTCGCCACGGTGCGCAGGAATGTGGGCTTCAGCGCGCGACAGCAGCCAGCGCGCGACGCCCTGCGCGACTTGGTCGAGGACGTCTCGGGGCGCCATCTCCTGCAGGTTCAGGACTGCGCCCAGGTAGGTCTCAAGCGCCGTGGCCGAGCAGAGCTGACATCCGATCCGAAGTAGCGTGAGCCGCGACGCCGCGACAGGGCCTCGGGCGCGAGACCAGCTGGGCTGTGAGCGCATCTGCACGTTCGCAGACTACCACGCGCGCTGCGAGGCCGCCAGCTCCAGCCGGCCTTCCCTGAACATGGGTGCGTACATGTAAGCGATGCTGGCAGTCGCCACGTAGAGCGGGTCGTACAGCGGCTGGCTGTGCATGGGCATGCCCATGCAGATGCTGCCAGCGGGGCGCACGCCAGCCACCGATTGCCCTGATCGGATTCAGCGCGTGGCCAGCGACGCCGCTGACGGACGCGCCGCGCGTGGCCGACGGAGCGAGGCCACCCGTCTGAATGCATGTCGCGCGCTTGACCCCGACGGCCTGCTCGGGGATCATGGAACGCCAAATTCAACTTCCAAGATGGGCGTTCCAAGCCACCCCCTGCAGCCGTCGCGCCTTGGGACCAGCCAGCTCGTGACCCAGGTTGCGGATCCACGGCGGGTCTGTGGCATGCCTAGCGCGCGCCACCATGCCGAAGGCGCGACTGGAGGGCGCCACGTACCCGAGCTCCTTGACCTGGATGGGCTGCTTGCAATGAGCCATGTCTCCTGCAGTCTGAGTCATCAGCGTCGTGAGGCTGAGGTTCCTCTTCCACTGGTTGGTCATCTTCTCACGAAGTTGAAGAGCTTCCATAATCTCTGCGGCCTGGGCGTAGGCCTGTGTGTCCGTGATCGGAGTCAGGATAGGAGGTCTGGATGGATAAGGCTGCGATGGTAATGACTGGATCAATGCACAGCAGCTGCGGTAGCATACTGCATCACAAAACTGAATCGTAATTGCCGCCAGATTGTGATTATTCTGTTTTGAATGCCAAGCCTGAGGCGTGACTCTGTCGTACGCATCAATCCAGTGGTCTGAGGGAGGAACTGTAATACCGCGCGGTTGCATCGTCTTGATCAGGTCGCTCGTGTGGTACTCGAAACTTGGTTGTGCGCCCCATTGTGCCGCTTTGCCTGGCCCCATTACGGTGGGGCAACGAAAGTACTGCATCACGTCAATAAAACGTGACAGATCCACTTTCACATGTACTGGCACAAGCGTCGGGACGCCGCCCTCGCACTCCATCTTGATGAGCTCGCGCACGGAAGTAGGGGCGCGATCCTGATGACGGCGTGTGTCCAACATAGTTTGACCATGGTTAGCACACGCAATGTCGTTTGCACTCCAGACAACCATGGCGTTGAGGCCTCTGCAGTAATGTATTTGTTTCACAGATGCGGGAAATTCTTTAGCCCAATAATCCCATATAAGCTCATTTAATATACGCCAATATTTCATGGAAGCATTGTCGTTCATTAACGTTAAGCCCCTGGCCTTGCGGATCATGGGGATCAGGTTGCGCTGCTCGAGTGTGGACTCAAACTGGTTTGCGAGGATAGCTGCGATACGGTTCTCCTGTACTTGCGTACGCTGCTCACGGAGCTGTGCCATATCGCAGCGGGTGTCGCCACCAGCCTCTGGCAATAGAATGCAGTCCTGGCCAATCGCCGCGTCGTTCTGTTTGAACCATTCTTTGTAATTTCCACAGGAGAATGCCCACATCATAATGTCGTCGCGGATGACGGTCGACAGGTGCTCGAGGGTGGCGCCGCCGATGTACTCTGCACGGTTGAGGCGCGGCATAAATAAAGGCACGAGGCCAACATTTGATGCCTTGGCAAGGGCATCTCGCTGCTGTGAGCTGTTGAGCTCGTCGATGCCGTGGCTGGGGTACTTCTTATGCGCGGCGGCCTTGGATCCTTTCCTGGGGCGCATGATCCATGTGGAGTCCGCGTGCAGATTTGCCCATTTCTATGCGTGCCCTGACGGGCCGAAGGCATGATGAAGAAGAAGTCCCAGGTCCTCCTGTATGAGTGAAAGCCACCCGCTGTCTGAAAGAAGGGTAGAAACCAATCGACCACCACAGAACGCGCTGTATTTTGCTTGTGCAAGCTCTAGCGGATCAACAGCAGCACCAGGAGTAAGACCAGGGTCCTCTTTGGTAGGCGTTCCTCCGGGTAGCACAGAGCCCTCCTCGTATGGCTGCCAATGATTCTCGTCGTACTCTGGGAGGATTGTCCAGCCGTCTGGGTGATCGGATGGTGTTGCCACCGTCTTGGGGCTTGATCCGATACCTCCAATCCTCCGCGTGCAGTCAACCACGTACTGAGCTTGCGGCGGAATTTGCCTGTCTGGGTGAGATCGGAGAACGCCCTCACTTCGGTGACGAGGCTATCCTCGACAACGTGGCCGAGGTGTCCCGCAATATCTGATGTCCTGGCCATGCCAGGTGGACGTACGGGTAGTTTAATCGCAGCGCGATCAAGTTTAGGAGCGTAGCTGGGAGTCGTCAGTCCGTTACTGTACACATCGTGAGGCGCACAAAGCCCATCTTTGTACAAGTATTTTGTATCCTGAACACTATTCTCAGCGTATTGCCCAATAAATGCACTGCCAACTTTTGACTCATCGTTGCGCATCATGACCACTCTGCCTTTAATACCACCGTCGTGAGCTCCATTGGTGCACACTTGCGGTGTGAGTTTGGAATCACAGCATGCAAATGATCATGTAAGCCACGAGCGTTCTCTTGTGCAGAAGAATTACGTGTGAAGAGGCTGGAGATCATGCACATGGCTTTCATGAATGACATCCATGGCGTGGCCGTAGTCATACTGCACTCGTAGTTGGCGTTGCCGCCGACTCCTCCATCAACTTTGCCGATCCAATTCGTCGCGCCGGCGGACGCAGAGCGGGTAACTTCGACAATGGTGGATTCGTCGGGTACACGTAAATCAGACTCTGCACTGCGATCAAAGCGCAGATGATGTACGTAGGCAAAGCCATCCTCGGGGCCGCGAGGGCGACCAGTCTGTGCGTGGTACGTGAAGCCAACGCGGTCGTCGTCCTTGGCGTTCGGGTCGTAGCCTGCGTCGTAGGCGATGGCCCAGCCGTCGAGGTGGAGCGGCGGTGCCTGGTCCATCTCGAGGATGGGGGGATCGGGGTTAGAACCGATCTCACTTGATTGCGTCTCGCACACAGCGAGCAGGATGCTGGTAAGCTTCGTCGCTCGAGTGGCAAAACAACTGCGGCACGATCGGATAATAAGTGTCCTAGACCTCTCTGTACCATGCGGTGGTGAGGGAGGATGACGGTGGTGTCTACCGTGCGGTGAACGTGCCCTCGATCGAGGTGCGCGCGAATTGGTAGCCGCAGCAGGAACACCGATATGGTACATGCATGCACATACGCCCTCGTGATTGGCTTGTCCAACACACAAAAATCCACACTCTGATCCCACCTCGCCCCATTTTCTTTGTCAGTACGGAATAGTTTACATATCTCCGGACATCCATCCAGTTTTGGAGGTTCTGCGACATGAGGTAAACCATCGGGCCTCTGAGGCCCTCGTAGTGGTCTCCTTGGATCCTTTGGAGCGCACTCTAACGGGGCAACAGGAAATATGAGCGAGTGCTCCAACAGATCCCTCCAGAGGTCTGCTTTCTTTGGCTCAAAATGTTTAGTCATCATATCCGCAATTAGCTCTTTTGTACCTGCATGCTTGATCTCAATATGTTCGAAATGGCATGTCTCGCAATTCCAATCCAAGTTTATACGATGAGTACGATGAAGATGACGAAGTGCTGGTGTACGTCCCTTTTGGACAATCTTGATCACGGCCTGGTTATCCTCGAGGACGACGAGATGTACTTTGGGAGAGCTGCTCTCCTGCAGGCTCTGGATCCACGTGTAACACGGTACCCTCATGGGATATCGTGCGCCTCTTTGGAGGCATAAGTAGCTCCGTCTTCAGCGGTAGCTGCCTACGGCTAGGAGAAGATCCCCGCGCGGGGGATGCTTTGCGAGGCGATGGCTTACGCCTCTTCTTTTTGGCGGCCAATGTCGGACATATCGCCGTGGCGGCGCGTCCCAGGCAGCCCAGACAAGTATTCTTCTCTTTGCAGGTGACGGCAACCTCCACCACGGCTTCCCAGAATGAGAGTAGTGGTAGTCCCTCCAGTCGTAGCGCCGAGTCAAGGGCAACGATCTCGGACTCTGTAGATGAGTGCGATACGACCGTTTGTTTCTTGCACACGGCGTTGACCGGGAAGAACGTGTTTGGTCCAACAAACGCCGCGAAGACGCCGGTAGTGGACTTGGAGGAGGTAATGCAATCGGCGAACGAGGCGTCAGTGAAGAGCATGATGGATAGCTTGTCTGAAAGATCGCCGATCCATCCATGTAAACAATGGGTACGCGTCGTTTTGTTATAGCATATCGGCCGATGAAGGCGTTTATCACATGTGGTATTCCATTTGGTAATCTCTCTGGCTAGCATACATACTGGATGTAAAAGATCGAAACGACAACAGCGTGCCAGGTAGAGAATCTTCATCAATACACTCGCCGCGTCCTGGCCGAGGATACCCTCGTCGGAGTAGTCGGACTCGGTTAAGGAGGTGTCCTCGATGCCAGGGGTCTCTGCGTCGGGTAGGTCATCGTATGTGACTGTCGTTGATTGTGTCGTAGTGGAAGGTTTGTAGACCGATCCAGCTGGGCTGGATGATCGCGACCGTGCGTTGAGCGCGCTAGTGGGTCTCACGACCGACCCGGATGTGCTGGGCGATTTGGATCGCGAAGCCCTCGGTAAGTCGGACTGTTTACGACGCGACCCTGCCCCATGGGTACGCTTGGAGGCGCACTCCAGGTAGCGCTCAATACATTGATCAGTAAAACCAAGCATATCATGTCGTATTCCACGAACTTGTTTAGCTGTATGGTATTCTTTGTCACTGTGCGCAGGCAACATAAGTCGAATGGTAGACATTCGTTTGTCAAAAACATTCTGCGGCACGTCGTATGCCTGTTGTCCACAGCCAAGGTATTGAGAGCATGGAGTAAGCGGATCCAAATCAATGCCGCTTTTGCGGATATGATCCCAGCCGGCTTGTAGGTTGATGGCTGGTCCTGCTAATTTGAAGTCGTCCACATATACTGAAAGTATCAATCCCAGTTTGTTGTGTCTCCACACGCATTCCCAGCCTGGGATAGGTTCAAATCCGACGCTTTCCAGGCATGTGCGACACTTTCGTTCCCAAAAGACACCTGCAAGAGGGTGTCCGTCTAGTGCCAATCGTAAACGGCACGCGGGATTCTTGTATTTAGACCAAGATGCAGGTTGGCGCCACTTGGGTATGGTAATCCGAGTACCGACTGGGTCGATTCTTCCGTCTCCGTATAGCAATGCCTGCGTGTATGCGCCAGGTGCATCGCTTTGCTCGCCTGCATATTTTGGCAATGATGCGGTAGCGTCACAAAGTTTGGAAGCCTCGATATGCGATGCACTGGATGCGGCGTCGGCGAAGATGGCGGCCAAACCACTTCCATCTTTGCCGGTATTGCCCTGAACCACCACTCGGCCCTTGAATTTACGTAGATCAGGAGGAAGTTCTTCATGTTTGACTGAAGATAGCTCCAAAATATTGAAGAAGTGAACTTTCTTCCCAGTACGAATCGCCTGTGACTCAATATCATCTTTTTCAGCAACAGTCTCCAACATCCATGTTTGCTTCTTTTCAAGGCGCTCGTATTATTTTCGTAGGGCCTCCTGTGCACGCGGTTACGCGGCAACTTCTTTCTTACTCGAACTTCTGGTAACAAGGGCTGGGCGTGCCCACGGTGAATCAGGAATCTTGTCTCTGGGTGCCGGTGTGTATGTCGGTTCACGGGGCATAGTGGGCACTGCTACCGACGGGGTGAACTTGCGCGTAAGCGGGTTCACGGCCCCGCAGTCGGTCCCGCCGCCGACAAGTACCAGAGCACGTGCGACTCCAGCAGGCTGTGGTGAGGGTTGGCGGTAGTATAATACTGTAGAAATGTCACGTGGTCCACTAGGTAGTTTGGCATACAGAATATCTTTGTTGGTCGCGCCCTTGACGTCCTCGTGACGCATGACAGCGCCGCTGTCCGTATCGTAAGTAATCCGCCGTTCCACGGTATTCCATGTGGGTCCGCCAGCTGTAGTAGTACGGATTTGTTTGGCTTGTTTGTCCTGTCGGGTCCATGCTCGAAGTGCAGCTCGGTCACGAATGTCACGAGCTTGTTTGATATCCTCGGCGTACTCAATTTCTGTGTTCTGCTTTCCACGAGATAAGGTCTTCCAACGCTCGGGAAAAATGTGGTCTGGACGCGTAGTAGTCTGTACGCGTGTCTCGCGGCCGCGGACCACCATTTGTCGTCTGGCAACATTTTGGGGAGCTCATAGAATCGAACCAGGCCACCCCAAGGCTCGCTTAGTTCTCGGTGGTCTGTGGCGCTAACACCATCCCAAACATCGCGAAACACACTCTCTCCGTCGAAGGTAGAGGTCGTCTCGAAGTTCGAAGTCTCGTGTCACATCGAGCTGATCAACAAGTACAGGTATGTTCATAACGTCGTCTGTTGGCATGAACAATTTTCTGCGTGGAGTACGGATGTGTCGGATGACGCAATATCCACGCTGCTCCCAGCAATCGGGCTCCGGTGCCGGCGCGGCAGCCTCGGAGGCCGAAGGTGGAGCATCAGCGACGTTGTCGTCCATCGTCATCATAGATGGATCATCCCACTCCTTGGGGCAGGCAAGTGGAAGGTCGGGCATAGGTTTGTCGCCCAAGGGGCGAGAAGTAGATGCCTTGACCTCGTCGCGTGCCTCGGGGTTGTGATATCGCAGGGTGCCGCCTTTTACAGCGTAGGTGAACTTGCCGTCGGGGGTGATGATATCTTTGACTCTGTGTGCGTGACACAGGTCGCCGCCTGGGTTCTTGGCGTATGTAGCCGTATCCAAGACAAGATAATCACCAGACCAGCGTCCACCGGAGTGTAAATGGTAACCCATGAATAACCCTTCCCGAGCATTCTCTTTGAACTTCGCAGTCTCGTTATTGATCTCGGGATTGAGGCATTTCCAAAAGATCCGAGCACCAAATGGGATGCAGTGCCCGGGGAAACTCTCACCAAAACGTATCTCATGAGCTGTCTTTTCAGCATGCTCATCGCTAAGGGCGGCAACGCCCGTAGATGCATGCACAAAGTTACGTCCACAACAAAAGGCTTGCATGGCCTCTTTCCACCACTCGTGTCCCAGACCGGACATGTGCAACACAGCTCTTGCACCGAGGATGACGATCTTGACAATGCGCTCAATCAATCCATTTGTTTGTGGACGATGAGGAGTACAAGTGTCGTGTCTCCATCCCAGTTGGCGGAATGCCTTCTGAAGCTCTCCAGAATGATCTGTGCAAATGTGCTTCACCTCATCGTTAGCGGCGGTGAACTGGAAGGATGCCTTTGTAGTAGCTGCGTCTTTATGTAGTGCTGGGTACGCCGTGAAGATGCCGGTGTATCTGTCCAGTACGACGAGGGCGCACTTGTCTCCGTGCTTGTCGGCGGCATCGTCCTTGGCCAAGACGACATGGTCGGCAGTTAGAGCCTCCCCGAACTTCTTCGGAACGAAAGCCTCGTAGGCTGTATCCTCATCGGTGGGGTCTCTTGGTGGATGTGGTTTGTGCTGTCGTCGGCACGGATTGTTCTGCGCCGTTGTGCGAGAACAAATCTCACAGTCTGGATGTTTCGGACTGTGGGTCATGTAGTGCATAGGGTCAATCGGTCTCTTCGGTCTGTTTGGAAGAACGCGATCACCATCGCGGCGCACTGTATTGAGCGTCTCCATAGGCAGATCCCCGAGGGAAGTCGACGTGATGTCGGTATCTGCTTGAGCTGTATCTGCAGGCCCCCCGCATGCGGGAGGAGATCTCTGTATCTGAGACGTAAGCGAGTCGATGTGTGTATTCACGTTGGACTCGACATTATTTGTGTCGGGAGGTTATTCGACCGTGGCGGTCCGTGTTCCTCCTCCCTCGCCGACATGTGGTCTCTTGGGGCAGGTCCCTATGTGGGGCCGCCGCTCATCTGTAGGTGGTGAGTGCTCTGTAGTTTTGCAACGCCAGCATATGTCGTTGCAGCGGGCGGATGAACGCTTGCGCTGACGACGTCTGGGTGATGACGAGGTGCACAGTCGTGGTGGTGGTATCATCGCCAAGTCGTCGAGTCACAATGCTGGAACTCTGTTGTTGACGGGAACCTTATGCCATTGGCCCCCCGGGTCCTGAAGTAAGTAGCCCAGCTCTGGATCCCAAAGCTGCCGAAAGCCATCAACCTCAATCAATTGTCCAACTGATAATCCGCCGGCCCCCTTGCGGGGCCACCAGGCTGTAGGCGCGTGGTTCGCAGTTTCCTGTGCCAGTTGTAGCATGTAGTTTCCAGTGTTACAGTTCTGCTTCTTGCTGGTTACTGCAACTAGTTGACATATTGCTGGTTACTGTAACTAGTTGATTGACCGCACGAGGGGGGGGGGGAAGCCCAAACGGGAAATTAGCACCCCCTGGGCGCGTTGTCTGAATTGCTGGGGGGGCTCGAAATCGACACCCCTCACGCAGATCCGCGGGGTCAGGGTCCAAAAACACAAAGGATTTGTCACATTTCTGAAATTCGGTGCCACCCCTCACGCAGATCCGCGGGGTCAGGGTCCCAAAACACATGGGATTTGCCACATTTCTGAAATTCGCATTTTTGAAATTCGGTGCCACCCCTCGCGCAGATCCGCGGGGCCAGGGTCCCAAAACAGAAAGGATTTGCCACATTTCTGAAATTCGGTGCCACCCCTCACGCAGATCCGCGGGGTCAGCGTCAAAAAACACAAATGATGTTTGCCACATTTCTGAAATTCAATGCCACCCCTCACGCAGATCCGCGGGATCAGGGTCCAAAAACACAAATGATTTTTGCCACATTTCTGAAATTCGGTGCCACCCCTCACGCAGATCCGCGGGGTCAGGGTCCAAAAACACATGGGATTTGCCACATTTCTGAAATCCGGTGCCACCCCTCACGCAGATCCGCGGGGCCAGGGTCCAAAAACACAAAAGGATT
The DNA here is from genome assembly GCA_963575745.1 of Prorocentrum cordatum. Taxonomy (NCBI): domain Eukaryota; class Dinophyceae; order Prorocentrales; family Prorocentraceae; genus Prorocentrum; species Prorocentrum cordatum. Next base: position 55,051 of record CAUYUJ010018842.1, read on the forward strand.
TGCCACATTTCTGAAATTCGGCGCCACCCCTTACGCAGATCCGCGGGGTCAGGGTCCCAAAACACATGGGATTTGCGACATTTCTGAAATTCGGTGCCACCCTTCACGCACATCCATCGCAAGGCGCGGTAACCCAAACTGCGAGAACTCCCTCGGCGCTTTAATCGCAAGGTGTGGTAACCAAGCCCGTAAACATTACGCGTCTTACCAATCGCCAGGTGTGGTAACCCCTCTTGTGATCAGTTGGTTTTGCTGATTGCGAATCGGCTTCGCATGAAGTTTCGATACTGCTGCGCGACAGCGCCAACGCCTCATGACTTAGCTCTTCCATGGCCCATTCTCCGAGAGAGGGGGCCGGCGGCAGGGGGCGAAGCCCTTGCGGATAATGATGGGCAATCTGGCAAGGCGAGGGCTGAACTCTTCAAGCCCGCTTCAGGTAGCTGTATGTCGTAGTGCTCGTTGACAGTACAATCACCGTTGGCAGTTTCCAGAATGTGCTCCTCGCGAATAGATATGCGATCTGATTCGGTCTGCGTCAACTCGTTTTTATTCTGAATATGGTGCGCAGATCCACTGTCGAGAACCCAGGAGCGTGTCAACGCAGCGGTCGAGCGTGGAGGGTCGACTTGCGAAGTCATTGTCTTCTTCTGGTGTGTCTCTGAGGACTCTATAGTAGAGTCGTCGGAATCTGGAATCGCAGTTAGTGTGACCACCGACCCTTTGTCGTGTCGGTAGTCATGTAGATCTTTATGCCATAACTTTGCTTCCCGTTGACAACGTTGTAGGGCGTCTGCACTCTGTTCCCACCACCATTGTGGCAGCGGGTCTGGTACTTTAACAATGTCGCCCTCGTTCGGCTTCTCCATCCACTTGTCCAGAGTGGACTTGCCGGACACGATGTACGGGTAGTATTCCACGGTATGCGTGTCAAAACGTATCCGACGCCGTGGTTTGGTAAATGTTGTCTTGGCCTTGTTGGCGGCCATGAGAGTCTTGTCACGTATGACGCAACTACGGTCGGAGTGACGAGGGCGGCGATAGTCGGCAGGAGAACGTGCCCTGAACCTGGGAGAGCCACGGGACGAGCCGCGGCTCGTGGAACGTCGGTCACGTCCTCTGTCGCTGCCGTATGATCTATCGCGGCCACGTGGGCTGCCACGTCTTCCGCCACGGCCGTCTCGTCCTCGAGAGGAAGATCGCGAAGATCTGTCGCAGCGACTTCTCGACTGGCTGCGAGAGTCGGGAGACCTCCTGGAGGATGATCGAGAGCGGTCGTACTGGCGTCGGTTGTCACGTCCGTGGCGCGAGTCTTTCGCGCGGCGGACCCCCCCGCGTTGTGGAGAGCGTTGGCTCCCTGATCCGCGGGGCGGCGGTCGGCCGCGACTGCCCTGACTGGAGGTCCGTGGGCGACTGGGGCTTCGCTCTGGCGTCTTCGCACCAGGTGCCAGGTGAGCGCATTTGCATTTGTCTCCCTTGGGGCACTTGTTCTGTGCGAAGTCTCTGCGTTGCGCCATGTGTGGGAAGTTGCACTTGTCGCCTCTGGCGCAGGTGTTGCGCTTGGCGAACTCGAAGCAAAACGGCTTCGATGCTGGCTTCTTGGGATTCGCAGGGGCTGAAACGCTGCGGCGAGGGTTGCCGCCAGCGGTCGATGCTCTGGAAGATCTGCTGCTCTTCCAATCCCTGGAAAAAGTGTGTAAAGCCTTGCATTTCTCACCATTGCGACAGTTGCCTTTCTTCCAGGCGGCGCATGCATGTACTTGAGAACGAGTCTCGTGTTCGTACCGTAACATATTTTGATTCTTCTTTAATTGCTCGAGCTCCAGTACGTCCAGGACGCGCTGTCGGAGCCAGTCATAGGTACGATGCGGGCCGCTGATCTTCATGCGCTGGTACTCGTACATATCCTGTTTCATCCAGGCATGTCGGCGAATCTGTGTGCGAAACAGAGGTTCCAAGATCTTTGGGTCGGGTGCCTCTCGGCACTCCAACAGCAAAGCGTCCCAATCAGTAATGAAACGTTGCAAATCTTCATCTCTCATTCTCAGTTCTTTGAGGCGCTCGAAATCATGCAGGTCGTCATCAACCTCTGTCACTTTGTAGGACTGCAGGGTGTGCCAGTAGATCTGGCGTCCTTTGAGCACGCGTCCTGCTTTGTGCTCTCTGGTTTCGATGAGCCTGATCTGGTAGCGCACGTCTGAAGATAAGATGTCGCTGAGAGCGGTGGCGATTTTGCAATCGATGCTCTCAACGTCCCCACTGTCTTGCAAGTCCTCGAAGGTTCATTCGGGCTGCTCAGCCACGCATAGGAAGGCATATGCTTTGGATGGTCGCCCGGAGGCGGCTCCAAAATTATTCCGTGCCTTTTGCTGCCACTCAAGCAGCTGCGTGATCTTAGGCAAGACAGGGACTCGGACGGTCTCTGACTCCTTGATAGGAGTAGTAGTAGTATTGACCGAAACCGCAGACAATGGTTGCGAGGGTATCGGTGAACCGTCATGAGTTGGTTCTGTGCGCACGGGGGACACGTGGCGTGTCTGTGCTGAAGCTGCTGCGGAGGCTGCTCCTGGTGACGTACGTCGTTGCTGTCCTGCAGAAGCGCATGGTGCTTCGGCGGACGCTGCCATCGGCCTTGGCAGGTCGGTTGCAGGCTGAAGGTGAAGTATGGTGTCGTTGGTGTGGTCCATCAGCTGATTTGTCCAGCTCGTCATATCTTCGTGTATATGGTCCACCTTTTGGCGTGTGTACTCATCAGTATCCCGAGAGCGTTGTGAGTACCGGTCAAGTCGTTGCTCGTAGTCTCGGAGACGGGCGTTGTGCGCCTCCAACTCACTGTCCAGACGTGCAAGGCGCTCCTCAACACGTACCTTCTCGGTATCTCCCTCACGCCTGACCTGGGAGAGCTCAGACTGCACGTGGTCCGCCGCCTTCTCAACCTCCTGCAACCTTTCAGTGAGGCGGGCGAAATCGCAAACCGTAGGAGGAGGATCCAGCTGTACAGTCTGGGCTCGTCCGACACGCAACTCTGCCAGGGCGTCCTGTACACCAGGAAAACGCTGCTCGATTTCAGAGATCTGGTTAGCGAGTGGCTGCACGACAGCGTTGGTCGCATCAAGCCTTTGAGTGATAACTCTCTCAGTATGTTGCAGCATGCCGATCAGGTTCGACGAGCCGGCGTGTGCTTCGTTGCGAAGCGTCGCCGTAGTGTGGTCCATGTGGAATCGAAGATCATTGATCTGAGACTGAACGTCGCCGAAGTCGGTGGCCTCGGCTGGTGATGGTCGGTTGCGGAGCTGGTCGTGGATCTCGTCGTGGATGATCCTGACTGCTGAAACGCCTGTGTCGCGTACGATCGCAAGCTGTTGCTCCATCTGCGCGAGGTAGTTGCGCAGGTTCTCGACCGTCGCCGATCGTTCACCTGAGTGTGACATCTCACGGTCAACCTGGTACTGCAGCTCACGTAAGATGCGGCGATCTTCAGCGATCCTGGAATCGATGATCCCGATGGCGCCGTCAAGATCTTGGCGTAGAGCAGCAGTGTTGGCAGCGTTCGTATGAGCGCTCTGCATCAGTCCAGAGTACTGTCTGGGCACGAAGGTTTCAACCTGGTCTCTGAGCTCAGCTACTTCACCTGCAGCGGACGTCGCCGCCAGCAGGTCATCTGAGATGGAGAGGTGGGGAGCGTCAGCTTCCCTCTGCATCCCCTCGCGAGGAGTGCATGGCCTCTGTGAGGCTGCGCGCGGGCTCGACCTCCTCTCGTCGCATGGGCCTGTGGCCCCACGACGGTTGCGCAAGGACGAGCTGCGGCTAGGGCCGTGTGTGTGGTGTCTGATGAGATGATACCTGGGGGTACTGCGTCTGCGGCTGTGCCGCCACTGGTCTACGGAATTCCTCAAAGGTGGCTACGCGCTCCGCTACAGGAACGGTCGCGGGGCTAGTCGTGCCAGCACCTGTGGCCCATCGGCGGTTAGCGCGAAAGCGCCCTGGAGTATCAGGACCAGCGGGGCTTGCGCCCGACGCAGTTGGGATTGCTCCCGACGGAGGAGGAGATGGAGGATTCGAAGGTAGGCGTGTGAAATTCTCTACTGCCTGCTCCTACTCCTTCTCCTGTCCCCCCGCGGGCGGCGTGGCGGTGAAGTTCAGCAGCTAGCCGCGCCTCGGGTCCGTCGGAGCTGGGGGGGGGTACCTGGGACACCTACACGGTCCACACTAAGGCTCTCCAACTCATCACCGAGCCGTCGCGCCGTCGGAGAGCTCGGACGCGAGGCCCCGATGGACCCCTTACGGCGCATGCGCCGCTTGGGTTCCATCGAGGCCGCGTGCGAGATCGCGACGCGGGGTTCGATGAACTGCGAGCTTTAAAGGGCTGATAACCTGTGTATGGGGTCAGAGTACAAAGGTACAGAACCCCTGATCCGTTGGTAGAGGAAAGGAGGGAAAGATGGATATCTTTTCCTCCTGCACGATCAAAGGTCTGATCGGTCTATTCCAATACCTGAGCCCAAACGGCCAGGCGCAGGAGAGGTGAGGAAAAGGAGTATGAGGGTATTCTACGGTTTCTATTAACAGCTTGGGGCCCTAGAGCTCGCAGGTGAGCTGGTCGATGCCCTCGCCGAGCTCGGGCGCGCCGTGCTGGGCTTGGCCTGTCCACTGCAGCGACGCGTCATCCACCAGCTGCCTCGGCTTGAGCGTCGGGCACAAGGCGCTAACGCGAAGCATGGCACGAGGCATCAGCACAACCAAGAGCGTGGTCGCCTGGGAGCATCCGGCCACGATGCCTTGGTAGGATCTGTAGACGTCCGATACGCTGCCGTGCCGCCCGCACCACGCGAGGTTGGCAATCTAACTGCGCCAGGAACCCAACATAAGCGCGAAGAGGAAGTCACCGCTACGGCCTCACAAACTAAAACATCAGGGGCCACCTTCTCGAAGAACTTGGGCGATCCACCATCA
>CAUYUJ010018842.1:62500-65000 GCA_963575745.1 Prorocentrum cordatum
CAGTGCGCGTTGCGCGCTGCGCGTATCGCGCGTGCGCGTGCGCGTGCGCCGAAGTGCGCGTGCGTGTGCGTGGCGCGTGTGTGTGTGCGTGTGCGTGTGCGTAGAGTGTGCGTGTGCGGTGATTGTGAGTGTGAGTGTGCGTGTGCGGGTGCGGGTAGGGGTGAGGGTGGGGTGCGGGTGCGGGGTGTTGTTGGTGTGGGGGTGTGTGGGGGTGTGGGGGTGTGTGTGTGGGTGTGTGTGTGTGTGGGGTGTGTGGGGGGGTGTGGGGGGTGTTCGGGTGTGTCGGGGGTGGGGGGGAAGTCTGGGAGGGTCTGGGGGGGAGTGGTCGTGGGGGGTGTGAAGGTTCGGGGGTGTTGGGGGCTGGGGTGTGGGTATGCGGCGGCGGGGGGGGGTGTGGGGGCGTGGGGGCGGGGGCGGGGCGTGGGGGCGTGGGGCATGGGGCGCGAGGCGTGGGGGCGTGGGGGCGCGGGGTTGTGGGGTGTAGGGGTGTGGGGTGTGGGGTGTGGGGGCGTGGGGTGTGGGGTTGAAGTGCGGGGGTGCGGGGTGGTGGGTTTGCGGGGGTGGTCGGGTGGGGAGTTGCGGGGGTGCGGGGTTGGGGTTGCGGAATGGGGGGTGCTGGGTTGCGGGGTGCGAGTGTGCCGGTGTGCGGAAGTGTGGGGTGTAGGGGTGTGGGGCGCGGGGGCGTGGGGGCGCGGGGGCGCGGGGGCGTGGGGGCGTGGGGGCGTGGGGGCGTGGGTGCGTGGGTGCGTGGGTGCGTGGGGGCGCGTGTGCGTGTGCATGTGCGTGTGCGTGTGCGTGTGCGTGTGCGTGTGCGTGTGCGTGTGCGTGTGCGTGCGTGCGTGTGTGTGTGTGTGAGTGTGTGTGTGTGTGCGCTTGTGTGTGCTTGTGTGTGTGTGTGTGCGTGCGTGCGTGCGTGCGTGCGTGCGTGTGTGTGTGTGTGTGCGCGCGTGCGCGTGCGTGTGTGTCGCGCATCTAGGGGCGCCGTCTGAGAACGAACAGCCCCCTGTACAAATGGCCACTGAGGCCAGAGAGCCCTCCAGCCTCCAGGCGAGACCACCGAGGCTTCCAGACCACTCTTATGACAGAAAGCGCGAAGCGCATCGATCATAGTGGAAGGAAGGCGCCCAGAAGTGCAAGGCATCAAAAAACCACAAACCACATCTGTGTGCAACTGGCATCGCACGGGTAACCAGCGCAAAACGTGGCGACGAGGAGGCACCAGCCCCGCCGCCCGCGCCTGCCCAGGAGCCGCCCCCAGGAGCCGCCCGCACCAGCAGGCCGCGCGCTCCGAGAGGAGCCTTCGCCTCACGACGACTTGGCCCATGGGCCACGCGCCGACTTGGCGGCACCATCGCCGCTGCCCTGCGTCGCCAAGGAGGTGCGTGGAACCATGTAGGGCACGTCCGTGCCCTCCACGCAAACCCCGACGAGGTCGCCCTGCACGAAGAGGACCTCGACGATGGCGCCCTCCAAGAGCCCGCCGCGCAGATCCGCATCCGCATGCCCTCGGACACGGAAGCGCGGGTGGCCGCAGGCAGCAGCGGCTGAGGAGGCGGCCTGGCATGCTGGCATGCTCGTCGTGCCGCACGCTCATCTTCTCATCCTCGTCGTCGGCCGTCGCCGCCAAGGGCGCGTGCGAGAGCTCGAGGGCCCTGCGCCCGCCTCCAGTCGCGGCGCCGCCGCTTCCCTCGGCCGCCTCCGCCATCGTGAGCACCGCCGCCGAAACGACAGCTCCGTCAGCCGCAGGCGCCGAGGGCGCCGCCACCAGCTCCGCCGCCGTCGACGCCGGGGCAGCCGCGGGGGCCACGCCCGCGCCAAACTGCCGATGCCTCCGCCTCCTCCGCCGCCGGCGGGAAGGGAGGCCGTCAGCCCACTCGTCGTCCAGGGAGCTGGCGTCCATGGGAACGGCCTCGGCGGCATCCCCTCCAGGCGCCTCAGCGGCACCAGTCGCCACCAGCGCCTGCCCAGGTGCCACTCCGCGCGCGTCACCATGTCCAGCTCCACCACCAGCAGAGCGACGCGCCTCCGCAAGGCGAAGTCGACGGCGCAGGCGCCGCCCCCTCTTCGCCTCAGAGTCGCCATCTGCTCGTCGGCCTCCCGCCGCCGCATAAGCGCCCGCAGCCGATGCCCTCGGCGTCGACGCAGCGCATGCTGCGGACACCGCGGCTCTCGCCACAGCGGCCACCGTGCGCCGCGGCGCACAAGCCTCGACAGCTGCGCGAACAGCGGCCGCCACCAGGGCAGCCCCGTCCCCTGCAGCCAGCGCTCCTCTAGCCCCGCGCACGTCGGCCATCGCGTGGGCGGCCGAGGCAGGGGCGTGCGATCGCTTGAGCCAAAATGGCTACAGCATGTGTGTGTGTGTGTGCGTGCGTGCGTGCGTGCATGTGTGTGTGTGTGTGTTTGTGTGTGTGTGTGTGTCTGTGCGCGTGCGTGCGTGCGTGCGTGCGTGTGTGTGTGTGTGTGTGTGTTTGCGTGTGTGTGTGTGTGTGTGTGTGTGCGT
>CAUYUJ010018842.1:67500-82500 GCA_963575745.1 Prorocentrum cordatum
CCGTACCATGAGGAATGCGGAGCAAGGAACACACCCCTTTGTTTGCCTCTCCGAAATCGCCTGAGTGCACGAGGAGTGCCAGATGAGCGACCATGGAAGAGACCCAAGGAACAGCGGGCCCCTTGCGAACCCGAGCTGTTACGTATGTCAACGTCTTGGTTGCACAGAAGGGGCGTACGATATAAACCTGCTGCAAGAAATCTAGGGGCACCCTTGGTCGACTCTGAGCTTCATGAAGTACCCAAGGGACCTGCGGCCCTATCAGGAGATAAGACACTATAGGACACCATCGTGGAGCACCCGTTGGCAGGCCAACTTCTTCTCAAAATGCTTACTGTACTGGGATCATATGGGCACCGTCACCCGCAGTCGCGGCACTCCCACCTTCACTGACCCAGACAACTGCTGCTGCAAAGGCAACAACAATGGGCCAGTACATCGACGAATCGTGTAGGCAGATTGTTGGTGCTATCCGTTCATCACCTTTCCACAACTTTCCATTTCTCCATACCCCATTCCCGCTCCTCGTCCTCCCCCTTCTAATCCTCCCTCTTCACCAACTCATCCTTTTCCTGTATCTTCCTCCTCCAACTCCTCGTCCTCCTCAGAGCTCCTCCTCGACCCGCCCTCCCCCCTCCCTTCTCATTCTTCAACTCCGCCTTCTGTCTCCTGCTCCTCCCGGTCTTCCTGCTCCGCCCTGCTCCCTGTCCATCTCCTCCTCCTCCACTGGAAAGGGGGCGCTAAATCTTCAACGGTCGTTCACATCGTTGTGACAACGCACTGCAGGTCATGGTCAGCCTCACGAAGCCATGCCCAATTACCCGAGAAGCCAAGCACACTACATCGTGGACCAGATCCATACTCGGTGTGAAAGCGAGCCTTGCAAGGCAACTCTGTCCTTCAAGATTCCCTCCTGCGTGGAAGAGAGTGCTGGGGCTGGGTCCTCCGCGTACTGCTGCAACTCTTTGCACTTGGGGAGTGTCGCCTCGATCCGTTGCTCAAGCACCAGCTCGTTCAACATATCCTTCGGGCCAAACACGAGATCGTGAAGAGAACGACGACTGGAGGCCTCTCAAATGGGGCCAGAATGCAACGACGTCGGAGATACGGCAGTACGCCTTCCGCAAATTGCTGAGCCGATTTTCGGTGCCAGCTCCTTTGAGCACAATCGTCGTGCTCCCATGAGAAACGCCGAATAAGGAAAGGCATGTGTTACCAGCCCTGCCGTGGATGAGTTCTCGTTTTGAATAGAGCCGTGGAGTCTCCGCCTCTAACTCTTCCTCCTCATCCTCCGCCTCCTCCTCTTCCTCCTCCCGCCTCCCCTCTCCCTCCTCCTCTGGTCTATTGCCTGTTTACCCGTTTGCATACTACCTGCCCTACCGTCGTGTGAAACTGTCGCCACTTTTGAGGGCTGCTGGGCAGGGCAGCATCGTGCGGGACCCCTGGGGGGCTTCGAAATGTGAAACTGTCGCAACTTTCGAGGGCTGCTGGGGGGGCCAACAGTGGGGCCTCACGCAGAGGCAAAAAACGACCTCGCCATCTCTGGGGGGCTGCGAAGTGTAAAACTGTCGCCACGTTCGAAGGCTGCTGGGGGGGCAGCAGCACAGTGGGGCCCCGCGCAGATCCCCAAAAGACCTCGCCATCCCTGGGGGGCTGCGCAATGAAGAGTGTTACCGCTTTTGAGGGCTCTTGGGGGAGCCAACACAATTAGGTCCCACGCAGACCTGAAGAAGACCTCGACATCTCTGGGGGGACTGCGACGTATGAAACTGTCGCCACTTTCGAAAGCTGCTGGGGAGACGGCAACACAATGAGGTCCCAGGCAAGCCCCAAACAGACCTCGCCATACTGGGGGTGGGGGCTGCGAAATGCGAAACTGTCGCCATGTTCGAAGGCTGTTGGGGGAGCCTGCACAATGGCGTCACACGCAAACCACAGAAAGACCTTCGCCATCCTCCGCCTGGAAGATTATTACGTAGACGCAGTTGTTCTTCGGACCTGCTGTTTCTCCAACATACCCAATGCAATGTGTTACGCAGTAGTCCTTCGGAACTGCAATCGATTCCGCTTATTCGTGTCGGGCCACATCAAGCTTTTGACTCCGCGCGCATTTGGCGTCGGAGGAAACCGAATCCACCCAGGACAAACTACCCGCCTGGAAGATAGTGAGACGCAATTGTCCTTCGGACCTGTCGTTTCTCCCACATACCACATACCCAGCTTAAGCAATTGCCCGTCGGACCTGCAATATCATATGTTTACACGCGTCGGGTCACGCCAGACTTTTGACTCCGCGCGCATTCGTTCGTCGGTGGAGGGCCACCTCCACGCAGGCCGAACTACCATCGTGGAACCTTGTTAGACGAAATTGTCCTTCGGACCTGCAATTTCTCCCACATTCAGTGTGGGGCGTGCCGGGCGCCTGTGTCTCGTCTGTGTTTCGAAGGGCGTCACTATCGCATCTCTTAAGCACCGGTTTCCCATTCATTGGGAGTCGTCGGCCTGTGCCTCCGTGGGAACGAGCCACCTCACCAATTTCCATGCTGGCCATCGCTAGTGCGTTTGTGGTGAGCTCGGACGAACCTCGAAGAACAAAATCAACGGGGGCACATTTCGGCGGTCTTAACACCAAGGCTCCCGAGACGTCGCGGACGTTGTCGTTGTGGACGTCGTCGTCGTCGTCATCCCTCTCGGCTCGGGAAGACTTCTGTTCACCCTTGATGCCGATGGGTTGGATACGTCGCAGGGTAATTTCTTCTGGACGCGGCGAGCTCGGGTCAGAAATCCGCCGACCCTGTCGGCGTGTGGAAGAGGCTTCTCCGTCTGTTCCCTCTTCGTCGTCGTCGTCGTCGTCGTTCCTTCCCCTTTCCCCACAGCGTCGTTGCTTCTACCCCTCTCCCAGGGCCTCCTCTTGAAGCGTGCCAGTCCAAAGTGAAATTGAGCAACGTCGTAACTAAGTCGAACGGAAGCCCCTTCCCTTTGATCCCTTCCCCGCCCGGGGGGTGGGGGGGTCCCGGGGTGGGTCCCGGGGGGTCCCGGGTTTTTACGCCGCCCCCCCGGGGAATCCCGGAGCCCAAAAAAGCCCAAGACGGGCCAAGAGTGCCCCAAGAGCCCCCCAAGACGATCAAAGAGTGCCCCGAATCGCCGAATGATCTGTCCAAGACGCCTTGACGGCCTCCAGACGGCCCAAGAGGCCTGCGAGACGCCCCAAGAGGCCTCCAGGACCGTTCCTCCGAGAGCCCCAAGAAGCAAAAATCATGGATTTCCCATACGTTTTTCTAGAATTTTGGCGTTCTCGCCTCTTCCGCTTCCCCACGCGCCAACACGGCCCAAGAGGCCCCCAAGGTCGCCCCGAGACGGCCCAAGAGGCCTCCAAGAGAGTCCCCAAACGGCCCAAGAGTGCCCCAGGACGGCCCAAGACGCCTCCAAGACGGCACAAGAGGCCCCCAAGACGGTTCCAAGAGAGAGCCCAGACGGGGGACCCGAACGGACATTTCGAGCCCTCAGCCCCGAGAAGCCCCCAAGAGGCCCCCAGGAAGCCCAAAGAGGCCCCAAGAGGCTCCCAAGAGGCCCCCAAACATCCCCCCAGAGGCCCCCGAGAGCGCTCGGAAGAAACCCAAGAAGCACGTTTGAGGACTCAACCCACGTCAGCATCGTCGTCGTCGCTACCGCCGCCGCCGCCGTCGTCCTTCCCCTTCAGGGTCGGCGGCACCGGCCGTAAGGCCTTCGCAATAGGCCCGAAAACCATAGCTCCTCGTGATCCCAAAGTGGATCTTGTTTGAGCGTCTTGACTGCACCCTCGCAGCATTGCCGTCTCCGCCCATTCCCGAGCAGATGTTCCTTGCCAAGTCCTGGAGCGCAGGGCTGTTCCCCATGTGAGAAGTTGGGAAGCTGCATTCTGATAACCAAGGCCCCCGACCCGCCTGGCCGCCCCGCAAACCCCAGCAACTACGCCCCAACAGTCCAGGGTGCTCCTGGGGACGACGCCTCGCTCGCCCTGCAGAAAGCCAAGCCTCAATAATGGTCCCTGGGTATGTCGCCTCGCCCGCCCTGCGTACCGCGGCCGCCAAGCCCCGATAGTCTGGGTGGTCCCTGTCTGCCCCGCATCGCCGGCCTTGCATGCCGCGGCCGCCAAGGCCCTGGGATCCCCAAGAGTCCACAGACAACACACCGAGCAGGCATGTAGAACAGGCGAAACGAACAGACAACCTCACCAGGGCGGCGTCACGGCGTCACGCCGTCAAGGCGTCATAACACCCATGTGCATCTAGATCACATGCGCACGTAAAGAGTACACACTGAGAACGTTTTCAATCACACACTTCGTGAACATGCACAACGATCATACGCCGTGCATTATGCACAACTGACAGACACCACTAACAAACACCACTGGCAAACAACATGGATGTGCATACATCCCATGCGCCAAAAATCACCGACACCATACAAGCATAACGTACACACATAGCATCCACGAACATCCATCATACACCACTTCCACACACCAATAACGGGCACCAAAAACCTACACATGACTAAACGTCATCAGTAACATACCCCAGTAACACACAGCTGACAGATGTTTCGACAATGTGGCAAACAACGCGAACATACAGTTATACAAAAAACACTACCGCACGCAATGACCATATATCGAGACCGTAATTCTAGACGCACCAAGGACGCACACCATCACATCCACTGGCCACACGCACCACACACATTGAGAGGCAACACACGTCGATACCATGCACTACGTACAGCCAGAACAGGCATCACGCATACTTAGTATGCCACCGAAATTAAACACCTCTATATCTCACGCCAAGAACAGCGACATGAGGCAGCCAACAAGAGCAACACCAATCCAATACATCAAGAACACACACACACACGCCAATCTCACACGTCCTGGGCCAGCATGTATAACGTAAGCATGACTGTGCTGAAGCTCCTGGGTGTTGATCGCTCGGGGCAGGGTGGATTGCTCTCGCACCAGGGGGGACACTCCCTCTGTTTTGCACCCGTGGAGTCTGAGCACCGTGGGCCCTCAGGGCCGAGCGTGGACGAGAGCGCACCGCTTCACAGAACCACGGCCCGTGCCCTCGTGGCTCTGGGGGATCTCCCTCTCTCTCTCTCACTCTCTCTCTCTCTCTCTCACTCCGCACACGCCTCACTGGTAACGCAAGTGAGGGGCAACGCATTTTTAGGGGGGGGGGAGGCGCACCGCCGCTTTGGGGGGGGGGGGGGGGGGGGAGGGGAGGGGGGGGGAGGGGCAACGCTTCTTTTTTTTGGGGGGGAGGGGCGGGGGCAACGCTTTTGGGGGTGGACCATGCGATCCACACGCTCCTGAGCGGGGCGAGGCTATCGGGCCCGCAGCGGCGAGCAGTGGGTAAGTGGGGGGGGTCAATGCGTCCCCCCTGAGCCTATCCCCCCTTAGCGTTGCCCCCGAATGTCGGGGGCGCGCAAACATGGATTAGCGATCCACGGATTTGGCGCGCGGTCGACAACTCCATGGATCGGGGGAGGTGCCCTCCCGAAAATGTGGCCAGGGCCCGTTGGAAACGGGACCCGTTGCTAAACCACGCCCCCTTGATCCATGTTTGCGATCGCCTGAGAATGGGAGACTCGATGGAGTGCACGCGACAAGTCCCCTTGGCAAGACATGTGCATGGGTGCATGGATGGCGCTCGTCTGTCTTGGTCGCGTAAGCGATGGAGTGCTGGCGCAAACGTCACACGCCAGCCAGTTTGACTCCTCAGGGCATCGATAGGGTTGTAGGTTCATACTGATAGCTGTTCCATGAGGCGCCTGTCGAGCTCTAGGCAGACGACGGTGCATGTGGGGCTGAGTTGCAGCCTGGCTAACTGAGAAGCCCCGTCGGCATTGTAAATACGTGCTGTCCTGCTGCTCTCCTAGCGGTCTCGCTCGCACGTGTGGTGCCCAAGGACCCCTGCGTGCAGAACTAACAAATCGCCTCGCCGCCCTTAAAATGTAAACCAACTGCTCGGATCGGCTGTTCTTGAGCCGCCTAATGGGATTACGCGAGAGCCCATGTTCCACGTCTCGCACTTTGGAGCACATCCCATTGAGAAGCAGCGCGCCTCCTTGGCACGGTGGGCACGAGACCTGGACAAGGCCAGGGCGAGAAACCATCCGACCCTCCATCGTGAGACAGGGATTGAAGCCCAGAGATCACCGCTGAAGCATGCCAAACACAGACGCCTCCTAGATGGGGTCCGAGCAGATGGGGTCGGAGGATCGCACCGTATCGCCGATACATCGACGATGCATCGGCGATGCATCGGCGATACATCGGCGATGCACCGGCGATGCACCGGCGACGTCGGCGATGCAACGGCGACGTCGACGTGAAACACATCGAGCTCCACCTGGAGCCGCATCGCCGCTGCATCGGCGATACGGAGCGGTCCTCCGACCCCCTCTGCTCGGACCACCTGGGAGGCCCAGAAGACACCAGGAGGCCACGCGCTGGGCACACGTGGCGGCAGCGGGGCGGGCCTGGCCCTCGGGAGGGCCAGGCGCTCGCCCTCAGGGCGACCGCGGCCGCGGCGTGCGCGTACAGCTGCCCGGTACCTGTATTTGGCCACGGGTGGTGGGCATCAGGGAGACGTTTACGACTCGGGTGCGGGGGACTCGGGTTGGCCTGACGGCACCATCGTGAAAATGAGGAGACCCAGTCTGAGATTTGACGCGAACTCCCGCTGCAAACATCCCACGAAAACTGGATTGTCAAAATCCAAGACGCACTCGTCAAAAAGCGTCGGGAAACCCGAGTTCCTGCCTACTCGAGACTTACATTTTCCCGAGGGCACTGAAGGCCTTGACCACATCGGGCAGAGCCTCTGCTTCGTCAACCCCTCCGGCCCACCCCGAACAAATGCAACAAAAACGGGGAACGGAAGCGCGACACTACCCCTCGTTCTCGTGTCACTCAGTGTTCCCCCCTGCCCCTCCCCAGTGTTACTTCTGTGTGGGACTTGTATCGTCATGGCTAGATGCAAAGACGAGTTAGTGTGCACATCCAACGTCCAAGCTGAAACCTCTCCTGGCAGGAGAGAAACTTGGTCAAACCCATGCTCTGCACTTCCACCTCACCCGATCCAGCATGCACAGGAGAGCGCGCTCCTTCATCATGCCCCACTGATTGTGGGCGGGCCCAAACTTGCGAAAGTAGGCCTTTCGACCCTTCGAACGCGCACCTCTCGCGATAAACCTGACTGCGGAAGCAACGAGGTAATATGAGTGGTGAGGCCCACGTACAGACGACGTCGCGCTCCTCCCCACCGTCGCTACACTTATTGATGATGGGGAATATTGCCACAAGCATGCTGGGATGCGTCAGAAGGCATGCCAGGTGGGTGATCATGTTACTGTGGTTTCTCAAGAAGGATTCCCAACTCGCCATTGCATACATGGAGGTGCGGTTGCCACTCAACTGCGTATTCCTTTCCTTCTCAGACAGAGGCCGCAACACGTTCCAAGATGCCGCAATGAGCCTCGAAGAAGCCATCTGATAAAAACAATAAGCCAATCACATCGAGTCGTCGGTCCACATCAGAATTCCCTTCACCTGCAATCGGCCTGCGCATGTTTCGGTGCTGCGTTAAGTCGATGGCGGGGTTTTCCGCAGACAGCTGGGTACGAATGACCACACATGAAAGTACCCCTTGTCCATCCCATGCTAGGGCCAAAAGAGGGACCGACGTTAACAACATAGGTGGGATAACGACGGGTGCAAACCAGGAGCTCTTGGCCCACAATCTGCCCGAGGGGGGGAGGGAATGACCCCAGACCTGCGCAGAGGGAGATGGGGCGGGCTAGGAAGACAAGGAGGAGAGGCCTCAAAGAGGTCCTCCAGGAGGGCCCGACGAGTCCATTGATATTCTGCTGTTTTTGTTTTTATAAGTTTTGGCATTCGCTTCTGTTCGCCCTTCTGACGGCCCAGGACGCCCCAAGAGGCCTCTAAGATCGCTCCAAGATGGGCCCAAAGGCCTCCAAGATGACCCCATGGCGGCCAAATAACCCTCCAAGACGGCCCCAAGAGAGCCTCCAAGTTCGCCCAAGATGGCCTCCAAGACAGCTCGAGAGGTTCGACGAGTGCCCCAAGACGGCCCAAGGAGGTTCAAAATGCCTCCAAGTCCGCCCAAGGAGCCTCCAAGACGGCCTCAAAGACGGCACAAGATGCCCTCAAGAGGGCCTGCAGGAAAGCCCGAAGAGGCCCAACTCATTGATGTTCAATAAGTTACGTCAATAAGTGTTTGAAGGTTGCTGGCATGTGCTTCTTTTGGGGCCTACGACGGCCCGAGATGGCCCAAGAGATCTCCGAAGACCACCCCATGATCGCCCAAGAGGCCCCCAAGATGGCCTCAGAAAGGCCCAAGAGGCCCCCAAGACGGCCCAAAGAAGGCCTCCATACAGCCCAATCTGTCTCCAAAACGCCCAAGATGTGCTTCAAGGCGGCCCTGGACAACTCCAAGAGGGCCCCGAATCGGCCCAGAGAGGCCCCCAAGACGGCTTCCGACGGCGTCAGACTGGCCAGGAACGCCATAAGTCGACAGAGAGGCCCCTCAACAAGCCCCCAAAGGCCCCCAGTGGGCCCAAGGAGGCCCCCAAGAAGGCTCCAAGAGGCTCCCAGGAAGCTCACAGGAGGCCACAAGAGTGCCCCTAGAGGCTCCCAAGATGCCCCCTCTCCTCCTGATCTTCCCCACCATCCTCCCCCAAGTGTTCACCGAAGGGTCTCCACAACGGCTGGGGGAACACGTGGTCCGACAGCTTGGCAGACCTCTTGCCACAACGCTCGGCCACCTGGACGATTCCAAAAGGCATGGGGCGGCGGTGATTCCCCGTTGGCTTCTTCGATAAAATACCGTGGGGGCCAGTCCACAAGAAACCTTCCACAAGAAACCCAACCCTGAGACCCCAAGACGTCCCTTGATTTTTGGTGTGGGAGCGTCGCGCTGTCCATAACAACACCATCGAGACCCAAGAAACCCAGGGCCCCCTGGAGGCCAGCAGGGTGTTTCCTGGCATGGGCCCCCACTGCAGGCGTCTTCGATACAATGGGTTGGGCATGGCGCGATTGCACCCCGTTGCTGCTCGTGCCGCCTGGTGGGCGGGCGCCTCGTTGGCGCGGCCGGGCTTTTGGGGGGTTTATGCAGGGTTTGCGCCCGTGCCAGAATTCGCCGATCCTGTCGGCGTGTGGAGGACGCTCTTCCGTTGGTCGACGCCGTCGTCGTCGTCGTCGTATCTTCTCCGTCGTTTCCTCGTCGCCTCCGTCGTCCCCGTATACTTTCCCTGGGCCCTCCTCCTAAAGCGCTCCAGCCAGAGCGACATTGAGCAACGTCGTAACTGAGTCGAAAGGAAGCCCCTTCCCTTTGATCCCTTCCCGGCCTGGGGGAGGGGGGGTGTTCCGGGGGGGGGTCCCCGGCGGGGGGGTCCCCACCCAGATGCGCATCCTCCCCCGGGGCGGTTCCGCAGGCCAGAATGCGCCAAGACGCGGTAAGAATGCCGGACCTCGGGGGGCCCTCAGGACGGTCAAAAGGCCCTCAGGACCCCACGAGGCTCCCAAGAGGCCCCGAGAAAGCCCCCCCAAATGCCCAACAACTACTCCCAAGAGGCCCCCCAAGAGCGCTCGTTGTCGTCGTCGTCGTCGTCGTCGTCGTCGTCGTCGGTGTCGCCGTCGTCGTCGTCGTCGTCCTCGTCGTCGTCGCTGTCGCTGTCGTCGTCGTCGTCGTCGTCGTCGTCGTCGTCGTCGTCGTCGTCCTCGTCCTCATCGTCGTCTTCACAATCTTCGCCGCCGCCGCCGTCGGTGTCATCTTCATCGTCGTCGTCGTCGTCAGTGTCGTCGTCGTCGCCGTCGCCGTCGCAGTCGTCGTCTTCACCATCTTCGCCGCCGCCGCCGCCGTCGGTGTCATCTTCGTCGTCGTCGTCGTCGTCGTCAGTGTCGTCGTCGTCGCCGTCGCCGTCGTCGTGGTCGTTCAGGGTTGGTGGCACCGACCGTAAGGCCTCTCCAACCCAGACGCGTTACACAGCGCACCATATCGAGACATTGGATTGCAGTGCGTGCGTGGTGCCTGCACAACGAACTACAACCGTACACGAGTACTACAGAGGTGCTGGGATGCCCACTGGAAGAAGGGTCGAATGCTGGGTTCGAGGGTTAGGGCAAGCTGGGATGCCTAGTGGGAGAGTCTTACCTACTATGGGGGAGAAACAACGAGTAGAGATACCGAGCGACCGAGAGAGAACGAGATAAAGAGATTGACGAATGACGACAAGCAACATTCGTAAGCGGGCAGGTTCAACAGGAGGCGCGGGTCGGGACTTGGTATTGTTCATCCACGCGAAGGTCGGCCGAGATATGATCATGACTGCTGGGGGAAGGCCTTGCCGCGCTCCATTCTGGCAAAGACCACACTGCCTAATTGCATCATGCTTCGCTCAAGTGCTAGTCGGCGATAACATGTAGCCGCTGGAAGCAAGCAACGCAACCAATAACCAATAATGCGCAATACGAGAACTGGCCCAACGGAATCAACCTACGATTCTATGAGAAAAACTCCTTCTCGTGCTTGCGCCTGCTTCCATGCCCATCTCTCCATGCCTCTCCCCTGGCGCAGGCTGTTAGTGCCGCGGCCAGGTTTTGTTCAAGGCGCCCCCTAATCTACATCACGGATGTGGAACGCAACCTCTGAGCCCCTCTTCACCATCGCCCATCCTGTCTCTCTCCCGCACCTTCCTTGGCCAAGCCAAGGTGCTCCCGCAAGGCCTACATCCCGCAAACGCGCCAGTGGATTGCCCTGAATACACAAAAGGGTGTGTGTGCTCGCAGAGCCCCTCCCCTCCCCCCTTCAAAGAGGGGGTGAGATTTTCGACCCCTCCCCCCCACTCCCCCCCTTAAGGGAGGGGAGGGGTTCCGAACCCCTCCCCCTCCACCCCTTGAGGGGGGGGGGGGTCCGGACCCCCTCCCCCTCTCCCCTTGGCGCTGGAAAGGGGAGGGGGGTTCGTGAGTAGAGAGTAGAGTAAGTGTTTTGAGCAGCGATTGGTAAGTGGTGGGTATTTGATAGTGAGTAGTGCACAGTGAATCGTGGGTAGGGAGGGAGCAGAGAATAGTGGGTAATGGGTAGTGGTAGTCGTGAGTAGTGCGTAGAGATTAGTGAGTAGTGAGTAGTGAGTGATGGGTAGTGAGTAATGGGAAGGACGTAGAGAGTAAGGACTTATGAGTTGTGAATAGTGAGGAGGCAGTAGTTTGTAGAGAGTACTGCATAGTGGGTATTCAACAGGAGTTAGGGATGAGGGAGTAGACAGTTGCGACAAGCGGGGAATGAGTAGTGAGTAGTGAGTAGTGAGTAATGCGCAGTGCGTAGAGAGTAGTGAGTAGTGAGTAGCGAGTAGGGAGTAGCGAGTAGTGACTAGTGAATAGCGAGTAGGGCCTCGTGAGTAATGACTAGTGAGGATGGAGCAGTCAGGAGTCAGAAGTGAGTAGGGAGTAGTGCGTCGCGATTAGGGAGTAGCGAGTAGTGAATGGTGAGTAGGGAGCCGTGAGTAGTTGGTAGTGACTAGTGAGAAGCGAGAAGTGGGTATTGAGTAGTGAGTCGTGAGTAGTGAGTAATGAGTAGCGGCTTGCGACTAAGGATTCGTGAATAGGGAGTAGTAAGTAGCGAGTAGTGCGTTGTGGGTAGTGAATATTTCGTGTTGGGTAGCGAGTAGCGGATAGTGAGTCCTGCGTTGTGGGAAGCGCATATTGAGTAATGAACTGTGAGTACTCAGTAGTAGGTAGTGGACAGTTGTTAGTGGGTAGTGAGTAGTGCTTATTGAATATTGAGTAGTGGGCAGTGACTAGTGTCTAGTGAGAAGAAAGTACTGAGTACAGGGTAGCGAGTAGTGAGTAGTGCGTTGGGAGTAGTGAGTAGGGAGTAGGAAGTAGTGAGTAGTGGGAGCGTAGTGAGTAATGAGTAGTGGGTAAAGAATAATGCGTATCGCGTAGCGAATAGGGCGTTGGGACTAGCGAGTAGTGAGTAGTGGATACTGTGTACGCAGTAGGGAATAGCGAGTCGCGAGTAGTGGGTAGTGAGTGGTGAATTGCGGGCACTGGGTGGTGAAGTGTGAGTAGTGAATAATGGATGGTGGCTAGTGGGTAGTGAGTAGTGATTTGTGATTAGTGAGTGATGGGTTGTGCGTTGTGTTTAGTGAGTAGTGAGTACAGAGTAGTGGGTAATGAGTAGTTTGGAGTGGATACGAGAAGTGAGTCGTGAGTAGTGAATCGTGAGTCGTGAGAAGGGAGTAGCGAATAGTGAAGTGTGGGTAGTGAGTAGTGCGTAATGCGTAATGAGTGCTATTTGGGGCTAGGGCTTGGGTTTGGGATTAGGGTTGGAGTTAGGGTAAGGGTGATGATTCGTGTTAGGGGTGGTCGGGGTCGGGTTCCGGAGACCGGGGGCGCCGTGGCGAAGGGGAACGGGGGGGAGGGGGGGGGGGGGGGGGCGAATTTGGCGGCCAGAGGGGGGGGAGGGGGGGGGGGTCGGAACCCCTCCCCCCCCTTTTGAAAGGGGGGGGGGGTTCCCGACGACGGACCGGGAAAGGGGGGGAGGGGGAGGGGGGGTTCCCCGACGACGGATCGGGAAAGGGGGGGAGGGGGGGGGTCCCCGACGACGGATCGGGGAAAGGGGGGGGGGGGTTTGGGGTCATCCAGAGGCGCGCCCTCCTACATCCCATCTAGTGTGGTGACCAAAGCTTGTGCTGCCTTCTCGTTGCAGCTCAGCATTCGGAGCACTTTGATACGCACTCTGCGACATTGAGCGATGCCCGGCCTGTGTACGGGTCCGTACGCCAACGTTCGCCTCCGAGGGTTCGTATGACACTCCAGTGTCCCAGTCGCCACCAATGCGATCAGGCAGCACCCTCAGTCCAGTCGGAGAGAGAAGGGGCAGGAGGAGGAGTGGATCTTCTCTCCCAAGTAGGAAGGGAGGAGCGCCAATACCAAGAGGGGATCGAAGCCTCATGGTACTCAACGCCGAGCAGCGGGTTTCAAACATCTGTTGTGCCGTGAGGCGTTGACGGAAGAGACACCTCTGCGGCCGACAGCGAGACCACAGGCGGAGCAGCAGGGAGAAGCGCTGCATTACCAGGAAACTGGAAGCACTCATGTAGAGGGGCCCAGGGACACACACACACATCAAAAAAAAGACACCACTCCCAGGATTCCTTGATACTTTCCCATATGTTCTTGGCTTTCGTCTTCCCCCCACTTCCCATATTTTCTCCTGTTTTCCTGGGAGACGACGATGAATCGTGCCTGTGTACATTTTCTCCTCCTGAGCATCGCTGGATCCACGCATGGAAACACCCGGAGACCACACGCTGGACACACACGCGTGCACGCGCGAGGGAGCCCGGCGTGGCCGGCCACGGGAGGGCCGAGCGCTGAAGAGGCACCGTCCCAGATGTGCGTGCGACGCTGGCGTAGGCGCAGGCCGGGCCTGTCCCCCGACAGGTGGAGGTTTGACGGAAAAACTAGCAAATACGCAAAAAAAAAAAAAAGCTTCAAAATGGCAAAAGAAATAATTGGGAAATCGTCCCCCGACTATTTTTAACTATTTTGGAACATTCCCCCTGTAGCAAGACCGGCTTAAGCCTAAGCCGGTCGCGTCATGCAAACGAGCATGCATCAAGAAGACGTGTTGGAGGTCCGCGAGGACTTCAAAGATCGGGCGCGCGGAGCGCGCCAGGGGCGGCACTGGAGGCGCCGCAGGGAGGGCCCACCGCACATCCAAGAAGTCCTCGCGGACTTCCATAAGCCGTAAGTTGATGTCCATGCAGATTTGCTTGTTATTCGATCATGTGTATCACACATCCTTCGACGGCGAGCGAGGGGGGGACGCGAGAAGGAGAAGGCATTCATAGAAGGCGGCGGGACTTCCGAACCTTCTGACGATTTGTCCAATCTCTTCGGGGGAGGGTTAGACAGCTTCTCAGGAGGCCGGGGGACTTCCGAGCCTCCTGAGAGGGCCCGCCCCTTCTTGATCGAGCCACTCAGGTCACGATAATGATAGGGTTGGGGATTTAGAAGAACGGCCCCGAATTTTGAAAACCCATTTTTGAACTTAGTAAACCGGCTTCTGCGTTTACTAATTGATGCTTTGCCTTGTTTTGATTAGGCGGCGTAATCTTCTAAATCCGTTTCTCGCTTTACTACGTATCATCGCTTTCTCAATAATTTGTTTTCAGAACGCGCGTTCATTCAGTTCCCCCCCTCGCTCGCCGCCGAACTGGGGTGGTGGTGGAGAGAGCTGCACCTCTTGTGTCCGAACGGGCGTCCCTGGGGCCCACAAAGGGGCACGAGAGGTGCTCGCCGCCGTGCCCTGGAGGGGCCAGCGGACGCGCAAGGAGGAGGGACGTGCCCTACGCCATCCCCCCTCGGTGTCCCTGCCCGAATCGATCCTGCTCCCCATTCTCCCCCTCCTCGCGGCGAGGCGCGGGCTCTTCCTCCTCCTCCTCCTCCTCCTTCTCCGCCTCCTCGCTCCTCCTTCTCCTCCTCGCTCCTCCTCGTTGCTCCTCCTCCCCCGTCCCTCTTCCTTCTAAACAACTTCTCCCTGCCGCAGCCCGAAATGGGCCGATAGGGCGGGCCAGGCGTTTCGCGAGAGACTCCCTCGCCATTTCGGATCCTGAAGCCTGAAATGTGCAAGAGCTCCGCAGATGGAGGGCGGGTCGGTTTCAACTTGTGGCTCTCGTCTTAGCGCCGCGAGCATTCGCCTTGAAGGTCTACAACATGTTGGATGGAGGGCGGGTCGTTTTCGAAATGTGGCTCTGGCTCTCCACTGTTTGCTAGGGTTTCACGGATGGACAGAGGGCCGTGTTCAAAATATCGTCCTCGCCCTACCGCCGCGCACATTCGTCTGAAAAGATTGCAAGAGTTTCACTGATGCAGGGTGGCTCCTTTTTAAAATGTGGGTTGCCCTCGCCTTGGCACCGCGCAGA
>CAUYUJ010018842.1:85000-115000 GCA_963575745.1 Prorocentrum cordatum
GGTCATCTCGAAAACTGTGAACCGCCTGTGGCTGTACCGATGGCGAGAGGTTCTGGAGCGGGCTCGGACAAATACCATTGCATGGGTCGGTGCCTTGCCCACGCCTTTCGGCGTCATCAGAGGGATCATGGGTTATCGTGACCGTGACCGATACGACCACCGTGGACAGCGGGACCGCGACGGTGATCGTGACCGTCGGAGGGGCCGCAAAACCCGTTCGAGTTCCTCGTCGGGGTCAAAGGACAACCAGGGGGTGCACCGCTTGGGTCGCCACAAGGGGGGGATGTACACGCACGACCCGTCGTACGCGGCGTTATTTGACCAGCGGGAGCAGGAGCTACGTGAGATCGAGGTTCGCCGACAGCGGGAGATCATGGCCAGGGCAACGCAGGGGTCGATCGGTGGCGCGCTCCAGGGGAACAGCATCCAGCTCCACACGTCCCAGCGTGGGGGCGGTGGAGGTCTGCCGCCGTCGCCAGGGACGTCCACACCTGCGGACCCAGGACCAGCCCCCAGCCCAGGCGTGTTGCCAGGGGAGACCAGTACGGGTTACGCGGGGGACCTCACGAACATCAAGCGCATGCTCGTGGAGGCGCAGTTCGGGTACGTCGTTGGGCTGGAGGACGGGAAGGAGTCTACGTTCAAGGCGGCGTTTTCCAGCTCGTGGGGCAATCGCAAGATATCCCAGATTGCAAGCACGCTATTCCAGACGCAAAAGATCACGGAGCCCAAGCGTAAGGACGAACAGATATCGGAGTTGTGAAAGTATTATCAGAACCTCGCCTAAGAGATTGCCGAGCCTCTCTTAGACGCGTACGGTGCTGAGGTCTATGCTCCAAAGGTGGAGTGCTCTTTTGTGCAGAATCAGTTCAGGCTGTACATGATTATTTTATGCTTGGGATCGTTTTCGGTGTACTTCGTCGGCTGTGGGTCGCCTATGTCCGTGCTCCAGTCCGCGTTTGTCTACGAAGATCGCTTACTGAATGGCCAGGCCGCACCTTTCCTATGCCCGTCTTTCTCACAGGAGACCGCAGGTAGTCCTGCGGCAGGTATATCTACTCTTGGGATCTATGCGGAGGGGGTGGGGACAGCTGTCAGGACCGCTCGAGGCCGCTAACCAAGTCGGGGGCCTTTTTTGGTTTTCTCCCCTCCCCTCTCCGCTCGCTCCTCCTCTCTCCTTCCCTCCCTTTCCTCCCCCGCTCCCCACAAAAAATCCCCACGTGAGGATTGCCTCATGTGTGCCTGGGACGTTTCTTGTGCCCTGGTGGGTTCTGTGTGTGAGGCACTGTCCTGTGCTTGGCACCGACCTGTAGAGGTCTGTAGTTGGGCTCGGGTGCACCCTCCTTCCCCCTCTTGAGGACCCGAACCTTCCTCCTCCACCAGGTGTGTACCCAGAAGTCCGTCGAACAGGATTTGCCGAGGAAGATTTCAATCACAGGTTTGAGTCTGACCTATTGCGCTGTATCCTATCCAGCGCGGAGGGACACACTTTCTTCCCGTGGGCGCGTGTGGCTCGAGGAAGAGCCCCAGGGGAGCCCGCTCTTCCGCATGGACGCTCAAGGAAGTGCTGGCGGTCCGTCGGTCACAGATCGACCCCCGAGCGGCTCAGTGGTGCAAGGAAAACAGATAGGAGTTTCGGGCCTACGCCTACCGCCAGCCCCGAACCGATCTGCATCCCATTCATCGCCTTGGAGAACACACACACACACACACACACACACACACGCACGCACGCACGCACGCACGCACGCACACGCACACACACACAGACACACACAAGCACGCACCCACGCACGCGTGCACGCACGGTCGCACGCACGCACGCACGCACGCACGCACGCACGCACGCACGCACGCCCGCCCGCCCGCCCGCCCGCCCGCCCGCCCGCCCTCTCGCCCGCCCGCCCGGACTCTCTCTCTCTCTCTCTCTCTCACACGCACACGCACACGCACACGCACACGCACACGCACACGCACACGCACACGCACACGCACACGCACACGCACACGCACACGCACACGCACACACACGCACACACACACGCACACACACACGCACGCACGCACGCACGCACGCACGCACGCACGCACGCACGCACGCACGCACGTACCTACGTACGCACGCATGCCCCGCGGGGCAGGAGGCCACGAAAAACCCGGACATCTCGAGTATCGACTACAGAATTGATGTACCCCATCATTGCTCTTTCGTCGAACGTTCTACGACCAGTCTACGCATGGTTCGAAGATTCGTCGGACGATTGAATTTTGCGGATAAATCAATCCTGCAATCGATCTCCTACTCGGACCGCTGATGCTCGAGGACCGGGACGTGGTTAGCGCGTGGCGCCGAAGCGTGGTGAGTCAGAAGTGGTAGCGCGACGCGCTCAACAACCGTTCCTGACTGTATCCGCCCCTCTTGCCTCCGCCAATCCCTTCCCCCACCGTGGGGAAACCACAAGGCAACGATACTGCTACCCCCTACACGTCCCCCGGGGTGCGCTCCGACCACGCTTGCGAAGCGAATCCTGCGGTGGCGACCAGGGCCTCCCAGGAGGCCCAGAACATGGGAAAGCGGCCGGAGGGTAGCGGTATGGGTGCCTTTTCCCCCTCTGGGATCCCCTCCCCCCCCCGCCCCCTTGCCCCGCGCCTCCTCGGCCGCCCCGACGCCGCCCCGCCGGGGGCGCCCCCGCCACTCGGCTCGCGCGCTCGCGCGGGGCGGGGGCTGCGCCGGCCGCGCCGAGAATGCTGCGAGGCGCCGCCGGCGCCGCCGCTCGCTCCCTCAGGCAGTCGTGGCCGCCTCCTCCTTCCTCCCCCGCCTCCATCCTGCGCCTCCCCCCCCACTCCTGGCGCCTCCCGCCTCCGCCCCTGCCTCCGACTTCTTTGAAATCAACGGCTGATCCTCCGGCTTCGTTAGCGTGTCCGATCTGTTCTCACATCGGCTCAAGCTTGCACAATCTCTGTGAGCACCTCTGCACGCACCTCCCCATCCAGCTGCAGCCGTTCGTGCACAGCGAGGAGAATGGCCGGCGCAGCGGGCGACGTCCAGATGCCTGGGTGGTTCAACAAGGGCCCGAAGCGCAAGGGCGAGGGGGAGGGAGAAGGCAGGCCCAAGGAAGCACGGCGCGGCGCTGGCAGCGGGCGCAAGGACGAGAAGGACGAGAGGGAGCAGGCATTCAACATGATGGGCAAGCTGCTCCTCACCAACGTGCGCGAGACGGGGGAGCTCTCGGCCAGCGTCTTCCTCAAATACGCCGTGGGAATGGACTCGGGCGTGGTGGCTGCGTGCCGCGCGGAGGGCAAGAGCTACGACGACCACAGTCAGCAGCTCCGCGAGCTCGCCAAGACCGAGGAGGTCGACTTCAAGAGCCGCGGCCCACCACACGTCCACATCGTGCTCGCAGCCATCAAGTACGGGGCGACGCACACGGTGGCGGAGGGCGCAGACAAAGCCGCCGAGGAGGACCTGAAGCTGAAGTTCAGGGCCGTCTTGGACCAGGTGAACCAGCAGAAGGACTGGCGCCCCTTGGCACGGGCGGTGGCTTACTTCAAGTGCAAGCCGCAGCGGGAGGAGGAGGGCAAGAGGCAGTGCGCGACGCTCTACTGGAAGCTGCACCTGGACACGAAGATCGGCCAGCTGCTCCAGGAGTGCCTCGAGCCCCAGGTGATCCTCGAGGGGGGGGAGTACCTCCCAGGCCCGCCGCCGAGGGGCCCATTCGAGCGCGGTCTCTCGAAGTTCCTGGCGCGCGGCGACAAGTCGAAGTAATGATGCAGTCAGCCCGATTCCAGCAGCTGGTGGCTAGAGGTATCCTATCGTCGGACGCTCCACTGAGGGCGGCTAGCCAATCCAGCGGGACAATCCAAACGTTTTCTAACCCAGCGATGCCTGCGGTTCCTCTGGTGCACGTCGCGCCGAGGCCGCCACCGAGGAAGGGGAGTGGGCGGGGTCGTGGTCGTACGGGTGGGACTGGGGGGGACCTGGATCGATCTTAATGCCTGCGCCGTGTGTGCCAACCCCATTGGGGGTTGCGTGCCCGTGCGGGTGTTGGCCTGGCCAGTGCTGCATGCGCAGAGTGCAGCTCGATCGCTATCGCACCGTTTTCCAGTGGGTATCCGCAGATGCCATCTCAGAAGCCGATCTTCCGCCCGGCCGGGTTAACGTCACCATATTGTGGCGCTCTTTCCAAGCCCCTTGAGGATGCTGGCTTCCCAGAGCTCAGTTCAGTTCAGTCCACCCTGCCCCCCGCCGTCCCCTCCTCCGCCGCCTCGGCCGCCGCCGCCTCCTCCTCCGCCGCCTCCCCATCCCCTCCCGTTCCGCTCTACCCTCAGCCTCGCCCTTCTCCTTTTCCTCCTCCCCTTGTGCACACTTGCCTCCCGCGCTTCCACTGCTACCTTCTCTCTTCTCGGGGGCGCGCACACATGGATTAGCGATCCATGGATTTGGCGCGCGGTCGCCAGATTCATGGATCGGGGGAGGTGCCCTCCCCAAGATGCGGCCAGTGCCGCCTCGCTCGGCGGCGGAAATCCGCGATTTCCCATTGAAACGGGACTCGTCGCTAATCCACGCCCCTTTGATCCATGTTTGCGATCGCCTGATCTTCCTCGGCCTTCACGATGTATCACCCCCCTCCACCTTCCCCTTCTGCGCCTGCTCCTCCTTGATGTCCTCCCCCACCGCCCCCTTCTATTTACTGCCCGCTCAAAGTTCATGTAGCAAGGCGTCTCTCGACCAAGCCCAGTGCTCGTTTTTTGCAAAACCCTCCCTCCTCCACGTTCTTTCGCCCCAACCTGCGCATTGTCTTCCATACTTTCTGTTTGAAGAGTCGCCGCCGCCCCCTGGCACCTGTGAAACTCCATATCGGCAGAAGTCGAAACTGGCTGGCCGGGTAAACATCACCACGTTCAGGGATGAGGGCCAAGACGAGGAGGAGGCAACAGGAGGGGAAGCGTGGAGAAGAGGCGGCCAAAGAAAAAACATAGACGATGCGCGGGCCCCCCCCACGCCCCAAACGACCCACAAACGTGAAAGCCTCACGCACCACCAGCGGGCACACGTCTATCGCTAATGGGGAATCGGACCCCGCCCAATCTTCCTCACGGCGTGCCCGGCGCACGCTCGGGAAGCGCTTCCTTCACTAGCAAGCGAGGTCAAAGGCGCCGTCAGCTTGCGCACTACAGCAGGGCCATATCGGAGCGAAGCTTCGAAAACAAAACAACGCAACAAAAGGAGAAATCAACAGCCAGAGTCCAAGCTTCGTTAATGACCACGGAAACTTAAAATCCCTACAAATCCCTACACAAACAAGAGGAGCGGGGGAGGAGGAGAAGGAAGAGGAAGGAGAAAGCAGAGGTTAGGAGCAAACAAGCACGACATGGAAAGGATGACATACGACAGATACGGCGCCGCACCTGGAGAGAGCAGGGGGACGGGAAACCCTGTGAGCAAACCGCCCCTGACGCCCCCAAGGCGGCTGACGCCCCCCCCAGACCTGGGGGCAGCGCGAGGTGATTGACTCCAAAACCAGAGACCATGCAACGCCATGATGCGATTGAACGGAAGCGGAAGGACGGACGGACAGGAAGAGCAGGGGGCCGCGCCCGAGGCGCTCACGCTGCTGCCCTCACTAAGTGCGCTCCCGTTTGTACTGCACGCGGCCGCCGGCACGGTGCCGATACAGATGCGCTGGTATTTCGCAAAGGTCGAGGCGTCCGCAGAGCTGGCCTCGGCCTAGCGACGCTGGCTCCAGTCGTGGTGGCCCCACTGGTGCTGCTGGATGCCCTGGCGCTGATGCGCGTGCCGCCCGTGCTCCTGGACTCCTTTCTGGCGCTCCCAGACGTGCTGCTTGCCATGATCGTCAAGCTCCCTTTGCAGCTGTGCTGGCAGTCCAAAGAAATCGCAGCGAACTAGGAGTTGGACTCGGCAGCCGTCCCCACAGACCTCGAGGGCCTCTTTGCTTGTCTGGCCAACGGCAGCAGCACGTAATCAACTCAGGAGGCGCTCGTTGTCATTGGCGAGGAAAAAATTCAAGCGGGTGCTGCTGAGCGCGCTGGTGCTGCCGCAAGCCATACTCTGCGCCGATGCTGCGGCGCGTGGTGCTGCTGAGCTCGGTAGTGTTGGTCACGGCGGAGCTGCTGACTGCGGTGGCGTTCCTGCGCGTGGCGCTGCTGACCCCAGACGAGGTGCTCACACTGCTGCTGCGAGCAACGCCGGTACTGCTGAAAGTCGTGGTGCTGGCCCCAATCCTGGTCAACGCGGGCGCCGCTGAATGCCCAGCTGCTGCTGCTGCTGCTGCTGCGCGAAAAGATGTTGGCTGTGCTTGTGCGCTGGTGCTGCCGCATGTGATGCTGCATGTACTGGCGCGCTCTTGCACTACCTTCTGGCGCTCCCAGTCGTGCTGCTCGTGGTGATCGTCGAGATACCGGTTCAGATGCACTGGTAGTCCAAACAGGCCGCGGCGTCCTCGGCGCTTGAGTTGGAATGAGTACCCGCACGCGCAGTGGGTCGGAACTGGCTTCCATCCTGCAGGGGGACGCGCGGGCGTCCACCCAACAGGCGCGGCACGCATACGATGTGCAACTCAGAATGTAACGGTCTGGAAGTCAGGGCGGCGACCGTTTAGCTCGCAACCCACTTCTGCTCCTCAGTCGCTACGCCGACGTCGACGAACTGGTCTCGCTGGCGATGCTGGATGTTCCAGTGTTGTTGCCAGTCGTGCTGGCCGAGCTGGCGCAGTGGCGCGCGGTGGTGACGGCGGAGCGCGTGCGCCGCCCGTGGCCCCAGCCGCTGTTTTCACACTGCGATGGTGCCATGGTCGGCGCGGGAGTCGGCGATCTGGTCGGTGCGGGAGTCGGTGAGCTGGTCGGCGCAGAGGCCACCAAGCTGGTTGATGCGGGAGGCAGCGACCTGCGCGGGAGTCGGCGAGCCACTCGGCGCGAGAATCAAAACTGGCCGGCTCGGGAGACGGTGAGCTGGTCGCCGCGGGAATCGGCGTGGAGGTCGGCGCGGGAGTCGGTGACCTGGCCGGCGCGGGAGCCGCCAAGCAGGTCGGCACTGGCTGGCGCGGGAGTTCTCGACACCGGCTCGGAGAAAATAAATCGCACCCAATTGCAAGACGCAACGGAAGTGTCTAAGATCTCCGGTACCTGGTTAACAGTATTTCTAGTTCGCGCGCGCGGGGCGGCCTCTGGGGGTCCCCGGACGAAACGTACCCCGGCAAGGTCCGGGCAAGTCCCCGGCAAGTCCCCGGCAAGGTCGGGTCAGAGATGCCGGAGTTCTGTTACAGGGCCCCAGGACGGTCCAAGAGGTCCCCAAGAAGCCTCCAAGACGGTCCAAGAGGGCCCCGAGACGGCCAAAGACCGCCCGAAGACGCCCAACAGGGCCCCAAGACAGCCCAAGAGGCCTCCAAGACGCCCCAAGGGCCTTCCAAGAGGCCTCCGAAGAGGGCCCCAAGAGGCCAAATCGTTGATTTTCATTGTTTTTTTCTATGTTTTTTGCGTTCTGGCTTTTTCGGCTTCCGGACGCTCCAAGACGGCCCAAGAGGCCCCCAAGACCGCTCCAAGACGGCCCACGAGGCTCCCAAGACGGCCCCGGAACGGCCCAGGAGGGCCCCCAAGACGGCCCAAGTGCCGCCCAAGACGGACCAAGAGGCCCCAAGACGGGCCCAAGAGGGGCTCAAGAGGGGAACCGAGAACTGAAAAATCGAGCCCTCCGCCCCAGAAGGCGCCCAGGAGGCCCCAAAAAGGCCCCAAGAGGCCCCCAAGAGGCCCCCAAGACGCCCCAAGAGGCGCCCAAGAGGCCCAAAAGAGGCCCCAAGAGGCCCCAAAACGGCCCCCAAAACTCGGCTAGCCCACAACGGTGCGACAATATGGGCCGGCGGAATGAGCGAAACGATTAATAAATCGCACCCAGTTGCAAGACGCAACGGAAGTGTCACGAATTTCGATGCTGCAATATGGTGAAATGGTCGGCTCGGGAATCGCGCGCCGCTCGGCGCAGGAATCGGCTCGGGAGTCGGTAGGCGGGCGTGCGTGAGTCGGCGAGCAGACTGGTCGGCGCGGGAGTCGGTGAGATGGTCGGCGCGGGAGTCGGCGAGCTGGTCGGCGCGGATGTCGGTGAGCTGGTCGGCGCGGGAACCGCCGAGCTGGTCGATGCGGGAGTCAGCGACCTAGTCGGCGCGGGGGGCGGCGAGCTGGTCAGATCGGGAGACGTTGAACTGGTCGGTGCGGGGGTCGGTGGGCTGGCTGGCGCGGGAGGAGCTGATCGACGGGGGAATCGGCGAGCTGGTCGGCGCTGGAATCGGTGAGTTGGACGGGCTGACGCTGCAGCGTGTAAGAATCAGACAGAATGCCTCTGGGCCCAAGAAGAGCATTGACTGGCGCGTTGCTTGAAGAGCCGCGCAGCGACAATAGTGCTCCACGGTGTCCTGCGCCTGTCCGCCGCAAAACACCAGGCGTCGAGCGCGCCCCTGGAACTGGCGAGCCATTGCCCATCGGCTCCGCAGCGCGAAGAACACCGCTGCCCGGACCCTCGGCGGCGCGAGCTCGGCCAACATGCGGAGCAGGAGCGCGGCGCGCCAGCTCTGCCGCCCCGGCGCCCACTCGCGCACATCCCCATGCATTGTTGGTTGGCGGGCTGGGCCCCCCCAGCTTCCATCGGCAGGGTTCTGCCCGCGTCCGACTCACAAAGCATTCGATAGCAGTCGCAGCCTGGAAAACGCACGCCGTGCATTGGCTTTATGTGCGCCGCAATACGTCGCGCACCCGTGGCCGGCCGTCGCGCTGGCGGACTTGCCGGCCGGACGGCCTCCATGGGGCCTGCCTGGAAGACGATGCGTTCCTCTGTCTGCGCGAGGCACGGAGCGCGCGCCCTGCCATGCCATTCGGCCCATGCAACGCGCCAGCGGTCGAGAGCGGGGTGGGTGATAGACGTCCCGGGTCTCTGCGCGCCCTCCTGGAATTGCTGCCGCGGGGAGCGCGCCACGTCGAGCTGCGCGGCCCGAACATTCGCTGCTGCGGCGGCCCACTCCACGTTCTGTAAGGAAGTCGTCATGCCGAATGCCTCCTTCATGGTCCAGAAGTCCAGCGCCGTGGCACGCTCGCCATTCCGAGCCTCCTGGGGCGCGTCGCGCCGCGGCGGCTGGGCGGGCGCTCGGTTCTGCGGCGCGGGCGCCTCCTGAAAAAAGAAACCGACCATTGCTGCGCGCAGTGGAAGTCGACCCGCGGCGCTCGAAAAACTGTTTCCCAGTGCGCCTTGTGGGCCGCGGCCATCTCGTCTGCCTGCCCCTGTCGTCGCGTCAATTCCATGGCCGCCCCGGAATTCGTGCATCCTAGCAGCAGCCTCTGATGCGCAGTCAAAATGTTGGATTCGTTCTGCGTGTGGAAGGCGGCCGGGTCCGCGGCGCGGTCGCGTTGGAGCTGCTCGATATCCCCTGTCGGCGCCCGCTCCGCCAGTCCCGCTGCCGACCTCGATGGCAGCCGGCGGCCAGGGCTTTTCCGAACGGGGTTGTCTGGGTTGACGTGCGCGGAAATATTGGGGAACGCCCGGGCGCAACGCCGCGTCGGGGAGACATCTGCGCGCTCTGCTGTTCTGGCAGAGCTAAGCACCCAACCCCAATTCATCATCGGTGCCGTCTGCCCAGGTTTGAGCCACCTCCCGCCGCGTGCCATTGGCCATCGCGTGACCAGGATCACCCCCCGCCTCGCCGTCGAGGGGCGAGAAGTGCATTTGGCCAGCACGGTGTATAATTTGAGACCCACCCTTCTGCGGAAATCGCGGCGGGCCACACACCTTGCAGAAGCGATCCAGTTTCCCCGCTGGTCAGCCGCGGTCGAAGACCCACCGAATGCAATCGCGCGGCGGGCCGAGAGGTGAATGGCCCGGAGAACGCGACGCGCAACCGCGGCCCAGCTGACTGGCGTGCGAACTTTTGGCACGGACCCGCTCCAAGCGAGATTTCGCGCGGGCGGCGAGCAACCGGTGCAGCTCAAGCGTGGGGGCCTGCATGTCTAGGTTAGAAGTCTCGGAACCAAGCAAATTGAAAAATCCCCCAAGGTGGTTCGGAGGTCGTCCTCGTAGTCGTTTCGAAATGGTGGTGCCGGGTCGATTGCGATTCGTTGTTTTCGCGCGCGAGGGCCCGAAGGTCGTTTTCGTTTTGGTGTTTTTCGCGCTGTATGTGGCGAGTTCAATATCGACCTCGCTTTTTTCTGACATTTCGGATCCAGCTCAAAGCAGCACTCATGTAAGTAGTTGAAATGTCTGTTGATGCAGAGTGTGCTAGACGCATCCTCGCCCCATCTCCTCCAGCTTCTCGTTCAGACATTCCTCGACCTACTTTGCCTTTTCGTGGGGCCCGACAGCCCTCCATCCTCCTCCCTCCCCCCAGTGCCTTCGGGCCTCCTTGGTCCTCCTCGTAGTTGTCAGAGTTCAATAGATACAAGCCACCCCCGACAGAAACGGTGACACGACGTTGGTGACGCTGGCGGTGGAGACGGCGACGGCGACGAGCCCCCCTCTAGAGACACATGAGGGCAATGCCAACAAGGACCTGTTTAGCCCTCCAAACCTTGGGAGCACCCTGAACTGTCCGACAGCACTGAAATAAGGTAGGGAGATTCAGGTTGTTGGTTTTTGGGGCTTGCAAGTTCCCACCGAACCCCAAACGCGTCGGGCCAACGTAATCTCGGGGTAGGTGCATCAAACACACGTGGGGGCCCGATGTAACATACAGCAAAGGAAACGCAACCAAACGCCAGACGATGGGGGGCGAGTGGGGAGGAGGGCACGGGCGAGGAGGAACTTCACGACAGGAGGGGCGTAAGAAGGGGGAGCTGCCACAACCATGTTGGCTCAAACTGTTTCGACCTTCGGCCCCATTTTGGGGCGACAGGCTGCTCCGAACAATGAAGCGAGCGCACCGCAGGCCACCTGGCAGTGGCCATGCTAGACAGTGATTCTGATGATTGGAACGCTAGTGGTGGTGGTCAGATCGTCGCGGCCCCTCCTGCATCAGATGCGCAGAGCGACGACGACGACTGGAACGCTGCAGCCGATCCCATCGATCGCCTCCCTGAGCTGGTACCATGTCATGCGATTGTTGCAGTCCATCCTGCCCCTGCTGTCAGTGACGCGTGCGCGCCCATTGCCGACGTTCCGCGACCAGACCTGGCGATGAGAAACAGGTTGCGCCAGAGACGACTAGATGGTTGCAGGGAAATCGTCCACACATATCAGGCTCAGGTTCAGTGCACGTCGAAAGCCAGGTCCTTATTACGTGGTCGAGGTAGCAGCAACCATCTTGTTGAGAAGGCTCGGGCAAGTGCGTTTTACTTGTATAGAGGCCTTCGCAAGAAAGTTGCCGACCTTTTTTGCAGTGCAGTTCGTCGGTCTGGACGGGGCGGCTCTGGAGATGACAATTCGAAAGCAGTTGTTTACATCAGGCGCAGGAAATATGATGAGGCCCAGCAGCCTTGCGTCGCCCCGATACCTGCGGGAGTCGATGCGCCTGGCCACGACGTGTTAGCGATTCCCGACAATCGAGGGCACCTCTTGGACAAGCAAGACAAACGCCATAAGGTCATGGTGAGTGAACTTGCTTGGGGACTCATCCTACGACGTCTTCGTGGAGATCGGTCCGAATACCTTACACTGCTGGGTCGACTGCCGTCCATCTTACAGACGATCGACAAGAACAATGGTGAGACAGTCGTTGAGAGCTTACGCCTGCAGAACTTCGAAGGCGAGTCCGATCTTGTCGCAGGCGTTGAGAGGGTAGTGAACATCGCGTGTCACGACGAGGGCGCCCCGAATATTCGAGCAGAGCGATACCTCGAAGATCGAGCTGGGTCCTGTGAGACAACGCCCACCCTTCTTTGTCTAGCCCACAAAAAGGCCCAATGCAATGGGGAGTTAAACCTAGTTCAGAAACCAGTTGATTCACATCTTATCAGGCTGCAGTTGTCGATGCAAGGGTCGCACGGCTCGAATGTGATCGACGCCGCCCGAGCGATCATCCAGGAGAGAGTCAGAATCATTTCCGCCGACAGTTTGGGCACTGAGGCGCTGGACAGGATGGAGTCTACTTTGCAGTTGTGCTTATCTGGTTCTACTCCGTACGACCGTTACCGCAGGCATGTTGTATCAAATTTGTTCTATGGAGATTGGGGCAAGCATGATGTTTTCAGAGTGGTTGATCGATGCAATCTTGGTCGTCCACGGCTGGTTCAGATGCTGTGCACTCTGGGTTTGCAATGCTTGTTGCCGAGACGAGCTTGGAAGGTCTTGCAGCGCAACAATTGGACGGGCAGCGACGCATGTGTGGACCAGGTCTTGCTGCCCACGCTGATCTTCGGCATCTTCCCAGCGGCGTACTGCAGAGTAGCCGACGTCGATCTGGCTGCTGCAGGTGCCTGTGCACGAAGCTCACGGGGGGAGGTCCAGCGGGGGAGGACTTTCGGTGGCCCATCGGTCTCGCCTCCCAATCGGTCGTCTTTCTGGGTCCTCGACCCCCCCCGTCGCTCTCCTCCACGGGGCACCTCTGTCGGGTCTTCGCTCGAGCTCGCCGTCGATATCGTGCCGCGTCCTTCGGCGATCCCCCTTGCGGCGTCGCCGCTCTCGCCCGTCTCGTCCTCTCCCCCTCGGTCGCCGAACCCGCTGGGGGGTGTCGATTGGGAGCGTGGGATCGATGGTGCCGCTAGGTGTGGCCGCCGCTGCCTTGTCCAGCGACGTGCTCGGCGCTGCCGGCTTGGGCCCGTCCGACGTCGGCGACGAGGGCGAGGATGATGAGAACTTATGGATGGAGGACTCGACCGATCGCAAGACGCGGACGACGTCTTGGATTCTGAGTGGCAGATTTCAGGATGATCTCGTGTTGTTTCGGATCTGCCTGCAGAGATCTATGCCATGGGTTCTTCGGCAGCTTCGGTCTTCCAGCGTTTTTTTCGAGCGCGAACAGCAAGCTTGCTTCTTGCGGGACGGTGGCCGTCATTACCAGGCGATTTTACAATACGAAGGCGAGGACAACGGCGCCTTCATGAATGGTATTGGCGACATGGTTTTCAAGGATTCCGAATTCGATCTCGTCAGCTGTCGCACCGAGTCCCAGCAGTTGATGGCATTCCTCATGAGCATTCGGCTGGGCGCTGCCGCGCACGAGCTTGTCATCACCAGATGTCGTAAGCCACCCTATCCAACGTTAGCGGCTCTGAAGTACCCAGAGGTTCTTGATCAGCTGTCCAAGCAATGCCCGAACACATTGGACTCGTACACCAGAGGTTTCTTGTCTTTCTATAAAGCAGACATTCACGGAGCTGGCGCCAGGGCCGAACTTACTTCAGTGAACTTGCTGGCTGATACCGACACGAGCTCGACAGAACGAAAACATTCAGTCCAAGCCAAGAAAGCGGGTTCAACGACAACGAACAAAAAACACATCATGTATCTGAGTGCAGAGGTGTTCTTCTCGGAGGAGATGTCAACTGGCTTGTGGCGTTCGCGTCCGACTGACAAGGCTGCCCCTCGTGCGCAACCTTCTGGACGCCGAGGCGACCCTGAAGACGGACATCAGCGTGAGCAGGTTTGTCGCATGGGGCCGTGGCGGGCGTTTCTTCATTGTTCTGGCTTGCCGATCAACCCATCATCGATGGCAGAACTATCACTTCTCTATGGCGGGTTGGACGAAGAGCAGATGCAGTACTACGAGCAGCTCGGTCGCATCATGTCAACGGTAGCTCGCGCTGGTGCACAGCTACGGCCACAGCGGAAACGGCCACGGATCGACGCGCTTCCGTTGGACGATGGCATGCCAGAGGGGTCAGTGGCAGACGAGCCTGAGGATCCAGACGCTGACGACGACCGCCGCCACGCCACCGCTAATTACAAGCTCTGCATGCGGGAGTTCCGCGACGTGCTCCGTCGCGAGAGGCAGGCGCACCGAGAGTTGACGTCCAAGCAGGTCGAGATCGAGAAGGAGGTCAAGGCTGGCTCGCCCGACCCAGCGACACTTTCAGCTACCATGAGGTCAAGGGTGCCCGTGAATGCCCCTACGCGTCCTACCGTCTTCGGTCTTAGTTTTTCTTGTTCTGCGTTTTGGCTCCCAAAACGGTTTGGGCTACGTGTCACGGGGGGGCGGGTGTGAGCATTCACGGGCGCCGCGATAGGTCGCGGCGCCTGATGGGCGCAGAGCAGCAGGCGCATTTCCAGGCGGAGCACGCCCATTCCCACTCTGCGTTCGTCACCCTTGACTTGTCCACTGATGAGGCGTTGGAGGCCGCTGGCGAAGCTGCTGCTGAATTTACGCAGGAGGCAGCATCGCAAGAGTGGAGGCGCCTCCACGCGCAGATCATGACATCGCGCGTTGAGAAACTCGGGAAGGTACCGACCACTCGTACACAATGTTTCGAGGCTGGCTATTGTGTGTGCCAAGGCGACCTCGGAAAACTCATGAGACTGTTCGTGGCCCGCTTCCGTGCTGCTCTTCGTGGCTTGAAGGCGGCGCTCGGCACGAAGAAGCACTTCAAGCGGCTCGTGAAAGACGTCACGATGCTGGTTGTTAAGGTCGAGGCTGTGAATGGCGCTGGGGAGAACCTTGGATCTGACCTGTGGTTGCACGTCAGTAAGTATCGTGAACTACCAACGTTGTACCCTACCTTCTGCAATATGATTCGTCTCCCTGCTGAAGACCGCCATGACTTAATTGGCGTGGCGCCAGTCCAGGACGGCAGGGTCCCAGACTTCGTCGACATTTGGGCGGTGTGCCGTCGCTTGCTACCCTTGGATGATGCGTTGAACCTCGTGTTCTACAAGCTCGTTGGGCAACCGCATGTACGAGTTCTCAGGGTAACACCGTCACGACAAAGGGTTCATCGATTGCATGTGGAGGGGGGCGCGTACCCAGCCATCGACATCTGGGACGGCGCGGAGGCCGAGGTGCACAAGCTTGACGAAGCCGAGAAAGCTGCCAGGGATCTTGCGCGCCGAGGGCGCGGTCGCGAACGAGGAGGCAGCCTTGGATGTGGCTCGGGTCGTGGTCGTGGACGGGGCGGTGGTGCACCAGCAAGGGCTCATGACGATGCTATGGAGGTGGTCGTGCATGGTTTGGACCACGGCGTCGACGACGAGCAGCAGCTTGCAACGGCCGCCGAACCTGAATGCGCAGCAGGTGACGATGATGCCGCGTCCCAGCATGGATTCCATTCCGACTGTGGTTCCTCGGCAGCGCTATTCATGGACAGCGACGGGAGCGCTGACGACGACCTGTTCGAAGAGATGATGCGCGACAACATTGAGGATGACATCGGGTCCGTGCCATCGGATGTTGACTTGGAAGAACACATCGACCAACAGTTGTGCCAGTTCTCGAAGCCACCGTCTTCATGTCCAGGCAGCCCTGTCTCGGTGTCGGGCGACGTGCCGATGGAGCCGAGCGCGCCCTCCAGTGGACCTGGTCATGTCAAGGCTTCGCGTGAGCTCAAGTGGAACAGTAACGCCATCACCGTCAACACTGACCATGGGACCACCAAGTATTATAGGGTGACGAAGCGCTTGGTAGCAGAGCTGCCGCTCGCAGTGTTCAATGTGAAGACTACGCAGGAGAGGTCGTGCGACGCATCTTTACATCGTTGCAGGGGGAGGCCGATCGGCTACTTGATGGCGTGGCTGATGCTCCCGAACGTGGAGGGTGGGCGAGCTCGCCATGTCCGAGGGTTCCAGGCGAGCCTCGACGTTCGAAAGAGATGCAGGGAGATGTTCAAAGCGATCGGTGGTCCCGAGGTCGAGTTCATTTTGAACCATGGTGAGCGCGAGCTTCAGCCTGGGGAGCCAGAGGAGCCCGAGTCTGCAGACTGAGCAGACTCAGCACTTGTGAAAACAATGAAATCTCCTTGGCGTAATTGTTGTGGCTCCCATGCTTGCCGTCCGTCGGCGCCGTTCTTTCCTGTTGATGGGGCAGCGGTCAGCAAATGACGAGGTCAGAGCCAGATAGCTTTAGCGAGCGAGTGAGGAGAGGAGGAGGACAGAACCAGGAGGAGGACGACAAGGAGGATGAAAACGTAACAGAGGGGGGGGGTGCCTTAACCCGATGGCGCCTTCATGAAGCGCGACGGTGATGGTCGTCAAGCGCGGGGGTGGCGCGCCCACCGCGACGTTTTATCTTCTCTCGCCTTCTTTCTCTGTAATGTTTCATCCTCCTCGCTTCCTCCCTCTTCCTCTCTCGCTCTCTCTTTCTCTCTGCGACCTTTCTTTTCCCGCGCGCTCTCTCTTTCCATCGCCTCCTCTCGCCTTCTCTCCCAGCGGGGCCCCTGGCCGCCCCAAGTGGGCTTCCTCCTTCGCTTCTCTCTTCTCCCTGCCCGACCCACTGCTGACCACCACATGCCTCCTCGCCGCCCTCACTTGGCACCCCCCCCCCGCCTGGGAGGCTCGAAGGAGCAAGGACGTGTTGGTTTCTGATTGCGTCGTTGTATATTTTGTACTCGCCTGTCGGCGCTCCGACGTCACCTGAGGGGCTTGGAGGGGCCCTAAGATCTGGCCGACGATCCTGGCCTGGTGGGGGCGGGGGTGGGGCGAGCCCCCATTCTTCAATCTGGCGCGCACCGCGCTCCAGACAATCCGAATGTGGCCCCATGTAGGCCATTGATGGGCCCGCGCACGGAGGCTCAAGCACGAACAACTAACTAGCATTCGGCAGCATTCGCGCCGATATAACATGCCCAGGAAACGCACCCAAACAACAACATTGGTTTCAATATTCTGCAGTGGCGCACAATGAACAGACGTCGAAGTGCCTCCCCCCATGGCTCCTTTCCCCGCCCCGAGGCCCTAGACCCTAGACCCCCTATCCACCCTCACCCTCCCACTCTCCTCCCCTTTTTCCCGCCCCCCCCCCCCCCCAGGGCCGCGTTGAGAGCGCCAGTGGCTTCCGTGCGCATTTCGCACCACATAGCTCGCACCTGCGGCGAAACTTCACCATAATAAAATCAACTATATGAATTCCGCGACGCGGCAGCGAGCACCAAATGTCAACATGATCGCAGCGCGCGCGCATGCCAGCCATGTGGCTGTCGCCGCTTAGTCCACTGAGTATAGATGTGTTCTCCGCGCTGTGTTTATCGCAATCCAAATGGCTGGCGCCGCCGCACTTCAACCACTGTTGTGGCGCAAGCGGTGCCTGCGATTTGCGCGCGCCGTCACAAAACCCGCTTCGGTTAGGTGCCGTCAGGCTGCCCAGCAGAAGCGCGCGCCCATGCCTATGTCGATGGGCCTGCCTTATCTCGGAGGCATCGTAGCCAGTCGAACCCATCGCGCACGTCGCTATTATCACGCGCCAGAATGACAAGCGAAATGTTTAGGCGCTCGGCATGGCCCAACTCTGCCACATCATGGCGCAAGCGCTTATGTTCCGAGCCGCAGGGCGTTGGAGGATGCCACCGAAAGCGTCGCAGAGGGGAGTCGCGATGCAAACATATGGGTCATGCGCTGACATTAGCCGCGCCGCTTGCCATGGCGCAATACGTGCGCGATTATCGCGCGTTCCGTAGATGCGCGCCGAAAGCAATCACATTTGCACGTCGCGAAGCGCCGAAGAGCCCCACCTCAGTGCGTCGCGAAGTCAAAGCGCGTCGTTGCGCTTCGGTGCGTGAGCTGAATTACGCGAGGGCCTTGCGACCGTGACGCGCATGCAAACCAAACGCTTGGCAACGCATTTGCACCCTCAGTCGGTTGTCGCGGTTTACTATGCGTCGGCGGCTCGCGCGTGCATATGCTAATTGTCAGCGGTCAATCTTGGTGGGCGTCACTGAGCTTGCGCCTTCAATCGCGCGCTTCTTTCGC
This sequence comes from Prorocentrum cordatum, assembly GCA_963575745.1. Lineage (NCBI taxonomy): Eukaryota > Dinophyceae > Prorocentrales > Prorocentraceae > Prorocentrum > Prorocentrum cordatum. The sequence goes on from CAUYUJ010018842.1 coordinate 102,822, forward strand.
GTGACAGCGCGTCAAGCAGAGGTTCGGCGACTATGCGCGCGTCATGCTGCGCGCGGGACGCGCAACGCTCGCAATGTGTTTGGCCTGGCGCGCGCGGTTTGGGGCACTGTTTGCCGCGTGAGCCGCGCATTTCGCATTGCATGGCAGAGCTGCGCGCGCGACCCATGCGGCGTTTCAGGTGCTCCTGCAAGGATCGTTGCCAGCAATACTTGCTGCGCGCGTGCATTTGCAGGGGCGTGCGCGGACTGGTGGCGGTGATGGCGGAGGCGCGCATGCGTGCTCTTCTTGGGAATGCTGCGCGCGGGGCAGCGCGGCCAACGGGGCGCGGGCAGGGCAGGGCGCGGGCGGGGCAGCGCGCGCAATGTCGCACTGCCAGCGCGACATACTTCACATTGCGACGGCGACAGGGGCCCTCACACGCTACACGTCGCGCTGGTACTCTCTTTGCTGCGCGACCACCGTTGGTTGCGCTCGGGTTGTTGGCGCCAGGAGCCTGGCCTTTCAACCCGAAGGTGTCGGCGCCCAGGCGCCAGCTGACGTTCAAGCTCGTGGTGCACCAGTTAGATTGGGCATCTGGGTTGGGCTATGTCTTTCGACAGCCAGAACGGTTTTGAGATGCTGGTCGGCTGGCGTTGCGGTGGTGTCTTTGACTGGGCTTGGGTCGGTGGATAAGCTTTGGATGCGGGGTATGGTCTTGGGCCAGTGCCTCATGTTAGGTCGTTTGCGGCTTCGCGTGCCCTCATAGGATCTCCATTCGATTCTTGGCGGGCCAACGCGCGCTGATATTCCTGGCTCTGTGATCATGTCTCGTCTTTTCAATGCGGGCATGCGCGTGCGTGCGCGCGTGTGGTTGCGCGCGCGTTGCGGTTGGCGGCGGTGGCAGAAGCGGCGCGGGTTGGCGGGCGAGCGGGCGGCGCGCGCGCGCGTGCGGATGGGAGGGGGGAGGTGGTGAGGGTGGGGAGGGCAACGAGGTCGAGTCTTGTCGCAATTGGCCATAGGGTTGCGCCACGCGCCGCCCCGATGTCTGCGGCGCGTCGCCCTCCCAACAAACTGGAGTGTCGCGCGGGCCGCGCGCTCTGCGGTGCCCGTGGCGGGCATGGCACGAAAGGAGGGGGGGGGTGCGCAACAGTGCAGGGCGACCGATGGGCGCGGCAACGCAGCGGCTGCTCGCATTTCGTCGGGCGCAAGTTCGCGAGGGCGCTTCGTCGTCTGGAATCCAGTGCGGTGGCTAGTGCGAGATTGCAGTTCGGACTGCTTCATCTCGCCGAGGGCGCGATAGGAACAATGTCAGTTGTACCCCGCGCAGCTCTAAGCAGCAGGGCGGTAGTCGTAGCAGCAGTGATAAATTTGCACGCGCAGCTGCGGACGGGTAAGCTCAGGCGTCGTGGCAGCAACGCTCGTTTCCCTCGGGTTCGGCGGCGGTCTTTCCATTTCACGTTTCCGTGGGCGTTGCGCCGCCCGATGACATGTGGTTGCGCTCTTCTTCCGCATCCCGTGGGCTCGCTGGCGCCGCAGCTTCCACATTGGAGTCGCCCTTGCTCAGGGGCGGAGGTAAGGAGGCACAGGCTATCTTCACGTGATGGCAGTTTCAGGTCGACGGGCGTTGAATTTCAGGTTCCTGCATGCGCGCGACATGCAAAGCGTCCCGAACCTGATGGCCGCAGACTCACTTGCGACTGCGCGTGCGTGCGTGCGTGCGTGCGCGTGCGTGCGTGCGCGCGCGTGCATGCGTGCGTGGTGTTTGGGCGTGGAGGTGCGGGCAGTGCTGGAGCGAGGTAGGTGCGGTGGCGGGGTGGGGCGGGGTGGGGCGGGGCGGTGCAGTGGTTGTGGCGTGCGTGCGCGTTTGCACGTGGGTTCGCATGACTGGCAAAATCTGAGGGTTCGTCGGGCACGTAATCCGTTGCGAGAGGTCCTCCGTCGCGGGCGCGTGACGCAGCAGGGGCTCACGATGATGTTGGAGACATCTGCTTCGGTGGCGGCGGACTTACCAGCCAGTGCATCTGAGAAGGGCGTGGGGTGGGGGGCGGTGGTGGGGTCGGGGGCGGCGGCGGTGGTAAGTGGGCGGTGTGGGGTGGGGTGGTGGTGGCGCGTGTGGGGGGCGGTGGTGGTCTGCGTGGTGAATGCGTGCGCGCGTGCTGCGCGTGCGTGCGCGCGTGCGTTCGCATGTGCGTGCGCGTGTTTGTGCGCGGGTGCGTCGGCGCGCGCGCGCGTTTTTGCATTTGTTTCGGGGGGGGGAGGCGCGCGCGCGCGGTGGCCGCGGTGGTGGTGGTGGTGGGTGGTGGGGCAAGAGGTTGCACTGAATGGATTGTTTCATTGGCATGCATGCGCGACGGGCCCCACGGCGCCATTCGACGCAGCGTTGCCATGCGCGTTCTGCGGGCCTGCGGCGCGCCAACGTTTGACGCGTCGGCCTAATGTGGTGGGTGCACAAGCGCATCGCGCATGCCTGTGCTGGGCAGTGCAAGGACGCGCGCCCGCGCCCGATCCGAGCTCGGAGATGAAGTGCCGACGGTACGGGCAACTTGGAAGAGCCATCGGCGCCGACCCTGGGTTCGAGTTTTGGGCGTCGCGGCCGCAACGCGAGCGACCTCGGGGCAGCGTTTGAAGTTCACCCCCCAGATCGAGAACGACCTCCCGACGACCTCCGAACCACCTCCGAACCACCTCCGAACCACCTCCCGACGACCTCCCGACCGTGTCCAGCCGATGCGCGGACGACCTCCCGACGACCTCCGAACCACCTCCGAACCACCTCCGAACCACCTCCCGACCACCTCCCGACGTGTGCTGGCACAGAACGACCTCCCGACGACCTCCGAACCACCTCCGAACCACCTCCGAACCACCTCCGAACCACCTCCCGACGACCTCCCGACGGCCTCCCGACGGCGACGCTCCCGACGGCGGGTTTGGCGGCGACCCAGGACCTTCGTTTCGAGTTGGCGGGGGGATGCGCGATCTGCGTCGGAGGATCGTTTTGCCGCCGCGGCCATGCCAAAGGTCATTGGCGCGCGGCCAATGGCGGGGACTCGGCGCGGTGGCGATCCGTGTCACGTCGGTTGTCAGATGCGCCATTGCGCTTCAAATTTTGCAAAGTACCCCCAACCCCTCCCACTCGAACTTTTGCAAAGTACCCCCCCCGCGCACGCGCCGCTGCCCCGCCCTTGCCGAATGCATCTGGAATTTTGCAAAGTGCCCCCCCCGCCCCCCGTGCTTCCACCGTTCGAAATTTTGCAAAGTACCCCCACCCCAGACCATTCGATTTTTTGCAAAAAGCCCACCCCCCTCCCCCCGTCGCTGCCACACCCTTGGCGTCTGAAATTTTGCAAAGTACCCCCCCCAAACCACCGCGCCCCTCCCGCTCGAAAGTTCGCAAAATACCTCCACCCAATCCCCCGCGCGCGCCCGCGCAAGTACGCGGTGCTGTATGGTTTCTGTATGGGGGGCCCAGGTTCTCCGCATGGGATCTGCATCGGGTCAAATACAATCCGTATGGGTTCTGTATCGGGGCCGATACAATGCGCATGAGATCTGTATCGGGCCCCATGCAATGCGTATGGGATCTGTATCGGGCGCCATATACTCCGCACAGGATCTGCATGGAACCCGACACAGTCCGCATGGGGTCCGTAGCGGGCCCCATACAATCCACATGAGGTCTGTATCGGGTCCCATGCAATCCGTATGCGGTCCGGATTGGATCCCATACAGTCTGTGTGTGACCTGTATTGAGCCCGATTCAATACGTATGCGATCTTTGTCGGGCCTCATACAATCCGCTTCGGGTCTGTGTCGGAGCCCATGCAATCGTTCTGGGATCTGTATCGGGACCCATGCACCATGCATGGGATCTGCTTCGGACACCATAAAGCTCGTATAGGGTCTGCATCGGACACCCTACAGCCCGCTTGGGATCTGTTTCGGATCCAATACGGTGCGTATGCGATCTGTACCAGGCCCCATACAGTCCGCATGGGGTCTGTGTCGGGCCCCATTCAACCCATATGGGATCTGCATCGGGCCCCATACGTTCCGTATGGTGTGTGCATGGGGCTCCATGTTCTCCGCATCGCATCTGTATCAGGCCAAAATCAATCCGCATGGGCGCTGTATCGAGCCCGATGCAATACATATGGGACCTGTTTCGAAGCCCAAACGATGCGCATGGGATCGGTATCGGGTGCCATGCATTCCGTACAGGCTCTGCATCGGATCCGATGCAGCCCGCATGGGGTCCGTAACGGGCCCCAAACAATCCGCATGGGACCTGTATCGGGTCCCATGCAATCCGTATGCGGTCTGGATTGGATCCCATACAGTCTGTGTGTGACCTGTATTGAGCCCGATTCAATACGTATGAGATCTTTGTGTGGCCTCTTACAATCCGTTTCGGATCTGCATCCGAACCCATGCAATCCCTCTGGGATCTGTATAGGGACACATGCAACCTGCATTGGATCTGCCTCGGACACCATAAAGTTCGTATAGGCTCTGTATCGGACACCCTACAGCCCGTCTGGGGCCTGTTTCGGATCACATACAGTGCGTATGAGATCTGTGCCAGGTCCCATACTGTCCGTTTGGGGTCTGTGTCGGGCTCCATCCAACCCGTATGGCATCTGCGTCGGGCCCCATACGTTCCGTATGGTGTGTGCATGGGCCCCCATGTTCTCCGCATGGGATCGGTAGCGGGCCAAATATAATCCGTATGGGTTCTGCATCGGGCCCGATACAATACGCATGAGATCTGTATCGGACCCCACGCAATGCGCATGGGATCTGTATCGGGCGCCATATTCCGCACAGGATCTGCACGAGCTCCGATACAGTCCGCATGAGGTCCGTAGCGGGCCCCATACAATCAGCATGGGATCTGTATCGGGACCCATGCAGTCCGCATGCGGTTCGTATTGGATCCCGTGCAGTCTGTGTGTGACCTGTATCGAGCCCGATTCAATACGTATGCGGTCTTTGTCGGGCCTCATACAATCCGCTTCGGATCTGTAGCCGCGCCCATGCAACCATTTTGAGATCTGCATCGGGGCCCATACAACCCGCATGGGGTCTGCCTCGGGCGCCATAAAGCTCGTATAGGGTCTGTATCGGACACCCTACAGCCCGTATGGGGTCTGTTTCGGATCCCATACGGTGCGTATGAGATCTGTGCCATGTCCCATACAGTCCGTATGGGGTCTGTGTCGGGACCCATCCAACCCGCATGGCATCTGCATCGGGTCCCATACATTCCGTATGGTGTGTGCATGGGCCCCCATGTTCTCCGCATGGGGTCGGTGTCAGGTCAAATACAATCCGTATGGTGGCTGTATCGGTCCTGATGCAATACGTATGGAATCTGTTTCGAAACCCAAGCGATGCGTATGGGACCTGCATTGGTTTCCATCATCCGTGCAGGACCTGTATCGGACCCGATACAGTCCGCATGGGGTCCGTAGCGGGCCCCATACAATCCGCATGAGGTCTGTATCGGGCCCCATGCAATCCGTATGCGGTCTGGATTGGATCCCATACAGTCTGTGTGTGACCTGTATTGAATCCGATACAATACGTATGCGATCTTTGTCGGGCCTCCTGCAATCCGCATGTGATCTGTATCGGAGCCCACGCAGTCATTCTGAAGTCTGTATCGGGACCCATGCAACCCTCCTGGGATCTGTCTCGGTCACCATAAAGCTCGTATAGGGTCTGCACCGGACACCCTGCAGCCCGTGTAGGATGGGCCGTGCGCGTGCGTGCGTGCGTGTGTGTGTGTGTGCGCATGCAAACGCGTGTGCGTGCGTGTTGGCGTGTGCGCGTGTGTCTGTGTGTGCGTGCCGCGTGTTTGGCCAGGGTGGGTCTTGCGGGGCTGGGGGAATAGGGTGGGGTGGTGGTGTTGGTGCGGTGGTGGTGGGGCGGGGTTGGTTGGGTGCGTGCGTGTGTGTGTCGGATGGTGTGTGTTTGTGGTGGGCATGGTGGGCGCGAGCAACTTGTGCGCGGGGTGGAGGTGGGGTGGGCAGGGTGGGGGGGTGGAGTTGCGTGGTTGGGGGTGGGATGGTGGATGCTTGTGTGCGTGGGAAGGGGGCTGGCGTGGTGGTTCTGGTGGCGGCGGTGGCGTGGGCGTGTGTGTGGGGCGCGTGGGCTGCGTGAGACAGGGCGCGTGGTGAGGGTGGGCGGATCGCGTTTGGGATGCGTGGGCTTGGGCGGCGGATGGGGCGTGGCGTGGCACAAGGGTGAAGGGTGGGGATCGGGTGGTCTGGGCAAGGCTGGGACGCGCGGATGCGTTGGCTGGTGGGCGGTGGCGGTGGTGCGCACGCACGTTGGGATGAGGGCGCGGGATGCGGACGGCTTCCGCAGGGGAGGGGGATGGCGCGGCGTGGCGGAGTGATGGGTGGGGATGCGTTGGCGGGGGAGGGGATGGGCATGAGGCATCGGTTGGAGCGGGTGCGTGCGGAGGGTGAAGTTTCGCCTGGCGCGGTTTGCAGATGGCGGGCGAGCGGGCGGGCGAGGCGCGGGGGCTGGGTCTGCGTCGGCATGCGACGGGGTGAATGGGCGCGTGGGGTGACGGGAGCGGGGGGGCGGGGGATGCATCGGGTTGGTGGCGTGCGTGAGGTGGGGGTGGGTTGGGGGGAGGGGTGACAGCGGCGGTTTGCGCGCGTTCGCGGCGGCGGGGCGGCGGGTTGTTTGGTGGTGGCGGGGTGGGGGGGGGGGGGGGGCGGGGGGAGGGGGATGGAACGCGACGGGGTGTTGGGGGCGGGGGCGCGCGGGCGGGTGGGTGGCGGGCGGGCGCGGGGGCGGGCGGGCGGGGCGGAGCGGCGTGGTGCGGGGTGGGGGCGGGGCGGGTGGGAGGGGGGCATGGCTGCGAGCATGACGCTACAATGAAGCAATGCGTCAAACTATTTTCTGGCGTGTGGGGGGGGGGGAGGGGGGGGGGCTGCCAAAGTGTGGTTTGGCTTGGCCATGGGCCAGAAGTGGGTTGCGCGCGTAAGTTTTGCCAGCGTCGCGCGTTGCGCGCGCGGTGGGGGCACCCCCTGTTAAGTCAGTCCGCCGACCACGCCATGAACTGGTTGGCGCGGTCGGTGGCACGTCAGATCCAGGGCTACCGCGTCGTGCGATCGGGCGCCGCGTCGGTCCAGGAATTTGTTTCAGGCGGGCGCGTTGGTCAGTTCGTTCGCGGGCCTGGGGCGGCCATTGCGCGCGTGCTTCGCAAACGCGCGCGATGTAGCGGGTGGTCGCGCCGCGCACATTGACGCGTTATTTTGGGGCTGGCATGACATGGCGCCGTCGCAAGCCGACGGTGGGAATGTTTTCCTTACGGTTATTTGGGGTTTGCGGAACCACAGACGTGCCATGTCAGCGCGTGCTCGGGCAACCGTGGCACATTACATGGGCGGGTCGCCCCACGAAGGAACGCGCGCCTGAGTTGCGTAGCTCCGCCCCGCGCCTGCGTGCCTCCAGGCGCGTTGCACTTAGCAGCGCGCGCTTGTCATCAGGATGTCTTCAGGACGCTTCTAGGACTGATGAAAACTATCTTGCAAACTTGCTGGGCCAACCGCGGTGGCATCTGAAATCCGCGCGTCCGTTGCAGTGTAAAGCAACTTGCATGCCCAAGGGGACTCACACGCCTTCGCTCGATTTCGAGCGCGGTCAATTAGTTCTGTCTGCCCAGCGTGAGTGGCTGCGCCTGGTGTCAGGCGCGAAGGGTTGCACCGACTTAATATCAGCGTTGTTCTCTTCCTCTTGTCCAGCAAACCGTGGCCAAGACCAGAGGGGTACTTCGGGAATTCTGCGCGTCTCCGCTTTGGTCTTTCGGTAGTAAGAGCCTCGTCGCCATGCACGGACGTCGGCTGTGAGAAATCATTTCGACGCGTGGGCCCTTCTCCCGCATTGCGTCGCGTTTGTTTTTCTCCTGGCGTTCAATTGAGCGTGTGCCAACCTACCAATGTCACGGCGTGGCATGCGCAATCTTCGGCTGTATATGGGGGCGTGCACGTTCGCGCGGACTGGGCGTCTTTGGGGGAGGGGGTGGGGCAGGGGGGTAGACGACAAGTTTGCGACGTCAGTCTCAAACGGCGGCGCATAGCATCGCATCGCGCAGCATCGCATCGCGCAGCATCGCGTTGCGTTCTGCCCACTGAAGCGTTCATTCAACCGCAAAAAAAAACAACGGAAGCTGCCTGTTTGGAAACGCCTTTGCTTCTTTGGGCGTTAAATCTAACTGGAGAAGCGGCTCCCCAGGGCCCGAGTATGTGATGCAGCGCGCCTCTAAATGAGGGCCAGCCTCCCTCCTCCTCCTCCTTCTCCCTCTCCTCCTCCTCCTCCTCCTCCCTCCTTCCCTCCCTCCATTTCTCCTCCCTCGTCCCTCCTCCCCCCTCCTCCCTCCTCCTCCTCCTCCTGCGCCCTACAGGTCGAGCCTACGTCGACAGTTTACGATTTTGAATTGAGTCAGCTCGCAGGATGACACCGTAGCGTGGTCAAACCGCAATGCATACGCTATGAGAAGTTTCCATTGTTTACGTTTTCTTCTCCGGAACCATGTGGCTCAAACCAACTGCTCTTCCGAGCGGTTCGTTGCTGCATCTGCTTCCAGATCGATTCCCGTTCCACGTGCAGTAGTAGTGGCAAGCGTCAATGGGGAGGAAAGGCAGAGCCCAGTCAGCGATAGACAGTGAGCAGCGCGATGCCGCTCCTCGCGGTGCTAAGCCTGCTCGAGGCGGGGCTGCTGCTTCCAAGCGCAAGGCTGCTGCGATGGGGGACTCAGAGAATCCAGATCAGAGCTGCGACTTCCCGCTTCCAGGGCTTTCGTCTTCCAGCGGGGGCTCGAGCACTGATGCGCCGCATCCAGACTCTGGTCCTCATTTGCGCGGCCATGGCGAAGACTGCAGGTGCCAGAGGTGCGGCAAGACTTCTGCTCCGAGCATGCTGGTCCCCCTCTCGGTCAACGCATGCGACCCCTGCTATGCCCCCATGTCGGCGTTCCACGCGATCGGGCTCTCCTTCAAGGAGGTTTGCGGGCAGTGCTCTGCCGACGACCAGTTCAACGGGAACTACGAGAAGCTGATCAAGATGTCGAGTGTGGCGCCCGAGGAGAGGCCCTTCCCGCTGCAGAGCATCGCGGCGCACAAGAGGATGGGGTACACTGTCGTTGCGAACTTCGCTGCCAAGAAGGAGTCCGACATGGCGAAGGCGGATACAAAGGGCCTCGACCTCGAAGCTCTCGGAGAGAAGGCAGCAAGCATCCCTAGCCCGTTCAACGCGAACCAGACCCTCCAGGACATGGCCATCACGACCGACGACAGCGCCCCCTTCATCCAGGTCAAGGTGTGGTGCAAGGTGGAGATCGAGGACACGATCGTCAACATGGACAGCAAGAAGCGCCTCCAGCAGTCGCAGCCAACCAACGTGTTTGACAAGATGCGGAAGTTACTGAATGACCAGTTGCCCGTGAGCTTGCGGGGAAACAAGCTCCCGCCATCTTTGGAGTTCTTGAAGAAGAAAGCATTGGGCATGGTTGGCAAGGACACGCCTGCTGAGTCGAAGAGGGGCCTGTTGGATGCCGAGGGCGAGGCTGTTCCATACGGTGGTGCAGACGCTGAGGGCGGTGCATCAACTGCGGCCGCTTCGCGTGATATGTTCCCGCTTGCTGCCGACAGCGGAGATCGCGCTCCAAGACCTGCTCCACTACTGGGCGACCTCGCGGGGTCGCTAGCGACCGTCTCGCAGCCTTCGCCGTCGCCCAAGGCTGCTTGCAGGGTTGAGCCACGAGCGAGCCCCGACACCAAGAGTTGCATCAGCGATGGGGCGGGGACAACGACAGGTGCTGGGAAGCGGCATGGGAAGAAGAGCGATAAGGAGAAGGAGGCCGACCTCCTTGCCAGGTTGGACTCCGCCAAGGTACTCCAGGGCCACTACAACGGCAGCGACGTGTACAATGCAACTCGGTTCGATCGAGGACACCGCAAGCGACAGCAATGGCATCTCCAACGTGAGGCGTGCCAGACTCAAGTACGAGAGTGCCTACAAGATTGTGAATCCTGGCTCCGTCGACCAGTCCTTCTTGCACAAGACGCTGGAGGATCTCCACAAGAAGGGGCAGGTCTGGCCCCCAGAGTACGCCCTGAAGCTGGTGAAGCTGCGCGTCAAGCACGCACACGAGGTCGAGGACATGGTTGACGCCATCGTGCCACTGGGCCGCGAGGAGGATGACTACAACGACGCCGTTGAGAAGGCCGAGGACGAGGAGGAGCCAACCTTCGATCCGTTGAAGCCGCGTCTGCGTGATGTTCCTGCTGCTGAGCCTGCTGCCATGGTGTCGAGGTTCAGAAGCGTGGTCTCCGAGTTCCTCGTGCAGCCGCTGATCAAGGCAGGGAAGAACAACAAGTTGCTCATCAGATCCCTCCACCATGATATCTCCAGAGTTCTCAAGGCCACCGACTGTGCCTTGCCAGGCATCAGCGCAGATGACGTTGCCATCCTGAAGAAGGCAGTCGATGAGCTGATTACCATCCTCAAGCTGCTGGAAGTCCTGGGTACGCCATCCGTGGAGCACATGGTCGGGATGGACCCTACGACGACGAAGAAGTTCTTGGACGGGAGTTTGGCTGAAGCCTGGCTGCCTTCGAAACAAGACCTCGAGGACAGCAAATTTTGGTCGCCGTTGCTGGTGCAGTTCCTGCGGCACAGGGCGGACGAGTTCGCCATCGCCCCGAAGATGGCAGCCTTGCTGGTTGAGCTCAGCACCGACATCAACGACGAGAACAGGTTCAGGGAGATCGTGGCCGAGCTCAACCGCATGACGAAGTTGTGCAGGCCACTGTCTTGCGACAGCGGGTGGCACAAACTGTTTGATAATATGGAGAGGTGGCTCGGCGAGAGCATCTCCAACGCGGTGTCCGACGACGTCGAGAACATGAAGGGCATCGACAACTTCGTCGAGGAGATCTGCAACGCCACTGCCTTCCCCGAGAACTCTTGGGTTGGGGATAAGTTGGATTCCATGCGCCGCGTGTCCCTTGCGAAGCTGGAGGACATGAAGAAGATCGACAGCTCGAAGAGAATGCTTGATGCACTGGCCTCCTTCACTGCCAACCCAAACCTCGAGACGACGAACGTGCTGAAGAAAGTGAGCTACCAGAGGCACCTCCTCTTCACCGATGCGGAGCAGGTGGCCGCCGTGCGGGAGGCTGTGCACGCAGGCACCTCGTTTGCGATGACAACGCTGGGGTCATATTCGTCTGCTGGTGGGCGTACTGCGGAGGAGTGGGTGATGGCGTTGTCCCGGATCAAAGACATGATGAACCTCTTGACGGGGAAGGTGTTTTCGTTCTTGCCCGAACCCGAGCCAGCCGACGAGGAGGCCAAGGTTTTGGGGGGCCTCATCTTAGACAAGGCGACTCTCGTCACGTGCTTCCTCGAGCTCCAAGCTGAAGGTGATAATGCAGAACAGCAGGCGGCATCTGATCAGGGCAACGACTCGTACGAGAACTTGTGGGCTTCTTACAAGTCCGACCGCAGCCAGCCTTGGAAGTCGCAGATCGTCCTGGGCGCCAGCGAGAGCTGGAGCGACGCAGCCATCCAGTCTAAGTATTCCAAGTTCTTCATGGTGGAGTCGATGTCTGAGAGCGTAGCCGCGAACATCCAGACGGCCCTGAGTGAGTACGCCGTGGCAGCACTGGCTTCGGAGGCGCAGGCGCTGAGCAAGGCGGTCGACCAGGTGGAGCAGCAAAAAGGATCGGGGGGGCATCGAATCCTACCCATCGTTCGCCCCATTGCACGTTGTCAGGCCACTGCCCCGCGAGGCACAGGTTTGAGAAGGGGCAGTGGGGGGGCGTTGCGGTGGCATTCGGCGCCTCCTGCGAGGAGGCCTACTCGATGGTGGCGACTACAGGTGCAACGATCCCGCAGCGAGAGCGAGGATGACCTACGATGAGGTAGCTTCAGCGGCCGAGGAGACGCTGTTCTCTGCGAAGATGAAGGGCTCGAACAAGAGGCTCTCGCAGACGCGCCTGGCGGCGCGAGAGGCATTGAAACACTACAAGAAGTCTGCGAGCGACCTGCACATTGACTTCAGCTCGGATGCGACGTTCGGCCCGCTTGAGAAGGCGGTCGTCGAGGGTACGAGGGGCATCGATTCAATTCTGGCTGAGCTCAAAATCATCCACAACATTTCGAGGGATAAGAAAACA
>CAUYUJ010018842.1:120000-194053 GCA_963575745.1 Prorocentrum cordatum
GCGCCAAAAAGGAGGGCCCAGCGCGGATCCAGGAAGTCCGCGCGTACCTCCAACATGGCCATGTTTTTTTGGTTATTCCTCCTGCTCCTCTGCCCTCGCTCCCCCTCGTTCCTCCCTGCCTGCCCCTCCTTCACCCCCCTCCCCCCCCCCCACCTCCTCCCGCCTTGCTCCCTCCGCCGCGCTGCCCTCCCTCGCCAGCCTCGTCGAGGTCTCTCCGTCCGCGTGTTTTTTGTTGTTTCTGCCTAGGCCAACGTCGGTAACAAAGACCTCGTGCTTGCTGCCGGCGGGGAAGAATGGCATAAACACAAATGTTCGGCTCCCCGCGCGGATTTCCCGTATAGGCGCCAGGGCCCCTTGCTGGTGCCTTCAGCGCCGCCCCTGGCTCCAAAGGTCGTAAAAAATGCGGCCTTATTCACGATAGCCATAAGTGCGTTGCATCCCGATCTAAACAACGTTAGCCTGGCGTCGACCGCTTCGAACATGGCCAGGGTATCCCATCCCACCCCAAACGACCACTGTCCAATCCGAAGTGCCGCAGAGCGCGCCAGTGGCGCTCCGTGCGCCAGGGAGGGGGGTCCAGCGCCGATCCAGGAAATCTTCGCGGAGCTCCGAAAGTCCATGTCTGTGCAGTTGTCTGTGCAGTTTTCTGTTGCTCCATGCAACAAGTGGTAAGTCGGGCCTGTCCCTCTACAGGAGGAAGGTTCAAGGCTAGTCAAACAATAGTCAGTGGACGATGTTTTGATTCTTTAGGCTTACGCCACACCGCCGACCCCTTGTTTTTTTTGGGAGGCAATCTTGGACGTCTTGGGGGCGTCATGGCCCGACTTTATCCCCCGCATTCCTATCGTCGTCGTCTTTGCTCCTCCTCCCAGTAGTCGGCCCATCCCGCCACCGTGCCTGAGTTGTGGTTCAGAGGCCTCTCAGATATTCGTTGGGATCTCGTGAGAAGCCTCTCGGGGGCCTGCTGGAGGCAGTTTGGAGGCACCTGGGGAGCTGTTTTGGAGCTTATTGTAGCTTTTTTGGGGCCTCTTGGGGGCCTCTTGGGGCCTCTTGGGGGTCTCTTGGGGCCTCCTGGGGGCCTTTTGGGGCGGAAAGCTGTTTTTTTCGCTTCGTGGTCTCCCTCTTGGGCCCCTCTTGGGCTGGCCTTGGGGCTCTCTTGGGGCCTTCTTGGGCTGTCTTGAGGCTCTTTTGGGCCGTCTTGGGGTCCTCTTGGGCCGTCTTGGGCCTGCTTGGGCTGTCTTGGAGGCCTCTTGGGCCGTCTTGGGGCGGTCTTGGGGGCCTCTTGGGCCGTCTTCGAGCGTCGGAAGCCAGAAAAGGTGAGAAAGCCAAAAACATTCAAAAAACCAATGAGAATCAACGGTTCTCGCCTTTTGGGGCCTCTTGGGAGGCCTCTTGGAAGCCTCTTGGGGCGTCTTGGAGGCATCTTGGGGCGTCTGGAGGCCATTTTGAGCGTCTTCGAACGATTTTTCGGCGTCTCGGGGCCCTCGTGGGGTGTCTGGGAGGCTTCTTGGGGCCTTCTTGGCCCGTCTTTGGGCCCTCTTGGGCCCGGAAAAGGCCCGTGACGCGCTCGTGGTGGGCACCCCCCCCCCTCCAAATCGACCGGACCGGGTTCCCGGGGGAGGGGTTTGGGGAGGGGGAAGCATCTCACACGCCGATGATCCCCAAGTACGACTAGAAAGATGCGGGGGAGAGGCTTTGCAGGGCGTGCGCCCGCAACGAGAAGGGTGGGCGGAACGAGAAGGCGGATGCAGAGAATCGCAAGCGGAAAGCAGAGGCGGACGCGAAGTCGCTGACGTGCGCGGCGTGCAAAGGCGCGTTCTCGGACACGAAACATTTGAAGCAGAAGCAAGTGGAACATCATCGAGCGGCGAAAGGAGCTAAAGTGGTGTGCAGAAGCTGCGAGGAGCTCGGGTTCACAGCGCGCAGTTGCCAGGCTTATCAGTGCAGCGGCGCGTGCAAGAGAGGACTACCAAAGTCGGCGTTCCCCGACCCGCACAATGTCCCGCGCGACGCAAAGAAGGGCACCCTAAAGTGCAAGACGTGCAAATGATGCCCAATCGGTTGCGCGTACTGGGCAGAAAAGGGAGGACGGGAAGAGGAGGATGGGGGGTGAGGCGGAAAATGGGGGGGAGAAGTCTGTGGACGATGATTTGATTTTGTTGCGCACTCGCTGGGTACTGCTTGACAGTGCTGCATTTCTCGTGCAAAGTCCCCCCTGGTAGGGGGGGCAGGCCCGACCTGAAAACGGGTGCCCCTGTTTTGGGGCTTGGGGGGCACGCTGCCCCCCCGTCGCCCGTCGTGTCCCGTGCCCGGACAGGTGTTCACGTACGGCTTCGTGGCCACGGGCTGGCTGCCCACGGACGAGAAGCCCCTGTTCAGCTCCACCGGGCGGGGCGGGGCGCTGGTGGCTCGCAGCAGCGGCAGCGCAAGCAGTGGCGAAGCGTCCTGGCTCGCCTGCTGGGCCGACCGAGGAGTGTTCTGAGAGCCTTCTCGGCGGTTTTTCAGCGAAGTGTTTTCAGGACATTTCTGGCCGGGACTGTATTGTTTCAACACATCGGGCTTCTGTTCTAAGAGCCCTGGTTTTGGTCAGAGAAAATTGTTGGGTTCTACGAACATTTCGTCGTATGCCTATAGGAATGCCGGGGCGGTCTGTTTCTGCGAGTGGCTTGCAACAGCGGCAGCAGGAGGGAGTGGATGAGCAGGAGAAACGGATGGCGGTTGTGATGATGACGACGATGCCACTGCCGCTGCTGCGACGGAAATCGCCGTCCGCTCTCGAGGCCGAGCGTCACGGCGACAAGCACGAGTGTTGGCTCACCAGGTCAGGTGACATCTCGCAGATTGCGTTTGGTGGAAGTCACACTGCTCTGACAGGCTGGTTTTGTCCAGATGCTGCCGCTATCCCTTGCTCGTCGTAGGCTCGACAGCAAGAAATATATCCACAGTTTTTCGAGGCGTTTTTTTGTGCGATGTGATTCGGATTTTAGGAAGAACTCGCGATACTTGGCGCGTGGATCCCGAACAACGGCCGGGACTTTTGTGGGAGACCAGAGATCAAATCTTTTGGGACCGTCTAAGACGGGAGCGACAGGAAATCAGGATATCCCAACCTTCGGGCCAGGAACGTGTTATGGCGGGGCCCGTTTTGCGGCGATTCGGAGACCTTAGCATTCACACCAGGTCCGTGCATGGCCACAGAAGTATGGGCAGGACAGGGGATTCGGAAATTCGTGCCAGGAGTTTGCCCCGGACCGTCTGTCTGGCATCGCTCGGACGTGTGCACTTTTTCTCGGCGGGGACCATCGAGGACCGTCCTGGACCATCGAGCAAAGAAAACGCGCACGAAGCCGACAAATGCGCGGGAAACGAGCGTCCGAGCGACGGCAGGTATGAGAGCGGCAGCATCCCAACAGTCGGGCCCAGGTGTCTGGCGGCGTTCAGAGCCGACAGCCAGGCACCGACTTTTGTCGGGAGCCTTGAGATGGGGGTCAATGCAAACGGGGGTCAGCCAGGGTGCCAGATCCTGCAGGATCCTGCGAGGACCCCCTCTGGCTGACCCGGGTCAGCGAGCCGCTCGTGGCCGCGAGGCGGCCGCGCCTGTTGGCTGACCCGGGCTTGCCAAGACCTGCGTTGCAGCTTTTGTTTCTCTCCCTGCAGTGCAGTTCTTGGTTTCCTGCTGACCCGGGTCTGGATTGACCCGGGTCCGAAGATCCCCGACTTCTGCCCCAGACTTGCCGGCGCGAGCGGAGACCTCAGCACGCACGGCGGGGTCACCCACGGCCGACCGGGCAGTCTGATGCTGCCAGCGCAGGGGCCCCAGAGGGTGGTACTACAGTCGGGGCGTTGACCTAAGCAACCCTAAATAAGGAACGAGGCCCCTTTTTTCCATGGGTCAAACTTTGATCTCCCGTCGAAGACAGAAGGGAAACCTGAGGCAAGCTGTGAAACACTTAAGGGACACGGAGCCCCTCCCCAACGAAAAGGGTTCTTTCTTCAGCGACCCGACTGTAGTTTGGCTCTTTCAGTTCCGCTGCCTGCCTACCTTCTGCCCTCCAACAATTGCTCCCTGGCCTCAGCTCATCACCCCCACTCTATGCCGTCTGGTCTGCACTCTCCACTCTCGACCCTCAAGTCCTACTTGGTTCGTCTGCTGGGTCCGTTCTGGCTCAAGCCAGGGAGCCAGAGAGTGCTCCGCAGCGCTGTTTCGGGCCGCCCCCGACATGCGGAGGACGTCGGAAGACGCTGTTGAGCGTCGACCCGACGTCGTGCCCTCCGCTGCATCCCGCGGCGACTCCGCCAACCGGATGCAGCCGTCGCTGCGCCAGGCCCTGGCTTCTTTCCCGAGCCCCGCCGCCACGCCCGGCGCGGCGGCCGCCGAGGCCCTGCGCGCCCCGCCCCCGCACGCCGCCCCCGGAGGGCCCGCCCGCACCGCCCGCCCGCCCGCGCTGGGCCCGCTGCTGGGGCACACGCCGCGCGAGCAGCTGCAGGCCATCCTCGCGAGCCTGCGCGAGCGCCAGCTCCAGGCCGGAGAGGGGCCGTCTGGCAGGGCCTCCCAGATGGGGGTCCGAGCAGATGGGGCCGGAGCATCGCGCCGCACCGCAGGGGCATCGCCGGTGCGGCTCGGTGTGGGGGGCCCGAGGTGCTTCACGCCGACGTCGTTGGCTGGTGCATCGCCGATGGATCGCCGATGTGTCGGCGATGCGGCGCGATCCTCCGACCCCATCTACTCGGATCCCATCTGGGAGGCCTTCAGAAGAGGTGCTGATACCGCCACCCCTGGTATCATTTCCCCCTCTGTGGGCTTCTCGGGAGGCCCTCGTCGCCACGGCTGGGTTCGCCTCGAAATCCTGGTCAGAACGCAGCCCAGGAAGAGGTCCGGGGAGTAGCGGTACTGGTACCTTGTGGATTCCCCATCAAGGGCCCCGTGCGCTCGGCCCACCCCGCGAGCCAGCAGCCGAGGCGCGCCGGCATCGTGGCCGGCAGCACGGTCGCGTACGCGGCGAAGGGCATCAGCAATGAGCGCAGCCAGGACGGCGGCGACTCCTCGGGCCAGACTTCGCCTCGTTCCTCTGGCTCGTGCAGCAGCCTGGCTGGCAGCTTCCCTGGCCGGTTGGGGGCTGCCATCGCTTGCCCCGAGGCAGCCGCCCCAGAGGGCTTCTCCAGCCTGGGCGCCAGGCTGCACGAGCTGGGCCGCTGCACGCCGTGCAAGTTCCTCCGCGCCCTCCGCGGGTGCCGCCTCGGCCTGATGTGCAAGTTGTGCCACGAGCCTTAAGTCGGGCCTGTCATTCTACAGGGGGAATATTCAAAAATAGTTTAAAACATAGTCTGGGAACGATTTTTCGATTTTTTTTTTAAATACCATTTTGGAGCATTTGTTTAGTACTTCTTATTTTTCCTCGACAATCCCCGACTTAACACGAGCCGCACAAGGAACTCTCGAGGTCTGCGGTGCGGAAGGCGGGTCGCGTCAAGGCCATGGAGTGCCGCGCCATGGTCGAGGAGGCGGTGGCCGCGAAGGCGGCGATGCCCGGCGGCGTGCCCGAGACGAGCGCGCTGGACTGCCAGCAGGCAGCGGCAGCTCCTCGGCTGCTCGACAGCTTCAACTGTGCCCCTGGCCTCGGGCAGCCCGGTGTCGACGTCTGAGCCGGAGGCGGGGGCCAGCTCCAGCCACGGCAGCAGCGAAGGGCCGTCCTTCCACTGCCAGGGTTTGTCCTGTTGAAGTTGCTCGGCGTCGCTCGGACCTGTGAATTTTTCCTTCGGCGAGGACCATTGAGAAGCATCCTTGATCAGTTGGCGAAAAAACCGCACACGAAACCGAACAAAGCACAGGGAAGGGACGTCCGAGCGATGACCAAGTTGGGGATGCCTGTCGGCACTTCGTAGCCGCGGCGTGCCTGGAGCAGCCCTCGCTGGCGCTCGAGGCGCGCACTGCGCAGCCCAGCTGGCTGCTGGCGCTTGGCATCGCTCGGACGTGTGCATGTTTCCTTCGGCGAGGGAGGACCATCGAGGAGCATTTTTAGGGGAACAAAACAAATACATAAACGTAGAAACTCGGAGGCCCGCGCGGATTTCTCGGATCCGCGCTGGAGCCCCCTGGCGGCGCCTCCGGCGCCGCCCCTGGCGCGCTCCGCGCGCCAGGGAGGGGGGGTCTGGCGCCGATCCGAGGAATCCGCGCGGGCCTCCGAGTTTCTATGCTCATGCCATTCTTCGTTCCCCTGGTGCTTGGCCATGTGGCAGAAGCCACGCACGATCCCGAAAGAAGCACAGGGAAGGGGCGTCCGAGCGATGGCCGGGGCACCGCGAGCCTCTTGACGGGGCCCGGCGGCCCAAGGGAGAGCCAGCCCGTGCGGGCGCGGCGCGCTCCTGCAGGATCGCGGCAGCACCGGCGCGCCGCTCGGCGCGCCCGCCCCGCTGGGAGAGGAGGGGAGGAGAGCTCGGCATCGCTCGGACGTGTGCATTTTCCCTTCGGCGAGGACCATCGAGGAGCATCCTCGATCCTTTGGCCAAAAAGCCACGCACGAAGCCGAACAAAAACACGGGGAAGGGACGTCCGAGCGATGGCGAGAGAGGACCTCGGGCCGGACGAGCGGGGGGGGGCTTGGGAAAGGGGGGCTTAGGAGATCGTTGCCTGCAGCTGGTTTCGGCCTCACCGAGGGGCCCATGCCTCGAGACGTGGCCGCCTCCGGCGCCGGGAAGGTCAGCTGCGTGAGCTGATTCTCAGACCCCCCCCTTTGCTATCCCCCCCTTTCGCCCGACCCGAGAGGAGGGAGAAAGAGCCAGAGTTGTCACCACCCACCAAACCACCCCAACCCAAACCGAAGGCCTCAATTTGCCCTCCATTTCCAGTGGGGGGGGGGTCGGGGAGCATCGAAAAAACACGTATGGAACCCTTGCCCCCCCCCCAAACCCGAAATTCGGGCCTTCGGGTTGGGTTGGGGTGGTGTGGTAGGTAGTCGAGTTGGAGGAGGACGCCGAGTTCGGGCTGGCTGGAGGCTGTGCCACCGAGCGAGCCTCTGGCCCACGGGGCTCTCCCGGCGCGCGCAGCGGTGCAGCACTTTTTTTGCCGAGCGTCGTGGGCGCCGAGGCGTCGCGCCGCTCGGCGCTCCCCGCGACAAAGCAGGAGGGGAAGAACACACTCAGACACAAGTAACCCCAGGGAGCATTTAAGAACCCCCCCGGCGATATCTTAGCACCGCATTTTTATTCGATATTCCGAGGGGCCGAAATAACCGCACGATAGGTTTAGCACCCGGACACACAACAAATTCGCGGAGGCCTGGCCCCTGGGCTACAATCGAAATTCGAAATTCAAATCTGCGTGGCTCTCATGAAAGACTCAGGAGGAGGAGGAGGAGGAGGAGGAGGAGGAGGAGGAGGAGGAGGAGGAGGAGGAGGAGGAGGAGGAGGAGGAGGAGGAGGGCAGGAGGAAGTTCGTGGGTGGAGGAGAGGAGGAGGAGGAGGAGGATGAGGAGGAGGAGGAGGAGGGCTCCTGGTGCCAGGTAACGCTTCCAGGTTGCGGAAGGGTTATCGATTTGCCGGAAGGGGGGGGGTTCTTAAATGCTTCCTGGGGTTAATCGTCGACTCCCAGGAGAGTATGGGAAGATATGGGACGTGGGGGGGAGAGACGACGACCCAGAAAGTATGGGAAGCTATGGGGAAGCCTATTGTGTTTGTGTGTGTGTGTATTCATTTGTGTGTCCTTGGGCCCCATTCAACGATGGGGGGCAGGGGGCTGCTGCTGCTGCTGCTGCTGCTGCTGATGCTGCTGCTGCTGCTGCTGCTGCTGCTGCTGCTGCTGCTGCTGCTGCTCACGGCGGACTTAGTCGTAGACCTGACGCCGCCCCCAGCCCTGCCCCGAAGCGTGTGTCGGGACGCAGGGCCTGCTCTTGAAGGCGGCGCCGCCAACCGAAAGGGGGGGGGGGGCCCTGGAGGCGAGGGAGACACGACGCACGGGGGCGGCACGGGAGGACGGCAGCAAGAGGAGGAGCGGGCAGGGAAGAGCGGCAGGCACGACGAGGCGGGAGGAGACGAGGGAGAGGTCCCAGCGATCCGCCGAACACCCCGAGCGCCACCCCACAGAAGGGTGCGGGAGCTCGGTGCCGTGCCTCGGGCGCGTGGGCACCTCGTGCGGAGCAGCGCGGGCGCGAGGAGGAGGAGGAGGAGGAGGAGGAGGAGGAGGAGGAGGAGGAGGAGGAGGAGGAGGAGGAGGAGGAGGAGGAGGCGGCGGGATCAAGTGGGAGGGCGCTAGAAGGGGTCGGTCAGAAGCTAGGGGCGAGGTGTAGAGGCCGTGCCGGTGTGTCCGTGCTCCTCCCCGCACCCAAACCGACGTCCTCCCCGGACTTGAGCCAAAATGGCTACGGACCTCCTCCTCCTCCTCCTCCTCCTCCTCCTCCTCCTGCTCCTTCCCCCCCTCCTCCTCCTCCTCCTCCTCCTCCTCCTTCTGCTCCTCCTCCTCCTCCTCCCCCTCCTCCTCCTCCTCCTCCTCCTCCTCTAATCCACGACGTCCTCCTCGAAGCGGCGCGCCGCGCGCCGAGGCCGCCGCTCCGCCGGGTAGCGGTGCGCGGCGGTGGGCGTCGGGGACGCGCCGGCCGCGGGCCAGCGCGGGCAGACCGCCCCGATCGTGTACGTTGTCGTCCACCCATCGGCTCCTCTTCCTCCTCTCCTTCTTCTCTGCCCCCTAGGTATAGGGGAACAAAAAGTGGCATAAACATGAAAACTCGGAGGTCCGCGCGGATTTCTCGGATCGGCGCTGGACCCCCCTCCTTGGCGCGCGGAGCGCGCCAGGGGAGGCGCCGGAGGCGCCACCGGGGGGCCCCAGCGCCAATCCGAGAAATCCGCGCGGACCTCCGAGTTGTTATGCTTATGTCACTTCTTGTTCCCCTAAGGTAACCGCTCTTTCTGGCCCAGCCTGGGGTGGCACCGCCGCCAACAAGCCCGCCCCGCTTCGGGTGGCGGCGTCCATGCCAGCGTGAGCTGCCAGGCTTTAGAACGGGGATAGGAGGGAGGAGGGTGAGCAAAACGATGGACGGAGAAGCGGGGCGCTCGGCCGCAGCGTCGTGGCACCTCCAAGCAAGTTCGTCTCTGCACAAGCGCACCCAGCGAGGGGGGAAAGGAGAAGGACGAGAGGAAAAGGGCAGGCAGAAGGGGAAAGTTGGCGAGGTAGCGTGGCCATTTGCGAAAAGAGCAGGCTGTGGCGAGAATAAGGTTCCTCCACCAAACTCCCTCCCAATCCGCTCAAACCCCCAAGATGGTCACCTTCACTGGCCCAAATGCGGTGCGTAGAAAAGCGGGGCGCTCGGCAGTAGCGCCGCGGCACCTCTAAGCAAGTTCGTCGCTGCATCGGTGGCGGCGGGACAAAATATGAAACCGTTCTGGTCAGACATCGGCACACGGCGGGGACAGGCGGGCCGCTGTGAGTGATCCCCCTGGACAGGGCGGGCCCAACGGCGGCTGGGGCTAGGGTGTCCAACATTGAGCATCACTTCTGACCCCGCGAGTGGCCACGCGACCTCGCGTGGACCGCTTGCAGTGGCAGGCATGTGGTCCCGAGGGAGGGAAGTGAGCGGTATGGGGCGCGTGCGGTAATTCAACGCGTGCTCTTAAGTACAACAGCAGTCGAACCTGCCCGACGGCAGGCTGAAGTGGACTCGAGACTTATTCGTGCATCTTCCTAACGAATCATGGATGGTATGTGAGCGAGATGCGGCGCCAGGGGCTCTGGCGGCAGGCTGGCAACAGCAAGTGCTGCAGGCTCTGGGCTGGACCACCAGAGCAAGGCCCTTACTGCCTGCAAGGGTAAAAGAATTTACAGTCAAGACGCTGAAATACGGAACAGTTTGGATTCGGGAGGGGCTCGATGTTCCTTACGTCCTTCCGCGGTTGTTCCTCTAGCCCTTCTCGTGCACCCAGGCTTTTTTAAAGCCGCAGAGGGGCTTCGTTCCTTATTCAGCGTTCCTTATTTCAGCAGCCCGACTGCATGTCGATGCTGAAGTCGTTGCCGAGACAGAAGGGAAGGCGGCACGGGGATGCACAGACGGAGGAAACGATGGGGAGGCATGTGTAGCGCGGTGGCTCGGCACTCGGCCGTCGACGCGCTGGCGTGGCTGAGGTTGCTTCTCTCAACACTCCAACTGGGAAAGTCGCGGTGCTGCCAGGGATGCAAGAGTTCGCCCCTCCCCCAGATGCACCAAGCCCGTCCCTCCCCGAAGCACAGGAGCAAGAAGGAGAAGGAGGAAGGGGAAGGCTGGGAGAGGGCCTCCCACGGTTGGCCCCCTGGGAGGTCGAATCGGACTCTGCGTTTCGAGCGCTCTGGGTCCGCCCTCCCTCGGAGCGGAGGCTCACGTAGCCCAGCGCTGGACCTCGGTGGTGATCCGCTGACGGCCCTTCGGGCTCGAGCTCGGTGGTCTGGTCCACCGTCCTAGCCTGTTTGGGGCCGGATTCCCTGAGCTGGTCCAGCCGTGGTGAGACGAGCGGGGTGCTCGGGGACATAGCCCGAAGGGCCAGGTGTGGGGGGGGGCGCCAAGGGGGTCCCGATTGGGGGGGTCCCATCTTTTTTTTTGTTTGCCTTTTCCCTACCTAGGCTCTGCCTAGAAGGGTTCTTACTCTCTGGGCTTACAGGGGCCGGGCAGTGGAAAGCGCCCCGGGCGGTTCCCCCAGTATCCGCCCCGCGGTTCCCCCAGTTACGTCCCCTTTAGCTTAGCGTTGCTTATCTCTTCTTAGCTTAGCCTATATCATATTAGCTTAACTTAGCTTCATCTTAGCTTAGGTTTATCTTAGCGTAGCTTACCTTCATCTTAGCCTCGCTGAACTTTAGCATAGCAGATCACAGCTGAGCATAGCATAGCGTAGCATAGCGTAGCATAGCATAGCATAGCGCAGCACATCATATCATAGCATAGCCCAGCATAGCATAGCATATCACAGCGCAGCACAGCACAGCATAGCATAGTATAGCATCACATAGCAGATCGCAGCTTAGCATAGCATATCATAGCATAGTTTAGCATAACATTGCACAGCATGACATAGCATAGCTTAGCATAACATAGCATAGCATAGCATAGCGCAGCATAGCATAGCATCGCATAGCATAGCATAGCGCAGCATATCATGGCATAGCATAGCATAGCATAGCATAGCAACTAATGCTGCTTTCCCAGGGGCTCCAACTTCTAGGTAGGGTCGCACTGGGGTAATTCGGCCAAGGGTGCTCGGTCCAGTGAAGTCCAGGCGGCTCATCTCAAAGGTGTTCCGGGCGTGGCCGAAGCGCGAGCTGGCCTCGTCGTGGGACGCGCGGCCCGCGTGGGACTCGAAGCGGGCAGCCCCTTCAGGGAGGGCCAAGCCCGCCGCATCTGCGATCTCTAGGTGGGGCGTGTTGGTGACCTCGGGCCAGCCGAATTGGTAGAGCAGATCGGCAGATGGGATGTTCGGGGGTGGCAAAGAGGGGGATGATGACTAGGGGGGGGGGATGTCATGGCGGGGGCCATGATATTTCCCCAGATGTAATGGTGCCTCTTCTTAATTTATTATGTCCCTGGCCCCCCCCCTGGGCCGCGCACATGCCGCCGGCCATGATTTGCACCCCCCTCCCTCTTGGACGCGCCCCTCTTGGCCGCTCCCGAGATGTACGGCGGTAGCACAAGGCCTCCTGAAGCCAGAGCGTGGGCGCCATCGGAGTTGGGGACGAACGCGTGCAACTTCGTGTTCAACGGTGCACCGCTGCAGTGGCTGCCGAGGTGAGCGGGGACGAAGACAGGCGCATCCGGTCCGAGGGTTGAGGCCAACGCTGGTGTCTTGCAGCGTTCCCGAGTTGGACCACCAGCTCCCGTCGTCGTTAGGAATCTGAGGACAGAACAATTGGCGCTCAGCCGCCAGGTCCAACGATGACTTCAATGATCGATGGTGTGGTATCCCGCAGTGTCTCCGGGGCGCGCTGAAGGGCTGCGGATTTCCCGAAATCGGCGGTCCGTGTTTGAAGGGTACTGTCGCTTGGGGCGGTGAGTCGACCGTGGGCGAGCTCTGTCCCCAGCGCGACGAGCGAGTGTGCAGCCTTGGCGAAGTTGGTCAAACTGTGCATGTTGAGCTTGTGCGCCTTGCCAAGGCGTCGCATGACCCCGAGCGAGAAGCTAATGGAAGAACATCCGTCGGCTCGATGGCCAGCGAAGTGTAGGTTGCGAGACATCGATTATACACGCAGCTCCCAATGCAATAGAACATGCCTTCTGTCGGCTCTTGAGCCAAAATGTCTACGGACGGACATTGGGCTGTCCTCCTCCCTCCTCCTCCTCCTCCTCCTCCTCCTCCTCCTCCTCCTCCTCCTCCTCCTCCTCCTCCTCCTCCTCCCTCCTCCTCCCTCCTCCTCCTCCATTCCTTTTCCTTCTAAATAACTTCTCCCTGTCGCACCCCGAGGCCAGGAGGAGAAGGAGGAGGAGGTGGAGGAGGAGGAGGAAGGGGTGGAGGAGGAGGAGGATGAGGAGGATAAGGAGCAAGGGGTGGAGGACGAGGAGGAGGAGGAGGAGGAGGAGGAGGCTCGAGGTTTTCGGGTGCCTTCCGCTGAGATCCTGGCGTCTCGATTGTTACGAGCCGGACG
This sequence comes from Prorocentrum cordatum, assembly GCA_963575745.1. NCBI lineage: Eukaryota > Dinophyceae > Prorocentrales > Prorocentraceae > Prorocentrum > Prorocentrum cordatum. Next base: position 132,590 of record CAUYUJ010018842.1, read on the forward strand.
TTCTCGCCTTTTTTCGGGCCTGGGGCCTTGACAGATCGATCGGGCTCGGAACAATATCGCAGAAAAGGTGGGGCCTAGGGCTGAGGGCGTGATTTGATTTACGGTGTTGCAAGTTTTCGCTACGTCGGGTCTCAAGGGTCGTCTTCTGTCGGATGAGCGAATTGGCTCACCAAGGCCATAGGTGCGGCTCCATTTCCTCACCATTTATGAGTCTGAAGCTTAAAGATTGGCAGCAGTTTCACAGATGGAGGGCGGGTCGTTTTCAACATGTGGCTCTCGCTTCAGCGCGGCGCATATTCGCTTTACAATTACACCTTAGAACACCTAATCAGTGGATGATTTGAAAATTGATACTATGGATCTTGAGATCGATTGTGAAATCGATAATGAGATCGATAGTGTAATCGATAGTGAGGACGGTTGTAAGGTCGGTTGCGAGACCGAGAGTGAACTCGATACAATGAGATCGATACTGAGATCGATCGCGAGATCGCTCATGCGATCTCTAGTGAGATCGCTTGTGATATTGATAGTGAGATCGATTGTGCGATCGATGGTCAGATCGATCGAGAAGTCGGTAGTCAAATCGATGATGAGACCGATCGATAAGAAGATCGACCAGGAACCAGGGAACCCGGGAAACTCGCCGCCCTTCGAAATCGGCCCGGAACCGGGAATGGGGAACCCGGGAACCCGGAACCGGGAACCCGGAACCGGGAACCCGGAACCCAGCGTCCGATCAAAATCGGCGGGGCATTTTCGCCAAATTTTTCAGCATACGCGAGGACCCCTTCAGTGCAAGCACTGATTGGGGAAATTTGTAAAAGTTTCACGGATTGAGGGCGGGTCGTTTTCAAAAAGTGATTCTCGCCGTAGCGCGGCGCACATTCGTTTGCAAAAAGTGCAAGAGTTTCACGGATTAAGGGCGGGTCGTTTTCAAAATGTGGTTCTCGCCTCAGCGCGGCGCGCATTCGTTTTAAACATTTGCGACAGTTTCACAGATTGAGGGCGGCTCCTTTTCAAAATGTGATTCTCGCCTTAGCGCGGCTAGCGCGGCGCACATTCGTTTAACAAACATGCAATTGTTTCACGGATTCCCATCATCAACGTGCCAGAAATGGTGCTTTGAAAGGATTCAGGATTACGCGGGTGCAGCAGTTATGTTGTTTCGCTGTGTTGAAGTCCCAGGAATGGCGTTTTGGCGCGATTCTGGAGTGTCAAGACGCAACAGTCACTGTGGCGTTGTTGGAATCCCGAGAACAAAGTTTTGGCATGCTTCAGGGTCTTCAAAAGCGGTTGTCTTCCAAAGAGGCAGTTCCTTCAATGGCAATGAACCGCTGTAGGTGCCCATGAAGCGGGAGCTTGGAGGGAGGGGTTCGTCCAACCTCGTTGGTGTTTTTTTGGGTGTACACTGGTCCTGCTCCTCTTCCTCCTCGCGGTGGGGCGTGGAGGGGTGGCCGCCCGGGGGAGGAATCCTCGGCCCCTCGCGGTCGGGGTGGCCTCGGCTGGCCGTGCCGCATCTCCCGCGCGGCACGTTGCGCGAGCGCTGCCGCTCGGTGGCGGCCGGTGCCCGCCCCGCCCGAGGACGCACCCCTTCCTGCCGCCGCGCTGCTCACCCGCAGCCGGGCAAACGCACAGCCTCCATTCGCTCCCCCCCCAGAGGAGGAAAAGGTAGCCATGCCTCTCGCCTCCCCTCGTTTCCCCCTTCCTCGGGCCTCCTCGGAGGCCCTCGTCGCCACCGCTGGATTCGCCTCGAGATCCTGGTCAGAACGCACCCCGGGAAGGGTCTTGGGAGAGTAGCGGTATCGGTACCTTCTGTTCTCCCCCCCCCCTGGGGGCGCCCGTCCAATCCTCAGACTGCCGCTGGCCTCGCGCGGAGGATGGGAGACGGAGGACGACGAGAGCGGCGGGACGGGAGGGACGATTCCTGCCGGCGCAAAAGGCGAGGCCGGTTCGCGCGAGGCTGCGGGCTGTTTCCCCGCGAGCGTTTGCAGATGCAGCTTATCACTTATCCCACTTTTCAGGCGGCCTCGGGCAGCGACCGAACGGCGCGGGTGACTCGTGTCAGCTTGACAGGAGCTCCTAGGAGGAGGTGGCTGAGGCTGAGGAGCACGACGTCAACAAGGCGGAGGATGAGGATCATATGAGGACGATGTAGAGGCCAGTCCGCTTCGCCATGGTAGCGACACGACCACTGGTCGGGTTGCCAGCTTTCTGGCTGGAGCCCTGCTTCGGGCAGGCCATGATGAAAGCAGTGCAGGCGTTGCGTCCTGTCTGCGTCCGTCCACCCGAGCCTTGTCTCGCATCTTCTGCGAGCACCCTCCAACCTCGAATGGCCGGCCTCGGCCAAGAGCTTCAGGAATAGGCAGCCCGCGTGCGGCACTGCCCTCCCCGCGCCAAAAATCTTGCTGCGTGGGCGCGGCGCGCGGCATCGTTTCACGCGGCTGGCAGGTCGCCAGAGACGGCCTCACAGTGAGGATCGTCAGCCGTTTTTTTCTCCACGGCTATGGGTGCTCAAGGGCCAACGTGGTTGAGCCTGGAACCCTTCGCAGCGGTTCCGCAACCGATGTCGCCTCTCAGCAGCGCGCATCCCGCGGGAGCGGTCATGTGTGAGACATGGGTCCATCCGAGAGAGTGTGCAGGCGATCCCACGGGGAAGGAGAAGGAAGGAAGCGACGCAATGCGACCCGAGGGAAGGGAGGAGTCCCAGAGCAGCGGCGCGAGGAGAAGGAAGAAGACGATCTCGAGAGGAAGCCGTAGTTTTGGCCAGGGAGTTCAGAGGATCGACAGCCGAGCCGACGAGCTGCGTGGGGCGGGGCACTTCTGTGTGAGGCTCTGGCCGACTGCTGTGAGGAAGTAGTTGTCCAGCGAGTGCCCCGCCCTGAGCCAGAAGGCACCACCAAGGCGGCCCAAGAGGGGCCGAAGACGGTTCCAAAGCGGACTCGTGCACGCACCCAGCGCAGCACGCTGTGTTTCCTGAGATCGCTGGCTTCCTCGATTTCCCCCCCCCCCCCCCGTACACTGTCAGCAGCTTGCGGCTAGCACGGTTGCGCTCCACGCCTCGCGGGACACACGGCCCCACGGAGCTTCAGAGGCGGACCCCGCCCACGTGCGTCCAGGAGCTTCCGCCACGGTCTAGGAGCCCTCTGACGCGTCCCATGGCCTGTGCACAGAGCCCAGGAGACCCCACACACGCGAGGCCCTGGAAGCCCATCTTGGGGCCACCTGGGCCCCATCCAGGGGAGTCTCCTCTGTCCTCTTGGAGCCATCTTCGACATAAACATGTATGTATGTATGCATGTATGTATGCATGTATGTATGTATATGTGTACGTGTGTATGCATGCATGTATGCATGTATGTGTGTGTGCATGTATGCATGCCAGCATGCATGCATGCATGCATGCATGTATGTATGTACGTACGTACGTACGTATGTATGTATGTATGTATGTATGTATGTATGTATGTATGTATGTATATATATATATATATGTATGCGTGTACACATGTATGTATGTAAGTCTGTATGTTTGTATGCATGCATGCATGCGTGTATATATGTGTGTACGTATGTGTGTATGTATGTATGTATGCATATACGTATGTGTGTATATGTGCATGTACATGTATGTGTATGTGTATGTGTATCTGTATATGAATATGTACATGTACGTGTACATGTACATGTGTATGATGTTGTTTATGATTATATACATGTATATGTATATGTATATGTATATGTATATGTATATGTATATGCATATATTTATATATATACTTATCTGTGTATGCGTATGTATATGTATGTATGTATGTATGGACATATAAAGATATCTTATGGATGGATGGATGAATGGATTGGTAGATGGATGCTTACATATACACAGGCATGCACATATAGATATCGAGAGAGAGAGTGAGATAGAGAGAGATTCGTTACGGAGCCCCAGGGCTGGTGGCTCCCAGACAGGCCCCTCGACGGGCCATGGGGGCTCCGGGGCCCCGGGAGCGCGCTGTGATCGTGCCAGGAGGCCCAAGACGCTCCCAGAAGGCGCCAAGAGAGTTGCAAGAGCGGTCCAAGAGACTTCCAAGACAGCCCAAGAGCGCTCAAAGACGCCCAAGATGGCCCCAAGAGGACGCCAAGACTGCACCAAGAGGGCCCAAGAGGCCCTGAAGAGATCCATCATGTTTTTCGATGTGTTTCACGTCATCGCCTTCTCGAGCTCCTGGCGCTCCAAGACGGCCCCAGGAGACCCCGCCGAGACCGACGCCCAAGAGGCCCCCAAGAGGGCCCCAAGACCGGCCAAGAGAGCCCCAAAACGGCCCAAGCAGCGCTCCAGACGACCCGAGAGAGCCCCAAGACGGCCCCAAGAGCAGCTCAACAGGGGGGGACACGAACCCACAATTCGAGCGTTCCGCCCCAAGACGCCGCCCAGGAGGTCCCAAGACGCTCTCAAGAGGCCCCGCGAGGCTCCCACGAGGCCCTCAAGAGGCCCCACCAGGCCCCCAAGAGGCCTACGAGGCCTCAAGAGGCCCCTCAACGGCCGTCAAGAGGCTTCAAAATTACCTCCAGAAGTTCCAGAGGCCTCTAACGATATCCTAAGACGAGAGCTCTGGAAGGCCTGCTCGAGTCATTGTGCGACCGTTTCGAACGTGTCCCGGCGACGTTTGCAGCGAATTACTTTTGAGCTCAGCTAGAATCGAAGCGCGCGCGATGGTTTTAGTGTGTATATATATATATATATGTGTGTGTGTAGACACGCATATCCACTGTGTCTCGGGTTTTCGGGCCCCCTTCTTTGGAAGCCCGAGATCCAGCGGACATGCATACGTAAGGATATGGCCTTAGGGAGATCATGTTTTAAATATCCACTGCCACTGCGCTTCGGGTTTCAGGAGTCCCTCACTCAAACATCCAAGACGCCGTGGATATGTGTGTATACGCACGCCTTGCCCGCACATTTGTGCCCCCCCGTCTCGTCTGTGCCAGTCACGACCTGGGCGCCGTGAGCCAAAGATGCGGCAAGTATTTCCGTCTGGCGCTGGGCCTCCTGGGACCCTCACAGGTTCAAGCAGTGGCGAAGCGTCCTGCCTCGACTATAGGCCCACCACAGTATGTTCTAAGAGCCTTTTGTGGTCTGCACGACATGTTCTTAGACAATGTTTGGCTGAGACGGTCTTGTTTTACGCATCGGGTCTATGTTCTAAGAACATTGTTTTTGTCCTTCGAACTTTTCTGGGCTCCACGAACATGGCGGGCTAGGCCTATAGGAAGACAGGGACGGTCAGCCCCTGCTCCACAGGTCGATCTGGCTCGCTGGGGCACCTTCCCGAGAGCCCGGGCCCTTCGTGGGCAGGGCAGCGCAGGCGTCCCCGCCTCGGCTGCGGGCCTCAGGGCCTCCCTCGCCGATGCCGGCAGCTGCTCCGAGACTTCCGCGGAGATGCGGGCCCTCGCGAGCTCGGGTCGCGGCCTGTCAGCGACGTCGCTTGCCATCATCTCTTCACGGCGCCGAGTATCGAAGGCGCCTGCGGCGGGGCACCGCCGCCCCCTGCCGTTTGGAGCCGCCCATGTGGCCGGGCGTCGTGGCAGGAGCGTTGCCGAGCTGTCGGGCCACCTGTCGTGGAAAGTCTTCGGGGAACACTTGGGGGAGGATGGCGAGGAAGATCAGGAGGAGGCCAGGGAGGAGGAGGGGGCATCTTGGGAGCCTCTGGGAGCACTCTTGGGGCCTCCTGGGAGCTTCCTGGGAGCCTCTTGGAGGCATCTAGGGGGCATGGGCCTTGGGGGGCTTCTCGGGGGCTTCTTTGCCCGCCTTCGGGCGTGCTCCTGGCCCCTCTGACGCCGTCGGAAGCCGTCGTGGGGCCTCTCTGGGCCGACTTGGTGCCCTCTTGGGGTGCTGCAGGGCCGTCTCGGAGGCCATCTTGGGCGTCTTGGAGGTGTTGGGGCCTTCTTAGGGGTCGTCTTCGAGGCTTCTTGGGCCGTCCTGGGGCCATCCTGGAGGCCTCTTGGGCGCTCTGGGGACGATCTTGGAGGCCACTTGGGCCGGTCTGGGCAGTCGAAAGGCCAAGACGATGCAAATGCCACAATCCGTCAAACAACCCATGGGGAATCAACGATTTTGGCCTCTTCGGGCCTTCCTGGGCAGCCTGCCGTCATCTTGAGGCCAGATTGGGCCGTGTTGGATGCTTCTTGGGCAAACTTGGAGGTATCGTAGACTCTCTTGGGCCGTCTTGGCGGTCACCTTAGACCACCTTGGGCGAAGTTGAGGGCCATCTTTGCCGTCTTGGAGGCCATCGTGGAGTCATGTGGAGCGGGACAAACGTCTGCAACCACCTTTGGAAGAGCCTTCCGAGTGGCTGGTGCGCTGGGCCGAAGCCCCAGGGGGAGTTCCCGCGGAAAAAAAACAACACCAAAAACGATTGGGTTCAGCACGCCAGGCACCGCTGTGATAAATCGACAGGAGGCGGCGGATCGAAGATGCCTAGGGCGAATCACCGCCGCCCCCTGCCTTTTTGGAAGCGCCGACGTGACCTAAAGTTGGGCTAGATGGAGCTTGGCCGAGCTATCGGACAATGTGTTCCCCCAGCCGTCGTTGAAACCATTCGGGGAACATGTGAGGAACAGGAGAATGAGGAGAAAAATGAAAAGGGAGCAGGAGGAGGGGGAGGGGAAGGAGGAGGAGGAGGAGGAGGAGGAGGAGGAGGAGGATAGCGCTGGGGCGTGGTCGGAGCGTGCACCCCCACCAGCCCGCACAGCGCAGGCGGCCTGCGGCGCCGGCGATTCACAGAGAGCAGCTCGCTGTCGGCACCTCGGCGCTCGATGCTCCTGGCCTCCTCACCCGCGAACGCACCTCCCCACCCGAGTGGCCGCCGCCCGGCGGCACGATCGCCTCCCCCCCCATACACACACACACACACACATACACACATACACACACAACACACACAACACACACAACACACACACAACACACACACACACACACGCACCATGCGCCATCCCTTACAGGGAAGAATGCGGCAGGCAACAGACCACGCCCTGGAGCCCCCTATCGACTGTGCGCCTCGGCCTCGTGTGAGGGATCGCGGGTGGCCGGACACAGTTCTCTCTGCGCTGGTCCGCCATTCTCTCGAAAACCATGCGAAGCGATTCAGGCTACGCACTCCAGGCGGGATGCTAAGCATACCGCCGCTACTCTGCATGTGTTTGATGGAAATCTTGGCGGGGTCGACAACCTGCCTGAGCTGCGCTTGTCGTGTGCCCTGGCGCGCCTGGACCACGAGGCACTCTTGGCGCATGTGGTCTAGTGCGTGATGCACATGGCGCATCTGGCGCACCAGGCGCTCCCCACGAGCTTGGGAACCCAGCGCACCTGGCGCGCGTGGTCCACATGGCACGCGTGGCGCACCTCGCCACCGCGCGTCACACCTGGCGCCTGTGTCGATTCTCCACTGGCTGCCCACTGTGTGGCGGGCGCTGGCCATATCGAGTTTCGGCTGCGTGGTGGGAGGGCGGGCGGAAGCGAACGAGGCAGCGTCTGGCTCTCGTGTGTGGGACTTCGGATGACCCTGGATGACCTGGTGTCGGAGGATCCTGTGTAGCGGAGTTGCCCCCGGTTTACGTCCTCCGCTTTCCGCAGGCCAGTTGCCGCCTTCCGCCGAGTAAGACATGCTAATTCCTTCTATCCTCGCAGGCGAGGTCATTCCTGGAACGCCTCATATGGCTTGAGGTGAACACAGAGCTTTCCAGGTATGCCTCCGAAAGGCCCAGGTCCACAAAACATGCGACTGTCCAACATGAGATGTGCCTCCTCGCCTTTTCATTTCCGATGTTTCCTCAGGCCTCAAGATGGAACAAGAGGGCCCAAAGAGGGGTCAAGAAGGGTCACAAGTCGGCGCCACGAGCCCGCAAAAGAATCCCGAGATAGCTCCAAGAGGGCCCCGCGAGGCGATGCTGTTTGCCTCCAGGGGGGTAACGCTTGAACATCGAGCGCGCTCCCTTCTTCGATCGACATCCCCCGGGATGGCCCCAAAAAGGCCCGAGAAGGACCCCGCAGAAAGCCCAATATAGCACACGATGGCTCAAAGAGGCTCCTGGAGGTCACCAAGTTCACTGCTTGGCGCTGCGCGGGTTGATCCCAGCTTCGGTTTCATGGGCGCCCCTGGCTGCTTCGTGTCATTACATAGTCATACGCTTTCCTGCCTGCCTACGACGGCTCGCCCGGGAATCGCTTCTGGGTTGGCTGATGAGGATTGCACGGGGCACTTGGGACAGTCACGGGGGGGGGGGGGGCGAATTTGTCAGAGGTCCGCTCGGACCTCCGAGTATGTAAGGTTATGTATTGTTTGTTCATCCTGCTCCAGATAGTTTCAAGATTGCCCAATCTGGCTTCCAAGACGGCCAATCTTGCCCTCAACTTTGCCCAAGATGGTCCAAGATGGCCGCCAAGACGCCCCAAGAGAGTTCAATATGCCTCCAAGTTTGCCCAATAAGTCTCAAGGACAGCCCAAGATGCCCCTAAGAGGCCTCCAAGACGGCCCAAGAGGTCTCCAAGAGGTCATTCAGGAGGGCCCGAAGAGGCCAAGAGGCCCAGAGAGGGCCCCAAGAGGCCTCCAAGAGGCCTCCAAGAGATCATCCAGGAGGTAGCGCTCTGCGGGCTGGTGGGAGTGCACGCTGCGACCACGCCCCAGCGCTATCCTCCTCCTCCTCCTCCTCCTGACTTTAGGTCGCTCCACAACAACCTCCTCCTCCTCCCCCTCCTCCTCCTCCTCCTTCTCCTCCTCCCCACCCAGCTGGAGCTGCGGATGTGGGCAGGAAGTACACCCTCTACGCGTACCTGCTGAACTACCACGGCCGCCGCGCCCCCCCCTCGGCCTGCCCCCGCTCCTCTGCACCCCCGGGGCGCCTCTGCGCCGGAGGCTCCGCGGCCTGCGCGGCCAGAGGCCCCGGCACGGAAGGAGCCACGGGCCCGGGGGGTCCTCGCACCGCCCGGGCGTTCCCCGAGATCGGGCCACGGGGCCCTCGCAGGTCGACGCGGCTCGAGGAGCGGCGCGGGGAGACGGGGTCCGGGGGTCTGGTCGTGAGTCTTCGCGGGGCCTCAACGTTTTCCAGACGTTGGCTCTCGGGGTGCAGGCCAGGACTCGGGTCAAGGCGGGCACGTCCATCTACAGACGGAATGTTCAAAGATAGTTGAGACATTGTCCGAGGACGGTTTTTTATTATGACCATTTGGGGGGTGGAGTGAGTTTGACTTTTTGTCCAAAATCCCCCTGTAGGAGGACAGGCCCGACCTAAGACTCGGGCAACACGTACGAGTGATCCTTCGCCCGGGATCCCCCCCGATCGCTGAGCGGGAGAGATATAGCAGCGGCTTGCGCGCCTGGGTCTTCCCCTCCTCCTCCTCCTCCTCCTCCTCCTCCTCCTCCTCCTCCTCCTCCTCCTCCTCCTCTGGGTACGCTGGGCTCCTCCTCCCTCCTCCTCCTCCTCCTCCTCCTCCTCCTCCTCCTCCTCCTCCTCCTCCTCCTCCTCCTCCTCCTCCTCCTCCTCCTCCCTCCTCCTCCTCCTCCTCCTCCTCCTCCTCCTCCTCCTCCTCTCCTCCTCCTCCTCCTCCTCCTCCTCCCTCCTCCTCCTCCTCCTCCTCCTCCTCCTCCTCCTCCTCCTCCTCCTCCTCCTCCTCCTCCTCCTCCTCCTCCTCCTCCTCCTCCTCCCCCCTCCCCCTTCCCCTCCCCCTCCTCCTCCTCCTCCTCCTCCTCCCTCCTCCTCCTCCTCCTCCTCCTCCTCCTCCCCGGGCCCGCCGAGAGCCGCGCACCACAGGGTGCTCTCGCCCAGGGTCGCTCCTGCGAAGGATCGATCGTCTGCGGGGGCCTCCGCTGGCCCAGGGCCCGCGGGGGTCCCGCTGCCCTGAAGTCGGGCCTGTCCTCCTACAGGTGGAGGAGGAGGAGGAAGAGGAGGAGGAGGAGGAGGAGGAGGAGGAGGAGGAGGAGGAGGAGGAGGAGGAGGGGGAGGGGGAGGAGGAGGAGGAGGAGGAGGAGGAGGAGGAGGAGGAGGAGGAGGAGGAGGAGGAGGAGGAGGAGGAGGAGGAGGAGGAGGAGGAGGAGGAGGAGGAGGAGGAGGAGGAGGAGGGAGGAGGAGGAGGAAGGGGAGGAGGAGGAGGAGGGGCAGACCCAGGCGCGCAAGCCGCTGCTATATCTCCCGCGCTCAGCGATCGGGGGGGATCCCCGGCGAAGGATCACTCGTACGTGTTGCCCGAGTCTTAGGTCGGGCCTGTCCTTCTACAGAGGGATTTCTTGCGAAAAATAAGAAAAGGCAGTCAAAACATACCCCCAAATGGTCAAGCGATATTCAAACAATCGTCCCCAGATTATTTCCCTACCTAGGCTCTGCCTAGAAGGGTTCTTACTCGGTTAGCGTAAGGGGCCGGGCAGTGGAACCCGCCCCGGGCGGTTCCCCCGGTCCCTTTGGAGCGGTTCCCCCAGTCCCCTGGGAGCTTTAGCTTTAGCTTTAGCTTAGCTTTAGCTTAGCTTTAATTTAGTTTTAGCTTAGCTTTAGTTCAGCTTCAGCTTAGCTTTAGCTCAGTTTTAGCTTAGATTTAGCTTAGCTGTAGCTTAGTTTTAGCTCAGCTGTAGCTCAGCTTTAGCTTAGATTAATGTTAGCTTTAGCTTAGCTTTAGCTTAGCGTTAGCTTAGCTTTAGCTTAGCCGTAGCTTAGCTTTAGCTTAGCTTCAGCTTAGCTTTAGCTTAGCTTCAGATTAGCTTTAACTTAGTTGTTGCTTAACTTTAGCTTAGCTTTAGCTTAGCGTTAGCTTAGCTTTAGCTCAGTTTTAGCTTAGCTGTTGCTTAGCTTTTGCTTAGATTTAGCTTAGCTGTAACTTAGTTTTAGCTTAGCATTAGCCTAGCTTTGGTTTAGCTTTAGCTTAGCTTTAGCTTAGCTTTAGCTTAACTTTACTGTTATCACTAATGCTGCTTTCCTAGGGTCTCCAACTCCTAGGTAGGGTCGCACTGGGATCATTTCTTTTATTTCTGAATATCCCCCCTGTAGAGGGACAGGCCCGACTTAACGCTGCCCCCCTGGCTGCTCTCGCGGGGGATGCCGTTTGGTGGCCGGAGGCTGCCGGGGACAGCTTCAGCTCACGTTTGTCGGAGGTTGATAGACTTAAGTCGGGCCTGTCCCTCTACAGGAGGGATATTCAAAAATAGTAAACAAATAGTCTGGGGACGATTTTGGGGGCATTTTTTGACCTTTCGCGGAGTATTTTTTGAGTATTTCTAATCTATCGCTCAACATCCCCCTGTAGGGGGACAGGCCCGATTTGATGATAGACCTCCTACGCTGACACGTGTGATTTGGCCGTTTTCATTTCGCGAGAGGGCGTCACGGCCGATATTTTTACTGGTCCAGGTCCGTCGGTTTCGGTCTTGGGCCGTTTTCGTAAAAGGGTGGTTTACTAAATGGAGGTTGGTCCACCGCCGAGTCTGAGGTTTCTCCAGTAGGTTGTGCACATGACTCGCTGAGCTCGTCTGTCGGTGAACCGGGCGATGGGGCTGCGTCATCTGCCCTCCCAAGGGGCAGCGGACTTCTGGATTTGCTTTTCCGGGTTCCCATCGTAGCGAAAGAAAGGTTGCATGGGTAGGGGAACGAACAATGACAGAAACATAAGAACTCGGAGGTCCGCGCGGATTTCTCGGATCGGTGCTGGGGCCCCCTGGCGGCGCCTCCGGCGCCGCCCCTGGCGCGCGGAGCGCCGGGGAGCGGGGTCCAGCGCGGATCCGAGAAGTCCGCGCGGACCTCCGAGTTCTTATGTTTCTGTCATTGTTCGTTCCCCTAATGGGGACAGCGTCGGCGAGTTGGCCGCGCGGCGCCGGAGAGGTTGGGCGCTCCGCCCAGGTCGGCCCGCTCGTGGTCTGGCTGCGGCCAGCCGGCTGGGGTTGGGCAGGGAGGCGCCCCGGCCGTTCACAGATTCTGCCCGAACGCCTCGGCCGAGGCGTGCTCGTGATCATCTCAGACTTAAGTCGGGCACGTCCCTCCACAGGAGGAATATTCTAAAATTGTCAAAAAATAGTCGGGGGACGATTTTGTGGGCATGTTTTGACCCTTTGGGAGCATTTGTTTGTGTATTTTTTGTTTTTCGCTCAAAGTCCTGCTGTAGGGGGACATGCCCGACCTGATCTTAGACACTGCACGGCGTGGCACCGCTTGGTGAAGAAGTGCGCCGATTTTGGGGCGATCCCGAGCGAGAATTCCACTTCCAGGACTGCGAGGTCTTGCGGAGAGACTGCAGGAGGCTTGAGCGCATGCTGCTGCCATGAGCTTTGCCGTTCATTCACGCATATCTGCCAGCGTGGGCTTCAAACAGTGCGTTAATGCACTCCGGATGAGCAATATCATGTGGGGTTCAATCTCTGTGATGATACCTAGGTGGTGCGATACATGGGATGCGCTCTACGTGGTGCAATATATGAGGTGCAAGCCATGTGCTGCAATGTATGTGTTATGCTATGTGCTGCGAACTATGTGGTGCAAGCCGTGCGATGCAAGCCATGTGGTACAATCCATGTGGTGCAAGCCCTGCGGTGCATCTGGTTGTTGTCAACTCATAAGTTGTCTACTCCACTGCTCGCGCAATCACCCCGCCCTGCCACCCACAGCCTGGTTGGTAGAACCCATTTGGCCACGAGCGCGCTTGCAGATTGGCACTTACTAGCGTGTCTCTACGGCCGCACTGGCGCGCGCACGCTCACGCGCGAATCGGCCAGCTGACAAAATTGATGCGGCCGCGATGGCGCTTACCAGCAGGAACCTCCCAGCGCGTCTCAAAGGCGTCCTGGCGCGCGGGAGCTTCTGTGCGGGTCTGTGGCTCCGGCGGGCGTGGTATCGTGCTGTCGTCGACGGCGGCGGAGGCGACGATGAGAATGGCGATAGTGGTGGCGGCGATGACGATGACAGCAAGGCCAACGGCGGCGCCAATGCTGGCGACGTCGACGACGATGATCCATGTGCCGGTGATGAATGTGATTATGTTGATGCTGGCGGCACTGGCTGCGATCGGCGATGGCGAGAACGGCCGCGACGCGATGTCGTCGACGGTAGTGATGAGGAGGTGCGCGCGCCGGCCTGAAGAAGAAGAAGAATTCGCGCAGAGGCCGTTGACAAACGCTCGGCTCCCATGTGTGTTTGAGGGGCATGTTCGAATGTTGGGATGGAAACGTTTGGCATTGGAATTTGAAATCTAGTCTGCTGGAAAATCGTGTCGCACCTGCAAGCTGTAGACCGCTGCGAGCATGCCTGGGTCTGTGCATGCCGGCCCGCGCGCGCGGGGATGCGCGCGCGTGGCTCCGCATCGCGTCAGTGGCTGCGGGCCCGTGCAAAAGTGGACAGCGTGCTCGACCAGCCCGGGCGCACCGCTGCGCGAGAGCATCCGCCGGGGCCCCCAAACGTTAAGTCGGGCCTGTCCCCCTACAGAGGGATTTTCCCCCTTCAGAGGGACTTTCGACGAACAATAAAACATACTCCAAAAATGCTTCAGAAAAGTCAAAACATAGTCAAACAAATAGTCCTTCGACTATTTTTGGATTATGTTTTGGTTATGTTGGAGGTATTTTTTATTTGTCGTCGGAAATCCCTCCCTGTAGGGGGACACGCCCGACTTGACCCAAACGGGGTGGTGACCACACCGTGCGGTGAGTCGGTAGGGGCTCGGGGCCAGCGCACGGGTTTGGGGCTCGAGCCCCTCTCCGAGGACGTTGCGAGCGACTGGGGCCTCCGGGGTCCCAAGACTACAGTCGGGGCGCTGAAGAAGGAACCCTTCTCGTTTGGGAGGGGCTCCGTGTTCCCTAATTGTTTCACAGTTTGCCTTCTGTGTTCCGTAGGTTTTCGATGGGAAATCGAAGTTTAACTCATGGAAAAAGGGGCCTCGCTTCTAATTTAGGGTTCCTTAGGTCAAGGCCCCGACTGGATGCGGCGACGGACCGTGCAGTGAGGTCTTGGGGGGGTTCGAGGTCACCGGTTGGTCTGTCACCGCACGTTTCGTGTCCCCAGATCTGTGCTAAAGTGGAGACCCATGCCAAGAAACACCCTGGTCGCCTCCAGGATATCCTGGGTTTCTTGGATGTCGATGGCTCTGCTCTGGAGTGCGTGACGTTCCCACACCAGGAATCAATGGACGTACTAGGGTCTCAGGGTCGGGTTTCTCGTGGAAGGTTTCTTGTGGACTGGCCTCCACTGCTTACTGCTACACTCACACGGCTTTTGACAATTTCTTCACGCTTTGCGTATCCCCACCAGTAGCGGACCAGCCAGCCCTCGCCATGGCTGCCGCGCACCGCGCTCACCAGCTCGACCCAGACACCTGCTTCCCAGACCGCTTCGTACGCTTGGTTAGAAAGGAGAAGGTCGACGAAGAGCTGATCGGCCTCACCCCGGAAGGGGCATTTCCAGAAGGCCACGGGGGGCTTCCCATACACCGAAGGAGGCACCTCGCCTGACTTCCTGCCGCTTCGATCGGAGCTCATCAGCACAGCAAAGGTGATCATTTCCACGCACGAGGCCGCGGAAGCACTGGGTGGGTGCCCGAATCAGCTAGCGTTCCTGGTGATCGACGAAGCTGGGTAGACCACCGAACTTCACTCCACCATGTCCCTGGTCAGCGTGATCCGCAGCGGAGGCCACCTGGTCCTGGTAGGTGACCTTAAGCAGTTTCCTCCTACCGTTATCTCCAAGCTGGCCACCGACCTGGGGCCCTGCGTCAGCATCTTCGACCGACTGTACCACGCCCTGCAAGGACAAGACACCGCAGTCGTACTGCTCACCGCGCGCTATAGGATGCACCCGCAGATCCTGTCCTTGCCGAACTGGGCCTTCTACCACAGCTGCATGGTCAGCCGCCTCACCAAACCGGTGGCGAATCGACCCTTGGTCGAAGGTCCCCCATGGCGCCCGATGCGCGCCTGGGACCGCACCAAATTAGACGAACTGGCCAAGCTCACAAACTCGGAAACAGACGACCTGGAGAAGACCCTCGCCCCGCTGCACCCTTCCAGCGCGGACCCAGGCGACAGGCACCGCTTCCTCCTGGTCGATAATCCTTCCCTGGAAGTCACCTCCAGTATACATGCCGGCTACGCCAACCTGCCAGAGGCGGCACAGGCACTCGACATTGTTCGCGCCCTCCTGCCTGCCCTCGACGACGAGGTAAGGTAAAGGTGCGCCTGGTAGTCGGCTACCACCTGCAGACAGCGATCCTGGAAGACGGTTGGCCGCAAGGCCCAAGCAACATCTCAGGTGTCCTGCGCAACGCCCGGGGCGGGAAAGGCAAGCCGAAGGGCGGAAAGGGCGAAGGGAGAGATGACCCCAGGGACGACCGCAGCCGCTCACCAGCACCCGGGACAGGACCGAGCGAAGCCGAATGCCGACCCGTAGACACCGCCGGATGGGGGCGAGTCTCCGACCAGCCCGACAATGATTGGACTGGCATCAGCTTGCGCTTCCATGGCCTACGGCTGATCGCCTCCACGGACCTCAAGAAAGGCACCCTGCAGCTCTCCACTATTGACTCCAGCCAGGGTGGCGAGGCCGATATCGTGATCTTCCTGACGACCTGGTCCAACGGAGGGCACATCTGGGGCTTCATCGACGATGCCAACAGGGTCAGCGTCGCGAACACCAGAGCAACCCGATTTGTGGTGGTCATCGGAGACAGGATGATGTTCGCAAGCGCCACCTGGTCCAGGCTTCGGGTCCTTTCAGAGTACGGGAGGCTTGCCAGCCTCTGGGTCAGGTTCCACAAGAAGCAGGCATCAGGCAACAGGCAACTCCTGGCCCTGGACCCCAGCTTTGACCCAGTCGAAGACCTTGCCACCTGGGTCAGCACGCCCGTATCCTGGAAGGGCAGCGTGGCTGGGGATAATGCGAAGGAGATCGACATCGCCATCAAGCGAGCACGCGAATCCCTGGCCAATAGCTTCGCCGACAGAGTCGAGACGCCGCTCGAGCCCGACTTCAGCTGGGACGCCCCGGGAAGGTCCAGCACCGACTGCATGGGCGACCTCCTCTCCGCACCAGCGTTCGCAGTTGTGCTCTACCTGGTCTCAAGACTCCACCCGCGCGAGTTCTCCCTGCCCGAGACCCCCAGGGACCCCGGCAAGCTGGACCGCAAGGCGTGGTCACACCCGGGCTTCCTGCACGACATGGGCATAGGCCTGGACGCAAGCAGCCTGGTCTACAACATGTTCTGGGCATGCCTAGCGCGGGTGACGGGCCTAGGCGCGCCCTGGGAGGACTGCGACCGCGCCCTTTCGGATGATTCACTCTCATCGCCTCGGCCTGCGAAAGGTCGCTGCAGTCGCCCACGGGCAGGGCCCCGGTGCACGCCGAAGGGCTTGCTGCGACACGTCCCAGAAGCCCGAAGTTTGGAGCGCCACGACACGCGACTGTTGCCGCTACAGGACACATCCTGGAATGGACACCCTGGCGCAGCTGCTGCCGGCGGCCCCCCAGGGTCAAAAGCTGCGAGAGACCCCCGGACTCCCGGAAGGACTACCGGAAGGCGCGCGCCCTCCTGGTCATCATGATGCTCATGATCATGGAGCCCAGGGCCTTCTCGTGGCCCTTCCCCATGTTGAAATTACGGGCGACGTCGTCGAGGCCGTGCTCGGTATCTGCGTTCCCTGGCCGGATGCGCACCTGGGGTTTCGGCAGAAGTTCGCGGCAGCCTGGAATCTCTGGCTGGGCGACATCATGGAGCTGCACGGGAGGATCGAAGACGCGCTCAACCAGATCTCGCGCCTGGCAACGAACGCGCATCACCACGATGCGGCGAGGGATGAAGGGCGCCCACAGACCTGGAAGGACATGGAGAAGGCCGACTTCTAGCTCAAGGCCCCAATGGTCGTCCTGGAAAGATCGTACCCGCGGCCAAGCTTGCACCCCTGGCAGACTACAAGTGCTCCGTATGCGCGCTCCACACTGCCTTAGCAGGGTCCGAAGCTGGCCTGGGTGAAGACAGAGGCGACGCCGCGCTGGGGTACATTGGCGGAGGCACAGCCTTCTCCAATACCCATCTGGCCTCGCCCACACCAGCAGCCCCCGCGCCTGGCACGATGCTGGCCCCCATGGCCATCAGCGATGACAGGCTGCAGAGCGAGCAGAAGAACGCATTCTTCACCTGCGACGGCTTCTCCAAGACCCGGCTGAAGTCTAACGACGGGACCTGGGGGGGCGACGTCGCCAGGGACCTCCTGGCCAACAACAGCATACATGGAGGGGCAGAACCTCACCTGGCTATGCGAGACCTGCTGGGTAGCCAGCCTCAACGGAAGGGGCATCCCATGTCCGACGGGAGCGACCGTGGCCGCCAAGATCCAGGACTTCGCGGCCTCGCAAAGCGGCCGGCCATGCGACCCCGAGGCCCGCGCGCTCCCTCCGCTCCCCAGCCACTGGCCCTTAGGCTACGGATGCAATCCTCTCTCCCGGGACTCCGGGGCGCTGGCCGACCCCCCGATGGCCCCGCCAACCCAGCGCGGCCGAGAAATCGCCAACACTACACTGCCAGCGAAAAGGATCTTGGATGGAAGGTTCGGCGGCGAGGCCCACAAAACGGGCTCCTACTCCGCCAAGTGCGACACATGCCCGCCTGGAGGCCCACTCCTGGCATGGGAGGTCGACGCCCCAGCTCTCGGCTGCTTCATCTGGAAGGCCCAGGCCGAGACAGGATGCGCTGAGCGCGCAGGTCTTCCCGATTGGGATCATTGGCCACTCTCCTGGTTCGAGCGGAAATGGAACGCCGCGTGGTGTTGCAGGAGGTGCCTGGTCTACATGTGGAACGTCGCGCCAGCAACCCTGGACTGCATCATGGACCGAGCAGCCAGCAGCTCGCCCGCGTCTCACAGAGCAGGCAGACGGCAACGACGCCACACCCGACTTGGCTACCCAGCTCGCACCCGCAGCAGCAGACGCACACGCGCCCGATCCCTACGCCCGCAGTGCGGCCTCAGCCGGCCCAGTGGCGAGCAGCAGCGAACGCCGCGGCGACGTGTCGCAACCCGACTCGCGCATCCGCGTAGTCCCAGAGGTCCTGAGGCTGCTCCCAGATTTGCCGCCACCAGACTTCCCAAGACTCCGCTGCAGACAAGTCTCCGCACTCGCCATGTCGGAGACAAACGACTCCAAGCGCAGCAGCTCCAACCAGCTGAAGGAGGCCCAGCATGTCCTGGTCGCCTGCCTGCGGGACTACCACCCAACGCTGGACGGCTGCTGGACGGACCACGTAAAAGCGGAAGGCGCACAGATCCCAGCACCGAAGGATCAGGAAACCTCCTTGGCCGCCCACCAGGTGACACCCCTCCTGGCCAGGATCTACGGCGTGGAAGTACCGCAAGATGGTCGTCCCGGGGGCGCCGTATGGGACGGCAAGAGATGGGCTGCAGCAAGAATGATCGGGCATCTGACGAGCAGTGCGGAGCACAAGGAGGCCTGGGCGACGCGCTGCACGGTCCGGGCGCCCGACAAGGGCCCGAGTCCATTCCGCCGCGAGCTCGCCGTCCTGGCCAGTTTCCTGGCCAGCCTGGATCCCGGGGCGCTCGCAGCTGCCTCCATCTCAAAACTCGCCGAACAAGACATCCCTGCTCTGGGCCTGGACGAGGCGCACTCGGCATCCCCAAGGGTGGCCACGAGGTCTTGGCTCGCGCCGAAGACCGAGGAGACAGCAACAACAGAGACCGAGTCAACTGCGGACCCCAAGGCCCAACCCGACGGCGCGGCCCAGCCCAAGGAGGCCGAGACCCCCACGCAGCAGGCGGACCGCGCACTTCAGGAGGCCGAGCAGGACGTGACAGAGATCCCCCCTGGCAAAGAGACAGCGGACTCTCCGACGAACCCATCGCCGACCGATAAGGCCGACAGCGATGTCGATTTCGGCGCCGACGAGGCCCGACCAGCGGCCTCGCCGCCGCCTGCCGAAGACGCACAAGGTGCAGCCGAGCAGGAAGGCAGCTCCTTCCCATATTCGCTCGACACAGCTGGCGACGCGGCCGACGACAGCCCTCTCGACAACCCCCTGGGCGCCTTCGGGCAAGCTGCGGCGGGCGGGAGCAGGGCCGAGCCTTCTAGCGAGGCGCCGGCCGAGGGTGCGCCCCACAGGCCCGGACATGGCTCTGCTGAGGCCCGGGAAAAGTAGCGGCTCGCAGCGCAGGCCAGATCCTGGAAGTCAAGCGGCCACGGACGGCGCCCTTGGTGGAGGCAGAACGCCGACAACTCCCGCGCGATGCGACGCCCCTGGGGACAGGAGACACAGCAGGGCCGCCAGCCGTGCCTTCGACGATCTCGTTGACCCCGTGGACGGAGGCCGCATGTACAAGGAGGTGCTAAGTAACGATGACATCGACAGGTTCGGCGAGAAGCCAGCAGCCAAGATCGCGCGACTCCAGAAGGACCTGGGGGGCGCGTTCAACGGCGTCTGGCACGCATGCACCAGGAAGCACCCTGCGGGAGCCACAGGAATACCGAAAGACAACCCTGCACTAAACCCCGAGGCCACCTGCCGCAACTTCCTGGACGCCTGGATACGCTGTGAATTCGACGCCTATGAGCTGGATCGGCAACTCGACCTGCGGGTTAACTGGGGGGAGGAGCGCGTAAAATGGATGGGGCGCCAGGGCAAAGGCGGCCACCGGCCAAAGGGCCGCGCGTCCAGCTCTGAGCAATCCTGGGACTGGGGCAGCTGGTCCTGGACACACTCATGGGACGCCAGCGACTGGCAGACAGGAGGCAAGCCGGGCGGCGACCACAACGGCGACGGTAGAGGCGATAAGCGCTCCCGCACATGGCGGTGATCCATTTGTTCTTCGGCGAACCAGTGGCCTTCAGCCACTTCCTGGTTGCGCTTTCTGCCTCCCTCTTCTCCACCTGCGTCACCATAGAGCGTGCGGCCTTCAGCCGCTTTTCTGGTCTCCTCCGCTTTCCTTCAGCACCCGCTGCTCCCCGCCCTTGGGACCCTGGCAGCTGCCTGCTGACAATGCCGACACGTGGACTGCCGCTGGGGCCGTGGTCCACATGTTCTAGTTGGCCCCTGGCCTCTCTGTAGTTGTTTTCACCGCGCCTCGGCGCCCTCCGCTCCCCGCGCCTTTCGGCAGTTGCCACGCGCCGAGCTGCTCCGTTCCCCGCGCAAAGACGACACTGCCACGCTTCGCTCTCACCCTTACTCCCTTCGGGCCTTCCCTCGCCAGCCGGACGTTCCCAGTTCGCTTCTGGCGCTTGCCGCGCTAATGCAGCTGTCCTGGATGAGGTGATTAGCCCTGCTATCGGCTGTTCACTTGGAAGTTCTATGCGTGCTGCCATTCCGCGCAGGCGTTCGACGTCGACCTTATCCATCGTATTCCTGGTTGGCAGCATCAGGCGTGTGGCCGATCCGTTCAGGTTTTCGGTGTCGATCCGTTCCATCGTTTTCCTGGCTGGCTCTTCCTCTCGTTCTCGGAGAGGGGGTTGCCCCAGATCTTTTCTCTCAGGAGTGAGTGTGCGATTTCGGTGGCGCCGCTCGTACTGGTTCCTGGTCAGGCGTCTTGTGTCATCGGGACAACTGCTGAGGAGCGCAAGAGCGCAAGAGGAGGAGGAGGAGGAGGAGGAAGACGTCGACGACGACGACCACGACGACGAGGACGAAGAGCAACAGGAAAGGGAAGACGATGAGGGCAAGGACGAAGACGAGGACAAGGAGGCGGAGAAGGACAACGAGGAAGAGGACAGAGCCCTCAACATCGCTCCTTGGAGCCTTCTAACGATTCTTTTGGTGAGCCTTAAGGTCCTAGGGGGGCTCTTCTGAAGTGTCCCGGTGCCCTCTTGGAGCCCCCTTGGGGTTCCCCTTGGAGCCCTTGGGGGGCCTCTTGGGGCCACCTTGGAGGCCATCAATTACACCATCCGGTCCCGATTCGCGCTGTCGCTGTGTGACCATGTTTTTGGGTTGTTTTTGGGTGCTCTTGAGGAGCTCTTGTGCAGGTCTTGGGCCGCTCTTGGGCGCTCTTGGGGCCGTCTTGGGGGCCTCTTCTGCACCTGTTGGGCCTCTCTTGACCCACTTTTTGGCAATTCTGAGCCCTCAAAAGCGGATCGGAAGCGAAATGGCGAGAAGGCACAATTCATTGTTCTTCATTTGGTGATTGACGGATTTAGGCCTTTTGGGTGGTCCTGAAAGGGGGTTCCAAGCGCATTTGGAACCGTCTTGTGCCCCTCGTCGGGCCTTTTGGAGGTATGTCGGAAGTTGTCTTGAACCATCGTTGGCTACCTTGAGCCACCTTGGATGCCATCTTGGAGCATCGGTGGATCCATATTGGAACATCTTAGCCCCCCTGACCGATCGTGAAACCTTCAAAAAGCCCTCAGTGAGGGGGGGAGGTGAACTTCCCCGAAGGGAAGAGGGTTTCCCGATGGTGACAGGAATATCTCGCTGGACCACCTTAGCTCAAAAGGGCTGGTGAGATTTCATCAAGCGCGCGCTGGCAGATACTCTGCAATATGTTCGGTTACAAGACAGTGGTTTTGATACATCATTTCCAATGCCACACTGTTAGTGTAAGTATTTGTTTCGGTCTGATTCTGACATGTGGGCGCGCGCGTTGATTCTGAATGTTCGTCCAAAGGGGTTCTTGAACAATCATGTATTCCCATCGGCAATGGTATTCGCCAGCTTAGTCAGGGAAGAGAGGGAGCATCTGTTCTCGCGCTGCGCACCGCTGAGCCTCGGCCTCCTCGCGCTGCTCGTCCCCCGAAGGCATCATTGTCTTCCTGTCCCTGTGGAAGACGATCTTTCCGCCCATGTACCCCGGGGGGGCAGGGGGCACGGAGGTGGTGCAGTGACTCTTCAGGGTAGCGGGCAGTATGTTTTGCAATGCCCATGCCCCCAGCGGACGCGCGCGGATAGGAGTGGCAGGGTGTTTTGAGTTTGATCACGTAATGCAAATTCTGCCGCTGGCGCCGGCCATCTATTCATGAGGTCTCTGTCCGACCTGGCCGTTTGGCCCTGGGGCAGGCCTTGGGATGGACCCCCGCCACACCCCGAGCCCCCAGACCCAGAGATCCGATGTCGTGAGTTTTCAATGCGGGGGTGCCTGGAGGTCTCAGCCCCTTCTCCAGGACCGGCTTTCCATCCTGAGCCCCTCTCTGACGGTCCCAGGGCCCGGCGAGGGTCCCCAGAGGCCGAAGACTGGGGAAGACCTCCGTCTGGATTTCTGGTTCCACACGTTGGATCCCTGAGGACCTGCACCCCCCGCGCCGGGCAGGCTCCACCCCCCCCGCCCTCCTCGCCGGCCCTCCTCGCCGCGCACCCGGTCCGCCGCGCCGCGCCCATCTCCCGGCCAGGCCCCCCTTTGCAACCGGCCCCCCCAGCCGGAGGGACAAGATGTAAGTCGGGCCTGTCCCTCTACAGGAGGAAAAGTCCAAGACAGTCTAAAATGGTCTGGGGACGATTTTTGTTTTGTTATGTTGGACTGTTTGGGGGCTTTGTTGGACTGTTCAATACGGTTCGTCCAAAATCCACCTGCAGAGGACATGCCCGACCCGAGACAAGATGCGTCGCCGGGGGCCAGCCCGCACGCGTGCCACTCGAGGCGGAGGCCCGTCGCGCCGACGTGCTGGCCGCGCGGGCCTTGAGCCTGAACAGCCTTGAACTGGGGGCCAAGCCGGCTCGAAAATTCTTGGGGCTAAGCCGGCTCGAAAATCTTGGGGTAAGCGGGGCACTGGTCAGCGTAGGAGTGCGCAGGCGGAGGAGGAGGGGGAGGAGGAGGTGAGAAGGAGGAGCACGTGTGCCCAGACACGATCGGGTCGTGAAAAAAAACAGGACGGGCGGTTTGGGCATATTTTTGGCCCTGGGAGGCCCTCGCCGGGCCCCGGGACCGTCAAGAAACGACTCAGGACGAAACACCGGTCCCGGGGAATGGGTCAGGATTTGTGGGGATGCCGTCGAGAAAAAGCCAGGACGTCGCACGTCTGGGTGTCGACTGCACGTAAGAGTGACCTCTCGCTGCAGTGACCTGGTGGTGCCGGTCCACTAGGGCCCGCCGATCGCCGAATGCGAGGCAACAGCAGCGGCTTGCGCCCCTGGTGGTGTTCCCAAAGGGCCCCCCCCTCGGCCGCGTGCTAAAGGGCACTCTTTGCCTAGGGTCACTCTTGCGCGTAGCCGAGTGTGGGGCTGATTGCGCGCCCATCGGCCCCCGTGTGGCCCCTGCGCTCCTGCATCTGCGTGGGCTGGGCCGTGCATGTCGGGAGCCCCGGGGGCCCATTGGCTGCAGGCTGTCCGGTCGGAAGGTTTCGGGAAGCTGAGATGGGCCATGGCGCCCAGCCCCTGCAGGCCAGAAACGACATGTCACGAAGACAATGCTTGGGTTTGGAGGATTGGGTCGGGAGGAATGGGGGTATCATTACTCGCAGGCGGCCGAAGGTATCGTTCATTGCATCTGGATGCTATTGCTCATACCCTTCATCCTCCCAAAACCCTTCCTCCAAACACGGTAAATGTTCTCCGCAAAATTGTGACCGAAAGCGCAGTGCGACCGAACGTGTAGTTAGCCAGAGTCGAACATGGCATCAGTTTCGAGCCAAGCAATTCAGTCACATTCGGGCACGTTCGGACAAGTTCGGGCGCTGGTTTCGGTCACGCTCGGGAAGATTTTCGGGCACAGTTTCGGTCACTACATCCTTTACAGAGACGAGGCTACGCGAGGTAGGAGGCGGGTTTGGGAGTTCGCGGGCTGAGACAGGAGAACTCGGATAGCCAAGGGGGGGCGGGGCGGGGAAATGTGGAGGGAAGGTGAGGGCGAGATAAAGATGCGGGAATGCAAGGAAGTTCCAGCCTGCTTTGGCCACACCCATGGAAGACACGTCAAAACCAGCGTGTATTGGAACGGCTCACGGATACGAGAGAAAGAGAGAGAGAGAGAGAGAGAGAGGGAGTGCGGCCTGGTCTTCGGCGCAGGATGCTCCGCTGCCGCGATTCGCCCGTGACCCCCCCCCTTGCGAGGAAAATTCGCGAGGGGGCATTTGGGAACTTGCTGGGGGCTGGGAGGTCCCCCGCGAGTCTCCCTCCGGTGCCCGGACAAAAAGTGTCCACACCCATGGCGGTAAAATCATGCATCATGATGACCACCACAACTGCGAAATGCCATTGCTTCGGACCCCTCCCCCCGAAACCAAAGTTGAAGTGTCCACATTTTGTCCCTGGCCTGTGGCCTACCGCCCACACCCGTCGACTTGGAATTTCGGGGAGGGGGAATATACATTCTGGTCCGAAGTGCTTTGATGACTCAAGGTCTTGGCGAGACACGTGTGGGCACTTTTAGTCCAGCCGCCGTCTGGAGGCCCCCCTTCGAAGTCATCGGGGGGGGGGGGGGAGGACCTCCAGGGGCCCGCGGGGGCGAAGTCGTTCCCACGCGCAGAGGAGGGGGCAGGGGGAGGGGGGGGGAAGGCCTCTTAGGAGCACCCCTGCTTCTTAGAAGGCGCGTGCCTTGTCTGTAGATGTACACACTGTTCATTTGTAATTCTTCGAAAGTTCTTTGGTTTTTAGGGGGTCAGGATCCTCGCATTTCTAACTGTTCTGTCCTGGGCCTCTTCCTGGCCACTCGGGGGCCAGGAACAAGTAGACACGAGCACGATTGGGAATGAGTGCGATTATAATTGAGCGACGTGTACGATCGGAGCGAGGTATAAAGAGCGAGGTCGGTTCGGGGAGGGTGTCCTGATGTTCTCTGTGCTTGCTGGATGTTCTCGTGCATCCCGTGGGGGAGGGCAACCTCGAAGGCCCTTCAGTTTGGCAGGCGGAGGGCCTCTCCTGCTCTTGAGGGCTGCTCCGGCGGTGGGGCCGGCACCTGCTGAGCAGCGGCCCTCATCTCCCTCCTCCCTCCTCCCTCCCTCCTCCCTCCTCCTCCTCCTCCTCCCCCTCCTCCTCCTCCTCCCTCCTCCTCCCTCCTCCTCCCTCCTCCTCCTCCTCCTCCTCCTCCTCCTCCTCCTCCTCCTCCTCCTCCTCCTGCTACCTCCCCTTTTGCGCGCCGCCAGCAAGAGAGGCCACGGGTCGGCGATGCCGATCCTCACCCGCCGGTCGTTGAAAGTGAGCACTCCTGGGCTCCCGGGTCCCCGCCTTCCTGCTCCCGTGATCTAGCGGCTCCAGCTTGCCCCGCCTCTTCAGTAGGGCGATCGCCAGCATGGATCAAGGGGGCGTGGATTGGCGACGGGTCCCGTTTCCATGGGGAATCGCCGATGTCCGCCGCCGAACGAGGCGGCACCGGCCGCATTTTGGGGAGGGCACCTCCCCCGCTCCCCATGGATTTGGCGACCGCGCGCCAAATCTATGGATCGCGAATCCATGTTTGCGCGCCCCCGATTCGGGGGGGCGGGCGGAAACTCAGTCTGCTATCATCAGGAGGGGGAAAAAACACAGGCACAAGTAATCGTCGACTCCCAGGAAAATATGGGAAAGTATGGGAAGTGGGGGGGAAGACGAAAACCCAGAAAATCTGTAAAAATACGGGGGATCCTGTTATCTGTGTGTCCCAGTTCCCCTTCGTATCAGCGCCTTCCTGCCCAAGTATCTCTGTGCACCCAACTTCTGCCGGCCGACGGCTGCCCGTGCTCCTGCCCCCCTACTCTTCGAGTAGCTAGGGGATCAACTGCAGAATTGGTTTGCCCCGAACCTGATTTTGGGTCGCATCTAGCAAGGGTAAAAAACAGCAAACACGTTCGTGGGCGGCTACGTGTTCCGTCGGCGGTTCGACGAAGAAGGCACTTTTGGGGTACATCAGTTCTGCATTTGATCGCCTACTCGAGCTCTGGGCGCCAGGAGGATTTTTGGTCTCATCTGGCAAGGGATCAAAAGCAACACGTTCGTGGACGGCCACGTGCTCCCTCGGCGACTCGACGAACGAATCAATCTTGGGGCGCATCGATTCGGCAGTTGACCTCCTGCTCGAACTCTTGGGCGCCAGGAGGATTTGTGGTCGCATCTGGCAAGGGTTGACAAGAAGAGCAGACACGTTCGTGGACGGCCACGTGCTCCCTCGGCGACTCGACGAGCGAATCGATCTTGGGGCGCATCGATTCGGCAGTGGACCTCCTGCTCGAGCTCTGGGGCGCCGGGAGGGTCGGTGCCCGGGGGCCGACGCCCAGAGGGCCGAGGCCCCCGGGCGCAGCCTCGGCCGCCCCCCTGGGAGAGGGTGCGGACGCCTCGAGGCGAGGGCTGCGCCGGGCGGCGAGGCGTCCGGGGGGGTCGGGAGCCCTGAGACGGGGGTCGAGGCAGACGGGGGTGGGCCTCGAGACGGGGGTCAATGTAAACCCCTCCTCCTCCTCCTCCTCCTTCTCCTCCTTCTCCTCCTCCTCCTCCTCCTCCTCCCCCTCCCCCTCCTCCTCCTCCTCCTCCTCCTCCTCCTCCTCCTCCTCCTCCTCGTCTCGGGGCTCAAGAGACGCGCGTCAAGGCAAACGGGGGTCAGCCGGAGCGCCTGATCTTGCAGGATCCTGCAGGGCCAAGGTCGCATTGACCCGGGTCTGGGTGCAGGATCCTGCAGGATCTTGCCGGATTCTTCGCATGGCGCCGTGCTTGGGCGCAGGACCGTGCAGGATGCTGCAAGGCCTGACTGACCCGGGTTTGCATTGACCCGGGTCAGGAGATTTCCGAGGGGGGCGGCCCACGCGTGCCCCGAGATCCAAAGCATGAGAACCATCAGCACGGAGGTCTTCTGCCATTCTCGGGCCGCGGGGCCGTCGAAAAACGACTCGGGACGACAGACCGGTCACGGGGACCGGTCCTGAAAAAATGCACGACGTCGGATCTCTGAGTCGTCAGTTGGCGATCGACGTTGGATCCACAGAGTCAGCCCGGGCAGTACAGTCGGGGCGCTGAAGAAGGAACCCTTTTCGTTGGGGAGGGGCTCCGCGTTCCTTAAGTGTTTCACAGCTTGCCTCAGGTTTTCCTTTGGTTTTCGATGGGAAGCCGAAGTTTAACGTATCGATAAAAAGGGACCGCGTTCCTTATTTAGGGTTCCTTAGGTCAACGCCCCCACTGTAAGGAGGAGCGACCTCTCGGCCTACGCCACCGGGTTAAAAGGGGCGACCGTCGCTGGCCAACCCTGGCGACCTTCGCCGGCCATGCTCGCTCGAGAAGCGTTGGCGATGCCCTTGCGGCGGCGCCGAGGGTGGCGCGCTGGCCGCGGAGGCCCGCGGGCGGGCGGGGCGGGCCGCTGCAGGGCGCTCTCGCGGGCGCAGTCGCCCCTCGGTGGTCGACCTCGCGCCTCCTCCCGCTCCTCCTCCTCCTGCTCCTCCCC
This sequence comes from Prorocentrum cordatum, assembly GCA_963575745.1. Taxonomy (NCBI): domain Eukaryota; class Dinophyceae; order Prorocentrales; family Prorocentraceae; genus Prorocentrum; species Prorocentrum cordatum. The sequence continues at coordinate 159,874 of CAUYUJ010018842.1, forward strand.
CGCCCTCGTCGTCCTCCTCCCGCTGCTCCTCCTGCTTTTCCCCCGCCCTCGTCGTCCTCCTCCTCCTCCTCCTCCTCCTCCTCCTCCTCCTCCTCCTCCTCCTCCTCTTCCTCCTCCTCCCTCCCCAAGGGCATCGCTAACGCTTCTCGAACGCTCCAAGGGGAAGCCGACCCCAGCCCCCGCAACTATCGATTTTAGATGTCAGCGTTTTGCAGCTGTGGCGAAGGTGTGTAAGTGTAGGCGCCTTTTCAGCGATGCCATTGCTGTACACTTGGTCTAAAATTCCTCATGTGGGGGGGGGCAGGGGTCGCTCTTCATGCGTTCACTGCGTCCTCACCGCGCATCCTTCTTGCACGGGCTGATCGTGCGCAGTCAGCTGCCCCCCTTCTGGGCGCCGGGAGGAGCCGGGCACGGAGGAGCAGCTCGGCGCCTGGAGCCGCAGCCTTCTCCCAGAGGCAAGGGAAGCAAGCCGTACGAAAGTCTCACAGTGGGGGCGTGCGCCAAGAAACCAGTTGGATTTTGCCAGGGTGCCCTGGGTTTCTTGGATTTCGATGTGCCCCCAATAAGATCTTGACGGTCTTCGATGGACAAATGTGGGTCTTTGCTAGACAAGCCGCGGATTTCAGGGTTGGGCTTCTTGCGGAGGTTTCTTGTGGCCGAGCCCCCAGTGCATCCATGCCCCCACACTCTGGTCCTGTGGCAGGGTTGAGGCGTGAGCAGGGGCATGGGTAACATTTCAGAATCCCGATCGCCTATAGAGGTGGACAGAACCCCCTGTAGAAAAAAAACACGCCCCCTCGAGGCGAAAGCGACTCGTGACCAGACCAGGCGGGCGCAGGGGCCGCCCACAGAGTGCGGACGCAGCACCCTCTCGAGACCCGACGGAGAGGAGATCGCACACCGACTCGGGCGCGTCGAGGATCGACATCGCGCTCCGAGGGGGCGTACACACGCAGGCGAGGCGTCCAGAGCAGCGCAGCGCCTCGACCGTCGATCCTCGATGGGGCCTGGAGGTCCGAGGCCCCGGTCCCTCCCGCGCGGGGCCCCCGGGAGTCCCGGCCCTTTCCCCGGGGGCCCGTCGGGCGTCGACGAGCTGCTGGGTCCCCAGGGGCCCCGGCGAGGGCACCCTGCACCGACCGCGGCGGCAGCCGCGGCCGTGTGTTTTTTTGGTTCAGCACGCTGGAGGCCTCGGGGGGCAGCGGCCTCGTGGCCCGAAGGTACGTTTGCCTTTGCGCATGCGTCCGCTCCACGAGGGAGTTCTTGAATCAGAGAAGTATATGTGAAAAGGTGGCTTGGAGGGTTCTGGACGTCAAAAGAAATGAGAGCGCCCCCGAATTCAGGCGTTTTCTTTTAGTTTGGACACGAGTGTGGGCCCGGCGCGTAGCGGCAGGAAGCGTCCCGAAGGTGGGCTCCAGCCGGAAGGGGGTGGTGGAGCAGACCCGGGGCAATTGTATTGCAGGTGCGCTGGGCGCCAGAGAACTGTGGCGCGTCGTGCCGCAAGCAGCTGCACTGCGCGAGAAGATCGAGCAACACATGTGCGCCCCAGACTGCATGGCACACTCAAATTTGTTGCCACCCCACCAGATCTATTGCACCAGATCTACTGCACCACCCTCTCTTGGCTGGACCCCCTCCTGGGTCCACCAGACGGTGGCAGGAGGGAAAAACATACAGACACAATTCACCGTCGATCCCTTAGAAAAAACATGGAAAACATGGTAGGCGGGGGGGAGGACAAAAAACACAGAAAATATCGGAGAATCTTGGGCATCTGGTCATTTGTGTCTATTTCTGGGCATCTGGTCATTTGTGTTTTTTGCGTGTCCCAGCTCCCCTTCACGGTGGCAGGTGGATGATAATGATGATGATGATGATGATGATGATGATGATGATGATGATGATGATGATGATGATGATGATGATGATGATGATGATGATGATGATGATGATGATGATGATGATGATGATGATGATGATGATGATGACGGGTCCACCCGACGGTGGCAGGTCGTTGAGCCTCGCGTGGACCCAGCCGCTGACGGGCTGGCCCGGGGCCTCAGCGGTGCCTGCCCGCCGGCCGCCCGGGCGAGCCGCGCGCCGGTCGCGGCCGCCGCCCACGCCTGCGGGCCCCGGCCCGCGACCGCCCGTCGTCGAAGAATGTGTACACATCTGGGGGGACAAGATTGATTTGTTGGGGGGACAAGATCCTTTCATTCCTAGCTGTTCTATCCTGGCCCGCGACCGGACGTCATCGAAGAACGGGTACGAAAGATCGGTGAGAGGATCGTCAAGCAGTGGCGAAGCGTCCCGGCGTGCCTATAGCCCTGGCCCGCGACCGTGCGTCGTCGAAGAATGGCCACGAGGGGAAAAAACACACAGACAAATTCATCGTCGATTTCCAGGAAGATATGGGAAAGTATGGGAAGTGGGGGGGGAGGACGAAAGCCCAGAAGATATAGGAAAATACGGGGGATCCTGTCATTTGTGTGTATTCATTTGTGTGTCCCTGGGCCCCTTCAAATGGGTACACGTTGTTCATTTCTAATGCTTCGAGAGTTTTCTGATTTTTTGGGGGGCAAGATCCTCTCATTCCTAAGTGTTCTATCCTGGGCCTCCTCCTGGCCACCAGGGGGGCCAGGGTACGAAGGATCGGTGAGAGGATCGTCAAGCAGTGGCGAAGCGTCCCGGCGTGCCTACCCAGCAATGTTCTATGAACCTGTTGTGGTTCCCACGGAAGATTCTCAGAGAACATGTCTGGTTGGGAGCGTCTTGTTGTCACACATCGGGTTGATGTTCTGAGAAGATTGTTTTTGTTCTTAGGACACTTCTGGGTTCTAAGAACATTTCGTGGTAGGGCTCTTGGAATGCCGGAACGGTCGGTCCCTGCTCAAGAATGGGTACACATTGTTAATTTCTGATGCTTCGAAAGTTTTTTTTATATTTTCTGGGGGGCAAGATCCTCTCATTCCTAAGTGTTCTATCCTGGGCCTCCTCCTGGCCACCAGGGGGCCAGGAGCAGTCAGGAGCGAGCACGATCAGAAGCGAGCACGATCAGAAATGAACGACGCGTACGAAGGCTCGGTGAGAGGATCGCGGATCGCTTTCGAGGTGCTCGGCCGTCTCTCGGCGCACCGCGCCGATGGCCCCGAGCCTCGGCATGCCCTCGGGGCAGCTGCGCCGCGCCGGGAGCGCTCCCCGGGTGCCGGGAGCGCCCGTCGCTGCGGACGCGTGGCCCGGAAGCCCACGGGCGCACACGATCCAATTCGATGCGAGTCGATCCTCTCCGGGGAGGGCCTTGGCATCGCTCGGACGTGTGCGTTTTTTCCTCGGCGAGGCCCCCTTGAGGAGCATCCTTGATCATTTGGCGAAAAAGCCACGCACGCATCCGACAAAAAACACAGGGAATGGACGTCCGAGCGATGGCACGGGCGCCTACGATCCGATTCGATACGAGTCGACTCTCTGGGGAGGGCGATCTGAGACAACGGTGGTTGGCCTTCGGGGGGCCCCGGACGCAGCTCGGAAAACCGGCGCGTTCGGAAACCCGAGAAGCCTTGGGGTCCATTCTGAGGTGTTCATGTCTCATCGGTACGGTCGACAGGGGCACGTCGAAGGAGAACCACATAAGCACAACTTTCAGAGCTCGGCGCGGACTCCTCAGATCGGCGCTGAAGCCCCCTCTGGCACCTCCGGCGGCGCCCCTGGATGCCCATTGCGGATCTCCGAAAGATGATGTGTGTTCGGTTGTTTGTTTGCCGTCTGGCATTGAAAGATGGAGTGCAAAGGCGGACCGCAGTTCCTGTCCATGCTGCTCAGGACTCGCTGTGGACGTCGCCGCAGACGCTGCCAGTTTTTACGTATAAGGTCGCCTACCCAGCAGCGGCCGCCGCTTGTGTGTGACAACATGCGCTCTTGTGTACACATGGTTCATTTCTAAGTATTCGAAAGTTCTTTGATACTCTTGGGGGCCAAGATCTTTTCACTTCTAACTGTTCCGTCCCGGGCCTCCTCCTGGCCACCAGGGGGCCAGGAACAGTTAGCAACGAGCACAACTCGAAATGAGCACGATTTGAAAAATGAGCGACGTGTGCTTATGAGGTCGCCTACCCCGCAGCGGCCGCCGCCGGCGTGTGAGCACCTGCGCTCCTGGGCACCGTGCCCAGTTTTGTCCGTGCCCACGGCGGGCGCGCCGAGTCGGTCTCCGGGCACTCGCCGTGACGCAGGCGGTGTTCTTGCACGCACGGGGGCCCTCGGACGTGTTATATCGCTGCCGGCCTGCAGGGCTCCTCCGCGGGTCCCGGGGCCGCCAGAACTCGGGAGGGGAAAAAGCACAGGCACAAGTGATCGTCGATTCCCCAGAAGATATGGGGAAATCTGGGAGGTGGGGGGGAATACAGAAACCCAGAAGATATGGGAAGATATGGGGAATCCTGTTATTTGTGTGTATTTATTTGTGTGTCCCAGGGCCCCTTCAAGAACACGGCTCAGGACGAATGCATGGTCTTTGATTGAAGGCTGCGGGGGTCTAGCAGGCCTCGACCTGAACTGTGCTTTGGCTATCCCGTGGCCCGTCTTCGTTTCGATTCCGCTGTGCGGCCCAGGCGCATTGAGGACAACGCGAGAGAGAGAGAGAGAGCGAGAGCAGTTCGAGGACGAGAGTTCGGGCCGATCCCTGGGGTCTAGGGGGTCCGCTTCCCTCGGCCCGAGCCGTACCGAAGGGCTTCCGTGGACGGGCGCACGCTGGCGCCGGCGCGCGCTCCGTGCAGCGCCGAGAGAGGCCGGGAGGCCCGCGGCCCGAGGCAGGACACCCGGTGAGAGAGAGAGGCTCGGGCCTCGGCGCACGGCCAAGGGCAGGAGCAGGGAGGAGCGTGTGCGGGTAGCCCCTCCCAGTGCTCCCCCCCCCCCGTCGAGGGCCCCCCTCTTTCGGGAGGGGACAAAACACCCAGACAAAATTCATCGTCGATTCCCCAGAACATATAGGAAATTATATGGGAAGTGGGGGGGGGAATATGGGGAATCCTTTCACTTGTGTGTATTTATTTGTGTGTCCTGGGGCCCCTTCACTCCTGTCGGTCCAGGCGGGGCCTCGCCCGGTCCCAGCGGTCGAAGGGGCGGGTGTCTCAATCTCTCTCGGGCCCGGGAGCTCAGACAGGGGGCCACACGCGAACCCCTTGGCATCGCTCGGACGTGTGCGCTTTTGCTCGGCGAGGACCCCTTGAGGAGCATCCTTGATCATTTGGCGAAAAAACCACGCACGAAACCGAAAAAAACACAGGGAATGGACGCCCGAGCGATGGCCCCCCAGGATTTCTGAGGGGGAGGGCGGGGTTCACTTCGTTCGGGAGCTCCCGAGCGAAATTGAGCCCCACCCTCCCCCCCAGAAATCGGGGGGGGGGGCAGGGGCAGGGTTCGCGTGTGGCCCCCTATCACGAGCACGAGCTGCAGAGCTCAATGTTGCTCAGTTGCGCTGCGGAGTGTCGAGGCCCGCATGGCCGGCACCATGTTGCTCGGTCGGCCTGGCTTCCGCCACGTGCTGGTCCCGAAGGTGGGGCTTGAGGATCCCAGGCTGAAGTTGGAAGCCTTCAGCCCGACGCGCTGTTTGCAGCCTCCTGGGGCCAAGGATGGGCTTCGAGCTGACGTCGCTGGACCTCTGGTGGACGAGCTGGATGGCCATCCTGCCGTTCCTCGCGGGGAGGGCAGGGACGGCGTGGAGTGGGGCAGAGAGGGGCGGCGAGCCTTCTCAGACGGCCGCGGGGCTCCTCAGAGGCCCTCGCGCCTGCTGAGAAGTTCGCCCCGACCTCGGGGAAGGCTTCGGACGCTTTTCAGAAGGCCTGATGCCTTCCAGGCCTTCTGAGAAGGCTCGCCCTCTTGATGATTGGTGTGCTTTGGGTCATACTTCGGCTCTCTGGCGTTCGTTCGGGAGGGTCTGGGCACCCCAGGAACGCTCTCGGCGAGGCACAACCGCCGGACGGCATCCGGGGGCCAAAGAGATCCGATGTAGTGATTTGTTCAATACGGGTCCCCTGGATGTCTCGACCCATTCCTGTGGACTGGTTTTCCTCGAGTCGTCTTGTTGACGGTCCCGCGGCGCGGCGAGGGCCCCCCAAGGCCGAAAATTACGAGAAACGTCCGTCGTGTTTTTGTTCAATGCGTTGGATCTCTGGGGTTAAGTCGGGCCTGTCCCTCTACAGGTGGAAGATTCAGAAATAGCCACAATAGTCTGGGGACGATTTTTTGACTATGTTTGTCCATTCGGGGGGTACTTTTTGAGTAGTTTTTTTTTCGCCCAGAATCCACCTGTAGGGGGACATGCCCGACCTAACTCTGGGGCTGGAAGACCGCCTGGAGCCTCTCGGGCTCGCCGCCGCAGCGAAGGGGGTCGGCGAGCAGTGGTGGGCTCCGCCTCGGGCTCGGGCACAGGGGGCGGCGGCCGGCCGCGGCGGCAGCAGGGGCGGAGGGCCGCCAGCCTCGAACTGATCCCTATCCCTAAGATTGACACGCCAAAAGGCGATGAAAATCTTAAGGACGCGCCATGAAAAACTACGGGAACCCCTAAGATTGGCATCCTGATGAGGCGATGCCCAGCTTAGGGATAGGGGTCTGTTCCAGGCTGGTAAGGGGGGGGCAGGCGTGCGACTCACCCCGCCTTCCCTCGTCTCCAGGTTCTCGAGCGTGTTCTCCTTCTCTCCCTCCCTCTCCCCCTCTCCCCCCCTCTCCCTCTCCCTCTCTCTCTCTCTCTCTCTCCCTCGCTCCCTCTCCATCTCTCTCCCTCGCTCCCTCTCTCTCTCTCTCTCTGTCCCTCTCTCTCTCTCGTTCTCTCTCTCTCTCTCTCTTTCTCTCTCCCTCTCCATCTCCATTTCTCTCTCTCTCTCTCTCTCTTGTTTTTTTTGTCTCTCTCTCTCTCTCTCTCTCCGCAGCAGGTCTACGTCAGGTTAGGCCATCTTCCCACGGGCTACCTGGGACCTTGCGGAGCCACCTGAGCACACATACCATCACGGCGTCTCCTTCCCCGCCGCGCGCGTCGAGCACCCAGAACGTGTCCGCCACAACGCCTGGGCCCTCTGGCCAGGACCGCGCAGGGCAGCGGCAGGCGCACAGCCGCCGGGCCGAGTATTCGCAGGCGCCCACCGTGCCCACGCGGCAGACTACCGCAGCGCGCCCTCACCGGGCCAGGGCAAGGAGGTCTCCCCGAAGCAGCTGGGGCCCAGTCGCTATGCTCACATGCGAAGCGCTAGCTGCACCAGTAGGCTCATGGGATGACGGGGCTCCGGTCCAGGGTCTGCTGCCTTGGCCCCTGGCCGCCATCCAGCGGAGCTCATCCACCCCAGAGCCCTACCGCTACTCGTAGGATGGGACGGAGCCTGTCTCGACGAGGCCTGGTCCCGAGCGCGCAGGATCAAAAATGTTCGGGAAAGAAGCGGTCAGAACCTGCTCGCTGTCACGGCTCGAGCCGCCGACCAGGAAGCCTTGTATGTATAACAGTTCGTTGATGGTAACAATGCCAGGGACAAGCCATGACCAGGCCCATTGGCATGGACTTCGGATGCCCGCAAGCGGCCAGAGCGCGGCTGGTTAACCGCAACCACGTCCCCGTTTCCGAAGGAGGCATCCTCTCGGACGAACAGCTCCCCTGCATGGCCCAATCGGGCATGTCCGCCTGGCCTATTTGTGCCGCCGACACACAAAGACGGCTCCTCAGCGGCACGGGTAGCCAACCACGCTGGCAACCGGTCGACCAAGCCATCGGCCTTCTCTACCGAGGGTTAGCCGTCAATGCACAGGCTAGTTTGACAAAGCTAGCCTCCAAGGAGGTGTGGACCCACCAAGTGCCAAGCGCCACCAACCGGCAGCTAGCGGCCACCAGGGACGTCAGCGTCAACAGCTCTGCCCGCCGCGGCAGCAGAAGAGGGCCATGAGCCGCCGTGAAGGGCGCAAGGGCGACAGGGCGTGGGGACCCACCAGGGAACCTACGCAAGAACCTGGCGTCTTGGATAGCCACGGCCCACACGCCAGTCTTGCCAAAGTCCATTTCCGACGGAGTAGCTATCGAATTACTCACCGAGGTCATCAGGTCGTCGCGCGACAGCAGTTGTGACGACGCGGACGACGAGGGGGAGGAGGAGGAGGAGGAGGAGGAGGAGGAGGAGGAGGAGGAGGAGGAGGAGGAGGAGGAGGAGTGACGACCCAGGGCTATAAAAGGTCACATGGAACTCGCCCTGGCACTGGTGGGTGCGCCGCGAGGTCGCAGCGACGAGCCCGCAGACACTAAGCTTAAGTTGGGCCTGTCCCTCTACAAAGGGGAAGATCTAAACATTGTAAACAATAATCTGGGGACGATTTCTATAATACAAAAAAAACATTGGAGTATTTTTTGTTTGAAGCTAATTCTGCCGAAATCGGCCTTTAGGGGGACAGGCCCGACCTACCACTAAGCGCGAAGTGCGGATCGACGTCGGCAGAAGCAGCCCGCGCCTCAGAGTCTTAGAGACCAGATGATCTGCCCCCCACGAACCGTCAAATCTACCGAGTCCAGCTGGGGGTCTGACGCGCCGTGGCGCAGAAAAGGCCATTCATCCATATTTGCAACTTGGGCAAACGATAGGCCTGCACCGGCTCCGGGTAGGCTTTCAACGCTTGCCCATCCTGCGCCCAGCACATTTACCATTGCCAGCAGATGCGCCAGCGTAACATACGGTGGGGGCGTTCGTTAAGGAATGTACCCATGAGGCTGCAGACCCTGGAGGGTTCCTTATCTGATGAGGGTTGCGGTGATATCCATGGCCAGTCCACGATTGGAGTTCCAACGGCTTCCAGATTTTGGATTCCCTATCTAATGCTTCCTTATCCAATGCCCCCACCGTATTCTGCGTCTGGTTCGGTGAATGACGAAAGACAAAACATGGAAGTGCCCGCGCGGCAACGACGAGGGAGCCCTCGCCAGAGTCCGGGCGTGCTCTTCCGCTTCAGTTCACGCAGCAGGCCCCCAGCAACCCACGGGGGGCTGCCTCCCCCACCGCGGAGCCAGCCCCAGAGCTTACGACGGGATCGTGAGCAAAGGGCCGCTACTATTAAGTCGTGCCTGTCCCTCTAAAGGGGGGATATTCAAAAATAGTAAAAAATAGTCTGGGGACGATTGTTTGACCATTTTGGAGCATTTTTGGTATATTTTTAGGGTATTGTGAATTCTTCGTCCAAAATCCCCTTGTAGGGGGACAGGCCCGACTTAACGCTACTACCGAAATTCCAACCACTCCAGGTGGAATGCGCGGAGCAGGGTTGCCACGACCCGGCGGCGGAGTCACCTAACGCCAGCGCGCTGGGGCCGCCAGGCCTGGCAGAGCACGCGGGAAGCGGCGCGAGAACCAGAGCGGCCGCGTTTAGGGAAGAGCCGTTGACCCAGAGGGCCACCTTTTCATGGCGGTCGGATTGGTCATCTCGCGCCCCGTCGATGACATCCTGACCGACGCTGCGCTGGTGAAAACGTCCGCGTGGCAGCCCTGGAAGCACATCCTCGCGAGCTTCGCCGTGGAGCAGAGAAAGGCCGCCCACGCGCGACGCGCCATGGAGTTTTGAGCTGCACGGGCTCACACATGCGCAGCTATACGGAAGATTGCCGGACTCATCTGGCGGGGCAAAGCTCTATTCCCGCAGTCTCTCGTTTCCGACGTCTTGTCAGGAACGACGGCTTCGGCATTTGTCGACTGCGGCCTGGTGGCCAGGGAAGCCCGACGCCCGATTGCATTGCCTTTAGCAGTCTACTGCAGGCAAGATGGGCCCACGCGGCCCAGCTCCGCTGCGCCTGCATCCTGGACCTAGAGCACCAAGAAGCCGACCCACGCGAGCCGCACGGGGCCAGGACAGGGCTCTCCAGCCAGGCCCAGCCACGCTTGCGCTGTCGCAACCAGCCCGCCCGTCACCAGATGAGGATGACGCGGCCGAATAGCGAGCGCAGCTCACGCCTGCGCAACCTAGCCACACGCCGCCGGGCTGGGCCAGCACGGCGAGGAGCGCGGCCAACTCGATGGAAGGAGCGGCGCAGCAACGATCTTCTCAAGTGGTCTACCTGTTTCGAAGAGCCATAGAAAAAAGTGGCCGAGTCGACCGCGAGCAGGCGCCGCGCAGGCACATGCCACCGGAGCCGAGCGGTCACGAGTCACGAAGGAGGGCGTCCTCCTCGGGCTCGCCGTCGCGATCGCCGAAGGCGGTGAACCTGCTTGGCCCAGCGGCGCCTAGCGTGGCCTCCGAAGGCGCGGCCCAGGGGATGAGCCACCAGGGCGCGCATCTCAAAGCGGCGCCAGCCAGCGTGAGGGCCAACCCAGCTACGATCGGCACCAGAGACAGGGCGCAGCTCGACCTTCTCTGCCCTGAGCGCGACCGCCGAGCAGGTGAAACGCCATGGGGCCAAGGGGCTCCACGGCGAAACGCCGCGGCGCGAGCTCCAATCACCGCGCGCCCAGCCAGGGGCGCCATCGCGCGGCCTCCCGCGCTTCGAGGTCAGCGAGGCGGGGTCGACCCCCGCGGGGATGGAGGCAGCGGCGGAAATGCGCCCGAACGCGACCCACTGTCCACCCAAGTGACGCGACGAACTTTGCAGCCCAAGCCGGCAGCGCAGGTCTCGCCGCCCGAGCGGCCAGCGGCCCGAGCACCAGCTCCGCGGCTGCAGTTCGAGCCCAGTTCTCGGTCGCAAAAATATTCCGCGCGCCCGCGGGCCACCCGGCCGCGGCGGGCCCGGCGGCCGCGGGGGCAGCCGCTGCGCCGGCCCCCGAAGCCAGAGGGGCCACCGCGTCAGCTCGCGTCCCGCGCGGCCCGCCCAGCCAGGTCCGCGGCCCCCCGGGGCTCCAGCAACCGAGCAGAGGGCTGGGCAGCCAGGGCACCGGCGAGCCATTAGGCCAGCTCACGATCCACCGGGATCGGGGCCCTCAACGTGTCAGCGCCGATGGCGCGGGCGTGGATTTCGACGCTGGCACGGACGGCCGCCCCGCCCTTTTCAACGACATCAAGTCCATCGCCGGCAGCGGCGAGGCTGAGGCGGCCCAGCAGGCCGCCGACGTCTCGCTAAGCGCAGAAGTTGCTGCGCCTGAGCGCAGCTACATGAGCGGCCGCTTTTTCGGCTCGCCGTGCCAGCGACGGTGGCGATGGCCGCGCCGTCGCGCAGTTCACCGCTGCCGCCCTCGCGCTTGCCGCCGCCGCGTCGTCCCTCCCTCGTCCTCCCCTCCCGTTGCCGCAAGGTGTGCTTGTCGTTACGGCGGGAACTGGCATTGACCTCTCCTGGCGCAAGGTTAGGGCCCCCCCAGTGACCAGCCCCGTAATGGGAGCCAGAGGCCACCTCCAACAGGCCTATGCAGTGTGGCAACACCGAAAAGCCAGTTGCGACCCCGGCTCCATTGGCGGATACGGCCCCGAGAGCGGCCATCTCGTTAGCGCCGATGTCACCAGCCTGGGTGCCAACAGGGATGCGCTCGCCATAAAGTGGGACCACGGCGAGGTCAGCATCCTTTCTCTCTCTGAGACCCGCCCCCTTGCCGACCGCATCCGCACTTATGCGCTCGCCAGAGAAAGAAGCATGGCGACCCGTTCGGGGCTTTTGCCCCGCGGGCGATTAGATTCAGCGCAATGGGCGCGGTGGTGGCGCCGAAGACAGAGATCGCTCCACGGCCGCTAATCATGGTGAGGTCTACATCGCTGCGCAAGAGTCGTCAGTGGGCACTTGTAAAGACGGCCCACTTGTCACCGCCCTAAATGCGCCTGCGCATTGGACGGAAGCCTTCGCCGGCCACCACCACCAGGAGGAGGGGGAAGGACAAGAGAAGTGGCTTTACCGATGGCGCGGACCTATCACGCCAGGTCCGGGAGGCAGCCAACGGGGTGGGCGACATGCCGCACTTCATATGTATGGACGCCCAATGCCATCTAACATGGCCAGGCATTCTTCGCGCGCGCCCTCGCCGCGACGGGCTACCCAGACGAGGAGGCATGCACCTATGGCCAAGTCCTTGGTTGGGACCGTGGATCTGCGGGCGCTGGGACACCGCGCTCATCGACTGCGCTTTCGCCAATCAAAGGGGCGACGACTGGTTAACAAGTTTGTCCTCCTGCGCGACCCCCCCACCGAGCAAGGCCTGGGCCTCCTGGTCTCCCTCGACCTCGATGCCACCGAGCATCCGGCGCGGGGTTTGAAGGCGGTCGTGGCCCGCCCGCTTGTTTACCCGACGACTGATAGGAGCAAGCGGCAATCCTTGGGGGGGCCGCATCGAGCACGTTTGCCGCACTCGGGTTCGGATGCACAAGGCTGACGCCGCTGGCGACGTTGACGAGATTCGATAGGCTTTCGCCACATCCGCCGACCCCTCTATAAACTACTGCGCCTCCAGGACTGCACTCCTTGTGGTGAGGATTCTCGCAGGCCTCTTCGGGGCAGGTTCGAAGGGTCTCAGGGGCCGTTGTGGGGTCTCTTTCAGGCCTCTTGGGGGCTCTTTGCGGCCGTTGACGAAATATTCGGCCCAGCAAACCTCGCGGCACGCGATTTTCACGCGGAGCTCCGCGACATATTTTCGCCGCGCGATCAAGGCAAATACGCGGCATATTTCCATGCTTCCAGGCTGCCTGCGCGGCCCCGCGCGCGCGCCCAGCGCGCGGAGCAGCCAGTCGCCCCGCCATCGCCCTCCACGTGCATGTGCGGCGACTCAGGGCAATCAAGCACGACCACGCGTTCTACCAGGAAGGCCTTGGCAGGCCCTGCGCCAGGTTTGGCGGAGTTCCCGCTCGTCTGGGGCGGTGGCGAAGTCTCGACGCCTCCGCGGGTGCGCAGTCGAGCAGGCGCGGCCACTCCGACAAAACCGACCGCACCGATGCTGAACAGCTCCAGCGCCAGCCGACGACGGAGGCAGGGCGAAGCGCCACTGGGTCAAACGCACCGTCTACCTGCGCACCCCGCGCAACGGCCCCCCGCGCGCCGCTGGGCACGAGGGGGAGTGCACCGAGAAAAGACGGAGACGCGTCGGAAGACGGGGACGCACCCGATGCCCTGACTCACATCGGCGAGGCTTTTTCTACCGCGCCGAGCGACCCAGTCACGGACAACGAGAGCGATGCCGAGAGCGCAGCGCAGATGCGAGTCGGCCGAAGCTCAGTCCTGGCTGAAACCAGAGCCGCGATCAAACTCATGACGCGCGGAGGCTTCTCTTGGGCAGGTGCCGAAACACAGGGCCCCGCCTGGACGAAGCCGCCCCAACGTGGGAAGTTCCCAGATTTCAAAGCGGAGTGCCACCATGAATTCCCAGGGCCAGCACCCGCCCAGCCTTTCGTCCTGACGGGCGAGGCCCTGGTCCACTTCATTCTGACTGGACCCGCCGCCAGGGCCGGCGGGGCACGGACGGGTGGACCACCAGGGACGCCAAGACGCTCCAGGACGGAGTCTGCCGCTTCTTCGCAGAAACGCGCGGGGCAAGTCCCAGAGCCCCTTCTGCGCATGCCAAGCCCATGCCTCCGGGAAGGACAGGACCAGTTCCCGACCGACTACAGTCTGCACACCGTCATGCCTACATGACTATACACCTCGGAGGTACTGGCATATGGGAGAGCCCAATGGACCCACCCAACTAGCTTCGGTGCGGTACCACGCGCTACGATCGGGGACGTCAGCACGACACTGGCGCCGCAGGTCGAAAAAGCTCGCCACCCCCAAGTCCCTCTGGCAGGGGCCGCGCTGGGGCGTCAAACGTGCTCGATTACCTCGTTACGGACATCTGCTTCAACCTTGCGTCGCGCGCTGGATTCCCGCCCGACGTCGCGCAAGACAGAGGACACGTGGATTGGGTTTCCTTGCGCAGGCCCCGGCGCGGGCGGCAGGGCGTCGATTGCGATGCCTTCTGGTCTGCCTGTCGATTCCTGCCGATTCGACGTGTTTTTATTGCCGACTATTTCCCGATTCGACATTGGGCCATTCTGCCTCCCCGCGACAGCAGATACAGGATGGCCACGACCGAGGGTCGAACAGGGCGCTACGCGCGGATTTCTTGGATTGGCGCTGGGTCCCCCTGGCGGCGCCTCTGGCGCTGCCCCTGGCGCGATCCGCACGCCAGGGAGGGGTCCATCAAGGAATCCGCGCGGACCTTCGAAATCCTAGGTGTGTGTTGTGGGAACGCGTCGTTGCTGATTCTGGTCATGGGCCATGCCGGCCGTCGCCGATTTGCAAGGATTATCCACGAAATGAAAGATAGCCATGATGGACGATTACCAAGATCGGCACTTGCGTTTCGCGTTCACTTCTGGTCATAGTCGTCATCTGGTTTCCTTATGATCCTCGTTCACGGCGTTGATGAAGGCCAATGTACACGGTCTTCGCTGCGTACAGTGAGAGTCGGCTGATCCGTCGAGCCCAGAGCCTTCGTCGCCCCACGCTTGGCACCATTTCGGAAGCAACGCTCCTGATGTCCATCTCGAGTGTCCCACATAGTGTTGAGTAATGAAGCATGTTATGTTGGAACTCTGGAGGTGAGTGAGTTGACCAGCGCGAAGCATCAGCACTTGTAAGTGAAACCGTGGCAGGGCCAGGTTGTGAGACCAGGTGATGCATTTAATGTGGTTTGACACAGCCCCGCTACACTTGTATCACTGGTCAATACCAAGTCCTTTCGTCCAGGGTGCCATCAACAGAAAGGCGCAGGCGCACGAGAAGAACACCATTTTCTGTTAACTGCGCTTCCTACTCTCAAATCTAAAAAGGTAAAGTTCCGCATCGTACCTCACCAACCGGTAGTCTCAATTAGTCAGTACATTAGCAAGTCGCACATAAATAATGTACCCAGCAGCCCATCAGCAGGCAGTCAACCCGTGCAGATAGCAAAACACTCTAGGAGCGCTCGCATAGAACGCACGACCAGGAACCTCATCCCCTCTCGTCTCCTCTCCCGCCCCTCCCCTCGTTGCTCCTGTGCTTCCCTTTTCAAATTGCCTTCCTTCCGCCCCCTCGATTCTGACGTTTCGGTCGAGCCTGCAGGTTCTTCACCATGTTCCTGTGCAGCGAGCCCATGCGATTTATCCTCTGGCAGGGGCGCCAAGCATGAGGAGGAGGGCCGAGGACGGCGGAGGGGGAGGAGGGGGATGGGGAACAATGGGGACGGGGAGGAGGAAGATAGCGGAGGAGGGAGCACTCGAGGCAGCGCCGGCACCGATCAAGGCGCGTGCATTAGCGGCGGGTCCCCTTGTCGTGTAGAATCGGCGCTTTGCGTCGCGAAATCAGGGGGCATTGGCAGGGATGGTTGAGGGGGAGGAAGAAGCAGGAGGAGGAGGAGGAGGAGGAGGAGGAGGAGGAGGAGACGAGGGAATTGCGACAGGCGGAGGACGGATAAGCAGGGTGGGTGGGGGAGGGACGATGCGGGAAGCCGCAGGAATATGCTGAAGGGATGGAGGGGGCGAGTGGAAGGATCGAGGAGGGAGGGAAGATGGGGCGAAACATCAGGGAGACTTGGACGACGAAGGAGCATGAAAAGACAGGTAAAACGAACAGTGGGGATGCAGATGACGAGAATAACATTGGAGAGATCAGGAAGAGGATCTGAACGACGAGGATATAGCCGTCGGTGCCCGTTGCCCAGACGCCTCCACGTAGAGCAGCTGATTGTAACGTGAATGTGTTTCGTCCGCGTATTGTGTTGTTTTCGGCAAAGCTGAGTATAGCAGGACCACTGATGCAGATGAGTAGCAGGGTGCGCAAGAGGGCAGCCTGAAGACAGGCCTACCCCCTGTTGCAAACGATCAGCTTGTTCTTGGCATTCGATTCCCAGCAGGCTCTACGTATGATCGCCTCGCAACGCACAGGCACCCATACAGCGCTTGCACCAGCACCCAGCAGCCACCATGGGAGGCGTGGGTGCGTGGTGGCTGTTGTGTGTGGCTAGAATGTGGCTCTATCGTTTTGCCACCAACCTGATATAATGGAGGATGACGATTCATAAATGACCGGGGGTCGTGTTCACGCGGCGGCGCCCGGGATGACGATTCGAGAAAACCGGCCGCAGGCTGGAAAACTATTTTTTCAAATCGCCCTCCTCCAGTGAGAAACTTGTGCAGAAACAGCAGAAAACTATGTTTTTAATCGTTCTCTCCAAATTTTGTCCCTACCTAGGCTCTGCCTAGAAGGGTTCTTACTCTACATGCTTAAAGGGCTGGGCAGTGGATACCGCCCCGGGCGGTTCCCCCGGCATCCGCCCCGCGGTTCCCCCAGGTGCGTCCCCTTAGCTTAGCGTTGCTTATCTCATCTTAGCTTAGCCTAGCTTAATTTAGCTTAGCTTAGCTAAGGTTAGCTTAGCTTAGCCTAGCTTAGCTTAGCTTAGCTTAGCTTAGCGTATCCTAGCCTAGCTTAGCGTTGCTTAGCTCAGCTTAGCTCAGCTTAGCGCAGCGCAGCATTAGCATAGCATGGCATAGCTTAGCATAGCATATCGTAACATAGGAGTGCATAGCATAGCGCAGCATAACACAACATAGCATAGCCTAGCATTGCATAGCGCAGCATGGCATAGCATAACATAGCATAGCTTAGCTTAGCATAGCACCGCGCATCATATCATAGCATAGCATACCATATCCTAGCATAGCATAGCGCAGCATAGCATAGCGCAGCAAAGTATAGCATATCCTAGCATAGCGCAGCATAGCATAGCATATCATAGCGCAGCATATCATAACATAGCATATCATAGCATAGCACAGCATAGCATATCATAGCATGCAGATGCATAAGTAGGTGTAGATGTGGATGTAGGTGTAGATGCGGATGTAGGTGTAAATGTAGCATCGTCGTATCATAGCATGTAGATGTAGGTGTATGTGTAGATGTGGATGTAGGTGTATATGTAGATGTAGATGAATATGTAGATGTAGATGTAGATGTAGATGTAGGTTTAGATGTAGGTGTAGATGTAGATATAGATGTGAGTCTCGCTGTGGATGTTGATTTAGATGTAGATGCAGGTGCAAATGTACTTGTAGCTGTCGGTGCCGACGTAGATGTTGCTTTCCTTAATGCTCCAACTCCTAGGTAGGGTCGCGCTGGGATAATTTTATTTATCGTCATCCCGCATTATCAGACCACTCGCGTCTATGACAGCCTCCTCGGGCTGTCTTTCTTCCGCAGTGTCGGTTGTCCTTGCCGTGCCACGCGACTGTCATAATCAGTGCGTGCGACCGCGCCTGGCAGCCACCACCGGATGTGGACGCGTAGAGGCAACTGTTCTGCAGACAGCCACGTCAAGTATTGTGACTTTCGGGGGTGGGCAGACCTCCTAAGCTGACACGTCGATTAAGGAATTGGCCGTTTTCGGTTCGCGAGAGGGCTTCGCGGCCGTAATTTTTGCGGGTCCAGGTGCGTCGGTTTCGGTCCCAGGCCGTTTTCATTAAGGGGAGGTTTACTAAAGGGAGGTTTGTCCACCGCCGAGACTTGCAACTCGCCGCCTGCTATTGATAGTTCTCTCCCACACCGTTCATGTACAATCGTGTCGAGCAAAGAAGTTGCATCTGCTGGCGACTCTGCTGAGACCCTAGCATTGTTCGACACTGCAGTCATGCGTGAAGCTTGGCATGCCATTCCCATTACACTAGGGGCTGGGTCTTTGGAGCTGTCATCAGTCGTCAGTGGGTTCCCGATCGTCTTATCGTTATGTTTATTGCTCTATGGGTACTCGCGTTCGTTGACCGCTAATCTTCAATCGTTCCGTGTTTACCCGTTTGGTTTGCGGACTGTTATCCGTATTCAGGATTTCTTTGTTGTTTGAGGATTGTATTGCCTACCCATTCTCTCTCCCTGTCTCTCATCTCTCGCTCTCTTTCCCTCTCTCTCTCTCTCTCGCCGTGCATCTCTCCTCGCTCTGCCTTCTCCCAACCTCTTTTCCCCTCCCTGGTGCTGGGGAGTCCTCTCTTCCTCAGCCTCGCTCCCGTTTCCCGCTCCCCCATTGACGTAGATTGCAACTCCCAGGGCGTTGAATTCAGCGTCGGCGCTGGTAACCCCGTGACCTAAAACCGTCCTCCTTCAGATCTGGCTCAACATCCCTGACTCCAACCAATGGGGCCCAATCTTGGGCCTACTCAGGCTCAAATCGGCTTGATGGCTCCACAATCGGGCTTAGTAGCTTTCGATCGTCCCCACAGAGAACTCCCAGGAGTTGCCTCCTGACCCCGCGCGGCCTTCTCGAAACTTGCACCCTCGGAGGTTTGGACCCCTTCCCCAGGACCGGCGCTCTTTCATCCCGAGTCTCTTAACGACGGACCGCGAGGCGGATCATAGCTCTAGGCCTCCTAGATCGGTCCGAGTACGCGGGGTCGAAGGATCGCGCCACATCGCTGATGCATGCACCGCCAACGTCGCCCGTGCATCGACGATGCATCGGCGATGCGGCGCGATCCTCCGACCCCATCTACTCGAATCCCAGCTGGGAGGAGGCCTCTCATGGCGGGAAGCCAAAAACTACGGTAGTTTCGCGTCGTGCAGACTGAGGGCGACCCCGCCGCCGGCGTGCAACGTTGAACGCCGCCTGCTACCCAGAATCGGTCGATGTTCAACGATCGGACGTTTCTGAAACGGAGGAGAGGAGGGAGACGAGGAGGAAGAGAGGAGGAGGAGGTGGAGGGGGAGGACGAGGAGGTTGAGCGATCCCCGCGGTGTCAGGAGCCAAGCACAAAAAGAGCTGGAGCCGACGCAGCACGAGCCCGCGGCACGCGGCCTCTCCCCGCGTGGAGGAGTCTTGGCCCGCGCGGGCCCGCATCGCCCCGCGGGGGCCCGCGCGAGCGCGAGCCCCAGGGGTGGGCCCCAACGGACTTCCCTTCTCCTCCTCCTCCTCCTCCTCCTCCTCCTCCTCCTCCCTTTTTTGTTTCGGGTCGGGCGATCACCCGGGTGATCGGGCCTGCCCCCCCCTGCCCCCCCCCCACGGATAGCCTAACCTTGCCGGTTGTGCAGGTCCGCGTGGGGGGGCGCGCGGGCAGTTGCAGGGCTGCCCACAGCGCGAGGGTTAGGTTATCGGCCGGGCCCCTCCCCGCCCCCCCCCTCAGGATAACCTGGGTTATTGCCGATTCACAAAATTACCCCAGTGCGACCCTACCTAGAAGTTGGAGCCCCTAGGAAAGCAGCATTAGTTGCTATGCTATGCTATGCTATGCTATGCTATGCTATGCTATGCTATGCTATGCTATGCTATAGCAGTGGGCGGCTGTGTGGCAGGCCTCCGGACTTGAGCCGAAATGGTTACGGAAGGCACTGCTTGCGGGGGCTCCGGTCCGGCCATCGAGGCTAGCTCGGCATCTGTCGCACATTTGTTTTGTTTTGCCTTTCCTTTGCTTTGCTTTTGCTTTGCTTTGCTTTGCGTTGCTTGTGCTTTGCTTTGCTGTCGCTGCTGTTGCTTTGCCTTTGCTTTGCTGCTCTGCTATGCTGTGCTATGCTGCGCTGTGCTATGCTGTGCTGTGCTGCGCTATGCTATGCTATACTATGCTATGCTATGCTGCGCTATGCTTTGCTATGCTGGGCTATACTATAACATGCTGTGCTGCGCTATGCCATGCTATGCTATGCTATGCAGTGCTCTGATATACTAAAGCTCAGCGAAGCTAAGATGAAGGTACGCTAAGCTAAGATGAAATAAGCTAAGCTAAGATGAGATAAGCAACGCTAAGCTAAGGGGACGTAACTGGGGGAACCCCGGGGCGGATAGTGGGGGAACCGCCCGGGGCGGAGTGCACTGCCCGGCCCCTTTAAGAAAGAGAGTAAGAACCCTCTAGGCAGAGCCTAGGTAGGGAAAAACGGTCTCTTGGGCGATCTCGTGGGCCTTTCTCCCTTTTCGACTTCGTCCTGCGGCGAAGGCGGACTGAAGACGAGACGAGGGACGACGACAGCAGAGCGTCGTCGTCGCTGCCGGGCCCCGCGCCGTACACGGGCCTGCTGCGGAGGCCAGCGGGGCCCCCGAAGCGCTGGGCGGACTCGTCGATCTGGGCGGCGGGGCCGTCGCCGTCGCCGTCAACGACGACCACGCCAACGACGGCGACGGCGACGACAACGACGCCGACGCCGACGCAGACGCCGACGCGGACGCGGACGCCGACGACGACGCCGACGACGACGACGACGACGACGACGACGACGACGACGATAACGACGTTGGGAGCGAAAGCACAACGACAACGAAAACGAAAGCACTGCTTGGGTCCAGCCCTGCACGAGCCCTCGCGTGCGGGCCGGGTGGGAGCGCAGGCCCCTCATGCAGCCGGGCTGGTTCGGGAAGGACTTGGGCGCCCCGCGCGGGTGGAAGCCTCGGGCCAGGGTGGAGGAGGTGGAGGATGAGAGGGAGGAGGAGGAGCAGGGCGAGGAGGAGGAAGAGGAATTTGAGGAGGAGGAGGAGGACGAGGCAGGAGGTGGAAAGGAAAGGGGAGGAGGAGGAGGAGGAGGAGGAGGAGGAGGAGGAGGAGGAGGATGGCGAGGAGAAGGAGGAGGAGGATGAGGAAGAGGAGGAGGAGGAGGAGGAGGAGGAGGATGAGGAAGAAGAGTAGGCGGAGGAGGAGGAGAAGGAGGATGAGGAGGAGGAGCAGGCGCAGGAACAGGAGAGAGGAGGTTTAGGAGGAGGGGGAGGAGGAGGATGATGATGAGGAGGAGGAGGAGATGAGGAGGAGAGGAGGAGAGGGAAGAGGGGGAAGAGGAGAAAGGAGGACGAGGAGGAGGAGGAGGAGGAGGAGGAGAAGGAGTAGGGGGAAGGAGGAGGGGGAGCAGGAGGGGAAGAGAGGAGGACGAGGACACGCCGGGTACACTCGGGCAACATCTAAGCTCCTACCCCTCCAATTCATTGCTTCGTAGTGCGCTGAATTTGTTATTGTTCACAGGTCGGGGTGTCCTCGAGGACCTTGATGCACAAGTGCCCGTTGCATGATTTGGCCTATCAACTGTTCTGTAATCGAACATGGGGGCTTGGTGTACACACGAGGAGCATGAGGAGGGCGAGAAGGAAGGATGAACCATCAGAAAAAAAGAGTGAGAGCACGGAGCAGGAGCAGGGGCAGACCTTGATGCTTTCAGAGCCTATCGTAAGCGAAAGGGCGAGAAGACATAGCAATCATGTTCCTGGAGTCTGTGATGGAGTTTGACCGCTCGGACGGGTCTTTTGGAGGTTTCGCGGCCACTTGGAACCGTCTTATGGCGGTCGTTGGGCGTCTTGCAGGCAGGTTGGAAGCTATCTTGAACCATCTTGGGCTATCTGCTGTACACTTGGAGGCCATCTTGGGCTGTATGGGGACATCTTTGACGCTTCAATGACCTGCGAGCCATCTCCCTCCAGACCCAGGGAGAGGGGTACGGGGAGAGGTCAAGCTACCCACCCGCCCGGAAGCCGTCTAGCTCACTCCCACCCGCCCTCCCAACACAGAAGTATCACCCGAGCCTGAGCATGTTCAGCGGTCGTCTTTGGATGGACAGTTACTGGGAGCCAAAGCCGACCCCAGGAGCGCGACGCTTGGGCGAGGTGCGCCACGCGTGCCAGGGGCGCCACGCGCGCCAGGCACCCTTGGGGCCCGAGCGTGCCAGGCACGCCTGGTGCGCCAGATGCGCCACGTGTTTCCGAGCGTGCCAGGTGTGCCACGCACTCCAGCCGCGCCAGGTGCGCCATGTTCGGGGCACGTGCAGAGCCTGCGCCGAGCGCGTCAGGTGCGCCTGCGCACGTGACAGCACACATCGGGAAACATGTCGGCCCCCGCCATCCCTGTCGAAAAAACAATGCCCATCATTGTGTCTGGTGGGCCTGCGCACAGCAGGCCACGCGCCCAGTGATCGCGGGATGGCCGCGCATGAGCCAGATTTAGCCGCGAGGTGCATGTTGTATTGTTGTTTGGTCAGGGATGGAAGCCCTGCGCACGGCAGGGAGTATGCTGGCACCCCCGCCGTCCCTATCAAAAACAATGGAAAGTGTTCGCGGGCCTCGCGAACATGGCTCAAGGCTTTGCCCCGAAGTGGTGTACTTCGCACTGTTTTTTGACAGGTATGGTGGGGGGGCGCATCGGGTTGCCCGCGCATGCTCCAAATGTGGAGGCAGAGTGCGCTGTGTATTGTTTTTTGATATAGATGGTGGTGGGCGGGCCCTTATGGAGTCGGCATGGTTCCTGGTTGGACGCGGGCCGTGTGGGGGAGGGGGGGTATATTTATGAGGAACAGTGATCAACTTTTCCTCGAAGGGGAAGGAGGAAGGTGAAATAACTAATCCATCAAATCACCTACGCCAACAGGGCTGGTGAGCCTTTTTGAGTCTTTTGGGCCCCTCGATCGCAAGGCTCTTCCCTGAGCGTCCCACCTGTTCTGTGCCGAGGTGGCCCTCCAGCAGCAGCCGATGTTCGAATTAGGGGCGCTCAGGGTGAGATTGTGGTGCCGCTGATGCAGCCTGTGGGTGTCCAGAAGGCACGATCTGTCGCGTGATCCTCCTCCTCCTTCTCCTGTCCTCGAGTCCCAGTATCCGGTACTCGTTTCCTCAGGTATCCGCTTCCTCATGCCAATGAGCGCTACTTTGGCCCATCGGATGTAGCCGTGTTTGCCGCATGTGTATGTATTCGCGAGTCCCTCCCCGTGTTCGTGATTCCTGGGCTTGTTGAGAAATTGGTGTCTTGATGTTTTCCCCAATCAGTGCTTGCACTGCAGGGTTCCTCGCGGATTTTGAAAGATTTGGCGACAGTTTCCCGCCGATTTTGGTAGCCGGCTGGGTTCCCGGGTTCCCGGTTCCGGGTTCCCGGGTTCCTGGTTATTGGTTCCGGGCCGATTTCGATGGGTTCCAGGTTCCCGGGTTCCCGGTCGAACTCCTTATCGATCTCTTTCTCGATTCCATTTCAGACCATCCATTGATTGGGGCTTTTCCCTGGTGTAATTTGTCTAATATGATGGAAGTCGGGTCGTAGAAAGGGACAGGGGAGAGGGAGGAGAGGAAGGTTCGGCGTGGACGTCGAGGGCTTTGGGGGGTCGTGGGGGCAGGCAAGGGAGGGGTGGGCAAGAGGCCCGCCAGGACTACAAGACGACGAGAATCGAGGACGTGACCGACGTCGAGTGGGTGAAGAAAGTCGGCTTCAAGAAATGGGCCGCCGGGGCAGAGCGGTGCGTGGAGGCGGATAGTGATAATAGAGGAGAGGGTGACAGGTCAAGAGGAGTGTGAGGATATATACTTGGCATCGCTCGGACGTGTGCATTTTTGTCTCGGCGAAGACCATCGAGGAGAATGTTGGTCCATCTCGCGAGAAAATGCACGCACGAAATCGAAAAATGCACGGGGAGTGGACGTATGGCAAGTATAAGAGGTTAGGAGGAGGGGGAGGAGGAGAAGGAGATGAAGAACGAGAAGGGCAAGGAACAGGATGTGGGAGGAGGGGATGCAGGAGATCCTGGGACAAGAGGAGACGATTGAAGAGGAGCAGGAGGATGAGACTGATACGTAATGAAAACAATGGCGGCAACGATGAGACTAAGAGGAGGAGGAGGAGGAGCAGGAGGAGGAGGATGTGGCTAGTGAGGAACCGACGGAGAAGGATGGAGCAGGAGATGGATGAGGACGAGAAGGCTGGCGTCGCCGTCGACCTTCCGGAAGATGTGCTGAGGTGCTGCCATTCGCAGCTGTGCACGGCGAGGTTTGGTGGCTTGTTGTGAGGGGGCCAAGAGGGGGGCAGGACAGAGTGCCTGCACGGCAGAAGGAGTTGGAGCATGCTCGCAAGGAAAGTGCGCTTGAGTAGAGGCTGCGGAGGAGGGGGAGGAGGAGGGAGTCGGGAGGGATCGGCATGGATGAATAGGCGGCGGTTGAGGAGGGCGTGGACGAGGGCGAGCAGGAGGAGAGACCGATGATTACGATGAAAAGGGGGGCGACGATTGGACGGAAGAGGAGCGGGAGGAGGATGAGGCGGAAGAAAGGAGCGGGAGCCAGAGCAAGGGGAGGAGAAGTACGTCTGTGGAGGAGGATGACGATTGGTGGGTGGGGGAGGGGAGCATAATCCGGATGAAGAGGAGGAGGAGGAGGAGGAGGAGGAGGAGGAGGAGGAGGAGGAGGAGGAGGAAGTGGGGGAGGAGGAGGAGGAGGAGGATGCGTTGGAGAAGGAGGTGGACGAGGAGGAGGAGGCGGCGGCGGCGGCGGAGGGGAGGGACTACTATAACGAAGAGTAATTAGGGGGAGAAGATGGAGGCGGAGGCGGAGGAGGCTGAGACGGGACGAGGAGGAGGAGGAGGAGGAGGAGGAGGAGGAGGAATGGGAGGAGGAGGAGTAGTAGTAGTAGTAGTAGTAGTAGTAGTAGTAGTAGTAGTAGTAGTAGTAGTAGTAGTAGTAGTAGTAGTAGTAGTAGTAGTAGTAGTAGTAGTAGTAGTAGTAGTAGTAGTAGTAGTAGTAGTAGTAGTAGTAGTAGTAGTAGTAGTAGTAGTAGTAGTAGTAGTAGTAGTAGTAGTAGTAGTAGTAGTAGTAGTAGCAGTAGTGGTCACGCTGGGCGGCTCGAGCGAGTCGGCATGCCCCGCCTGCTCCCACCTTCCCATCTGATGCCATTGGAGCAAAGGGCGGCACAGCCGAGCTGGCCACTTTGCACAGCCGCTGGGATTTGTCGGGGGTGGATCGACCTCCTACCCTGTCACGTCGATTAAGGAATTGGGCGTTTTCGGTTCGCGAGAGGGCGTCGCGGCCGTCACTTTGCGGGTCCATGTCAGTCGGTTCCGGTCCCAGGCCGTTTTCACTAAGGGGAGGTTTACTAAAGGGAGGTTTGTCCACCGCCGAATTTGTTGTGACCTCGCACGCGCAGCGATCGTGCCGTGGGACAGGCCTGACCGAGAGTGGAAGGCGTGAGGGACGCTGCGTCCAGAGTCCGCAGTCGACTTTGGCTTTCGAACCACAGTGCGAAGGCACCGTGACGCTCAGGCATATTCCTATTCTGCTCCTGCGCCTCGTGCGGTGCCCCTTTGGCGTCGCGGATGGGAACCCGGTCTGGCCCCCTGGCGTCCGGCGAGCTTCGGTGCCCGATGCGTGCGCGGGAGCTGCTGGTGGAGCCCTGCGGTGGACGAGGATCGTCACTGGGCGGCGACAAACCTGCCCCGCCCCCCATGCGGGCGCGAGCATTCCTCAAGCAGAGGCGAAGCGCCCTGGCTCGCCCATAGCCCTACCAAACAATGTTCTAAGAACCCTTTGCGGTTTCCACGACATGTTCTTAGAGCATGTTTGGCGGAGTCTGTCCCGTTTTAACACATCGGGTTCATGCTCTAAGAACGCTGCTTTTGCTCTTAGAACATGTTGGGGCTCTGAGATCATCTCGTGGCAGGACTGCAGGAATGCCGGGACGGCCGGTCCCTGCTCAAGTTCCAGCGAGCGCCCGCGCAGCGTTGGGCGCCGAGAGCGGCAGCACGTTCTCTCTCGCACGTGTTTTGTGGGCCGCGAGCAACGGTGCCACCGCCTTTTCTCCGAACAGCGACCGGAGGTCGGCGGCGCGCCCCGGAGGGGGGAAGCGAGAAGGGGCTGGCCTTCTCCGAATCGGGGGCGGCAAAGAGGGGAGGGGGGGATGGCTAGGGGGAGGGGGGAGACCATGGCGGGGGCCATGATATTTCCCCAGATCTCATGGCGCCCCTTCTTATTCCATTACGTCCCTGGCCCCCCCGCTGGGCCGCGCACGTGCCGCCGGTGATGATTTGCACCCCCCCCTCTTGGACACCCCCCTCTTTGCCGCCCCCGATCAGAAGGCAAGTCCCCTGGCCTTCTGAGACGGTGTTTAAGCCTTCCCCGAAGGCGCAGAGGACTTCTCAGAGGGCGCGAGGGCTTCTGAGAAGTCTCGCCGCCTTCCGAGGAGGCCTTCTCCTTCTCGTTTCCTCTTCGCCCGCCGCCAAATAAGGAGATGCGAGGGCTAATCTGGGATTCTAGCTTGACCTCGCGCGCCCCGGTGGGCGCGACGTCCTCGCATACGCGAGGGGTGCAAGGCGGACGACAGGGGAGGAGGACGAACATGCACGGTGAGGTGGGGCACTCAGGCCGCCGTCGAGGTGGCGTTCCACGTGTGCTGGATCACTTTCATGATCGTGCACGGCCTGCCTTGGAGGAGGGGGTCCGGGCGTACTCGCGGCCACGGCTCTGCACGCTGTGCCACCACCATATGGCGGGGGCACTGTTCACAGTCCCTCTCCGCGTCCCTCCCCTCCGCCTCCTCGTTTTTCCCTCAGGATCTTCGTTCGTCGTGGATGCTGGCCTGCGGTTGGCAGCGAGGTGGTGTTTGGGGAAGGGCTTGCCTCGGTTGGAGCAGGTAGCCCTATCCCCCGATCGCTCGATGTCGGTTCGCGGTGCGGCAATTCTCCCGCTGATGCGGCGCTCGATGAGGAGCTCGCGGGTTTCCGCAGGCAGCGCAGTGGGAATTGGAGCAGTGAGGACCCCCCCACGCATGTTTCCATATTCCTCCGAGGGAAGTCCAGGATCGTGACACTTCGGGCTGCGGCCCGCAGTTCATGGGAGCCGTGTGTGTGTGTCCTCGGAATGCCGTCTTCAGAGTGCACGAGCGCGCGCTAGTGTTGCGGAGGACGATCAGTCGAGAGGAAGCATGCTGCCAAATAATTTCCAGATGTCTACAATATGTTTCACATATGCTTTAAACATGTAAAAGCTCATGTTTGAAACAGTTTTAGAACATGTTTTACACATGTGAAACACATAGTTAATTCAATGCTAGGATTGTTAGAGTGTCCATTGTCGTGGCATCCACGACGCTAGTGTCTGGTCGTCTGGAGCGCCGATTTAGCGTCGGTCAGCGTCGGTTCGCAAGAGCCAGCCAGACGAGGTGGGCGGCTCCCATGAGCTGCCGCAGACGGGGTGTGGGGCACAACTCACCACCTACCAAACCACCCCAACCCAACCCGAAGGCCTCCATTTGCCCTCCATTTCCAGTGGGGGGGGGGGGGAACATCGAAAAAACACGTATGGAACCTACCCCCCCCCCCAAACCCGAAATTCGGGTCTTCGGGTTGGGTTGGGGTGGTCTGGTAGGTAGTCAACAACGCAGGGGCAGCACACGTGAGCAGCACCAGGGGGCAAGAGGGCAGAGCAGACGGGGCGGACGCCCGCCGAGAGAGGTGCGCAGCACGAGGAGGGGTGCCCGTGGGAGCACCCCCGCCCGGCTGCCTGCGCACCTCCGCAAAACAGGTGCCAGGCCCCACCCTGGGGGAGGAGGAGGAGGAGGAGGAGGAGGAGGAGGAGGAGGAGGAGGGAGGAGGAGGAGGAGGAGGAGGAGGAGGAGGAGGAGGAGGAGGAGGAGGAGGAGGAGGAGGAGGAGGAGGAGAGGAGGAGGAGGAGGAGGAGGAGGAGGAGGAGGAGGAGAGGAGGAGGAGGAGGAGGAGGAGGAGGAGGAGGAGGAGGAGGAGGAGGAGGAGGAGGAGGGAGGAGGAGGAGGAGGAGGGGGAGGAGGAGGAGGAGGAGGAGGAGGAGGAGGAGGAGGCCGAATTAGGGAGTGCTGTACAATTTGCTGCCCCTTTCGAGGGAGAGAGCACGGGGACCATGACCAAGAGGTCGCGGGATCTCGTCGATGCCGACCTTGATCATGGGCCACGTCGGCCGTGCCGATCCTGGAGAATGATCCGCGATTTCGCGCCGATCAAGATCGGCGCCGACCAAGATCGACACGGCGTTTCCGCGCTCAGCCTTGGTCGTCCTTGTCGTCGTCCTCGTCCTCGTCCTCGTGCTCGTCGTCTTCCTCGTCGTCGTCGTCGTACTCTTCTCTGTGATGGCCTTCTCGGCGAAGGCCTCGGACCCTCCCGCTCCAATTCTCCCGGTCGTGCTCTCGCCGCCCCCCCCCCCCTTCGGGAGCGGAAAAGAGGGGGGTGATGACTAGGGGGGGTGGATTTCATGGCGCGGGCCATGATTTTTCCTCAGATTTCATGGCGCCTCTTCCCATTTTATTACGTCCCAGGTCCCCCGCTGGGCTGCGCACATGCCGCCGGTCATGATTTGCACCCCCTCTCTTGGACACCCCCCTCTTGGCCGCCCCCGACCCCTCCTCCTGCCCGGGGCGGGGCAGGAGCGGCTGCGAGTCCAGAATACCAGCCTGGTGAGCGTGGGCCCGCCCTGTGGTGCGGGCGGCGGGCCACCCGCCCTGGCGGCAGCCTCCAGGAGGAGGGGTAGGAGGAGGAGGAGGAGGAGGAGGAGGAGGAGGAGGAGGAGGAGGAGGAGGAGGAGGAGGAGGAGGAGGAGGAGGAGGAGGAGGAGGGAGGAGGGAGGAGGAGGAGGAGGAGGGGGAGGAGGAGGAGGAGGAGGAGGAGGACGACGACGACGAGAAGGATGAGGGGGCGAGTCCCCAGTCGAAGCCAAAAGCTGTGTCAGTGCGTATGCACAGGGATGCAGGGCCACGGCTTCTCGCCAGCTGCTCGCCCGGGGCGCCCTGCAGTTCGCCACAGTGAGGGGGGCTGCGCAGGGAACAGACACTCCAAGTAACTCTCAGCAGCGACGGGGAACTGCGGACTGGGAGCGCGCTGCCCCGAACTCGCTCTCCCAAGGGAAGGGTTGTCAAAATGTAGACCGATGCAACCCAACTAGACTGTGGAAAAGGAGGGACAGTAGGAGGAGGAGAAGGAGGAGGAAGAGGAGGAGGAGGAGGAGAATGAGGAGCAGGAGCAGGAGCAGGAGAATGAGGAGCAGGAGGAGCAGGAGGAGCAGGAGGAGCAGGAGGAGGAGGTGGAGGAGGTGGAGGAGGAGGAGGAGGAGGAGGAGGAGGAGGAGGTGGTGGAGGAGGTGGAGGAGGAGGTGGTGGAGGAGGAGGAGGAGGAGGAGGAGGATGAGGAGGAGGAGGAGGAGGAGGAGGGAGGAGGGAGACCCCTAAGAGGCGGGGGAAGAGTGGGAGGAGGAAGACTCCACTTCCTCTGCCCCTCCCTCACCGAGGAGAGGAGGATGAGGAGGAGGAGGAGGAGGAGGAGGAGGAGGAGGAGGAGGAGGAGGAAGAGGAGGAGGAGGAGGAGGAGGAGGAGGTAGGATCCAGCTGCTGCTGCTGCTGAGCGCTCCGAAGCGTTTTCCTGACCAGCTACAGGAGCGTTTGCAACGCCTGTCCGACCTTCCCGCCGATGCCGAGATCCACCGAATATCTATATTTGCATATTTACATATGTCGCTGCATATACATGTAAAGAAATACGCGCAAACGTACGCATGCATGTATACTGCCCTTCGGCCCATCCCGCCACCGCGCCTGGGTTGTGGGTGTGAAGCCTATTGGATGTTCGTTGAGATCTCGTGGGGGGCCTCTCGGGGGCCTCTTGGAAGCAGTTTGGACGCCTCTTGGGGGCCGTTTGGGGGGCCTCTTGTGGTGCATCTTTGGGGGCCTCTTGGGGGCCTCGTAGGGCCTCTTGGGGGCCTCTTGGGGCCTCCTGGGGGCCTCCTAGTGCCTAGTGGGGCATCTTGGGGCGGAAGGCTCGGATTTTCGGTTCGTGATCCCTCTCTTGGGCCCTTTTTTGTGCCGTGTTTGGGCCCTCTTGGGCCGTTTAGGGCGCCTCTTGGGCCGTCTTGGGGCCCTCTGGGGCCGTTTTGAAACCCTCTTGGAGGCCTCTTGGGCAGTCTATGGGGGCCTCCAGGGCCCTCTGGGAGCGTCGGGAAGCCGAAGCGGCGAGAACGCCGCAGTCCTTTAAAGACCTGCGGTTGATCAATGATTTGGGCCTCTTGGGAGGTCTTTGGAGGCCCCTTGGGGCGACTTGGATGCCTCTTGGGCCGTCTGGGGGCCATCTTGCGCGTTTTGGAGCGGTCGTTCGGCGACTCGGGGCCCTCTTGGACCGTCTTGGGGCCCTCTTGGGTCCGAACATGTCATGCGGGGACTCGCGAACAGCTCCAGGAGATGTGTGCCGAGGGGCTCCGAACCCCTCAAGAAATCCTAAGGAGTGACGACTGAGGCTTAGAGGGGATGTGAGAGGACCTGAGGACACGCCCCTTCCGTGTCCAGAGGCACGATGGCGGATTAGTAACTATATATGTGCGTGTCTGTGTGTGTGTGTGTTCAGAACCCATACCCCACGCTCCCCTAGGCTGATGCCGAGCGAATCTAGCATAGACATTCCCTACGTGTGAGTATGTGGAAGAGCGTGTTCTACCGCTGCTGGCGGAAAACCGGGGGGGGGGTCACTACCTGTTCGAACCCCCTCCCCCCCGCCCCCCTCCGGAAAACCGGGGGGGGTCACTACCAGTTCGAACCCCTCCCCCCCCCCAGCTCATCATGAAAAGGGGGGGGGGATCACTACCGGTTCGAACCCCCCCCCCCTCGAACACGAAAACCGGGGAGGGTCACTACCGGTTCGAACCCCCCCCCCGCCGAAAACCGAGGGGGGGTGGGGACAGTGGTGGGGACGGTGGTGGTGGGGACAGTGGTGAGGGGACAGCGGTGACAGCGGGAGTGGTGGGGACAGTGGGAGAGTGGTGGGGACGGTAGTGGTGGGGACAATGGTGGGAACAGTGGGGACAGTGGTGGGGACGGTGGTGGTGGGGACAGTGGTGTGGGGACAGTGGGAATGTAGTGAAAACAGTAGGACAGTGGAGGGTACAGTGGTGGTGGGGACAGTGGTGAAGGCGGTGGCGAGGACGGCGGCGGTGGAACAATGGGACAGAGGTACAGTGGGGACAGTGGTGGGGACAGTGGGGACAGTGGTGGGAACAGTGGGACAGCGCAGTGGGACAGCGGAGGAGTCAGTGGGACAGTGGGGACAGTGGGGATAGTCGGGCAGTGATTGGGGCCGTGGAGAAAGTTGGAAGAGTGGAACCGTGGTGGGAACAGTGGTGGGGACAGTGGGGACAGTGCGACAGTGGTGGTGGCACTGGTGGGGACAGTAGGGGCGGTGGTGGAACCAGTGGGGACAGTGGTGGTGAGGACAGTGGTGCTGGGAACAACAGTGGGGGATGTGGTGAGGACGGTGGTAGGGACCGGAGTCGTTTGCTGCGGTGATGAGGGGGGAGTGGGGAGGGGTTCGAACCGGTAGTGACCGTCTCCTCCGGTTTTCCAGGGGGGGAGGGTTGGATCTGGTAGTGACTCCCCCCGGTTTTCGAGGGGGGGGGGGGGAGGGGTTAGGGAGGGGGGGTTTTGCCGGGGGAGAGGGGGGGGGGGAGGTTCCAGCAGGGGGGGGGGATTTTCGGAGGGGGGGGGGACCCCCGGGTTCCGGAGGAAAAGGGCGGCAATTTTCCACAGTAAAGCGCGGCGGTGGATCACGCTCTCTCGAGTATGTGCAACATGGTTGTCTCTGACGGCGGATTTCTTTTACGACGGCTCTCTCTATTGGGATGAGGAGAGCATGCGTGCAGGGCCCTCTGTGAGAGTTACGTGCGCAAGTGTTGACTTACACGACTCTGGCAACGACGTTACTCGTTGTATGTGTTGATCTAGATTTGTCGACGACTTTTATCCTGTCCAGTACAGTAGACACGGTTCGGAACTTGGACACCGTGCACCGCCAGTTCAACGCTTACCACGACAACCTTGGTTGGGAATCACCCGTTTCTGGAATCACACACATGCAGTCCGTCGGAGGTTGGGGGGTGTGAACGAAAGTGACCCCAACCAGGACATCGGTTTCGGTTTCGGTTCGTGTCGAGCGTGCGGGCGAGGCGAAGTTTCGCGAGTTTTTGCAGCTGTAGAGGCCCCGCCTCCGGCCGGGCGCGGCCCCCGATGGTTGTCCCGCGGGTTGTCTTCATGGTTGTCCCGATGGTTTTCCTGATGGTTGTCTTGATGGTTTTCCCGATGGTTGTCCCGATGTTTGTCCGACGGTTGTCCCGACGGTTGTCCCAATGGTGGTTCCGATTGCGTTTTCCCGACGGTGTTGTCTCCATGGTTGTCTTGATGGTTGTCCGATGGTGTTGTCCCGATATGTTGTCCCGATGGTTGTCCAGATGGGTGTCCCGATGGGTGTCCCGATAGTCGTCTCGACGGTTGTCCCGATTGTGGTTCCGATGGTTGTCCCAACGGTTGTCCCGATTGTTGTCTTAATGCGTGTCCCGGTGGGTGTCCCGACGGCTGTCCCGACGGTTGTCCCGATGGTTGTTCCGATGGTTGTCCCGATGGTTGTCCCGATGGTTGTCCTGATGGTGTGCCCGATGGTGGGTGTCCTGATGGTTGTCCCGATGGGTGTCGCATTTGTTGTCTCGACGGTTGTCCCGATGGTTGACCCGATGGTGTGTTTGATGGTTGTCCCGTTGGTTGTCCCGATGGTTGTCCCGATGGTTGTCCCGACGGTTGTTCCGATGGTTGTCCCGACGGTTGTCTCGATGGTTGTCCCGATGGTCGTCCCGACGGTTGTCCCTACGGTTGTCCCGATGGTGGCGCCGATGGTGGTTTCCCGATGGTGTTGTCCCGATGGTTGTCCCGATGGTTGTCCGATGGTGTTGTCCCGATCTGTTTGTCCCGATAATTGTCCCGATGGTTGTCCCGATGGTTGCCCCGACGGTTGTCCCGATGGTTTTCCCAACGGTTGTCCCGATGGTTGTCCCGATGGTTGTCCCAATGGTTGTCCCGATGTTTGTCCCGATGGTTGTCCCGATGGCTGCCCCGACGGTTCTCCTGATGATTGTCCCGATGGTTGTCCCGATGCCTGTCCCGATGGTTGTCACGATGGTTGTCCCGATGGTTGTCCTGATGGTGGGTTTCTGAGTGTGGATATAGAGATAGATAGATGGAACAACATATCGATCTATATATATATATATATCTAGACGTAGAAGCTGAGGTCGATTGGTAGAGAGGTAGATCGATTGACATATAGACAACGATATAGGTAGATCGAACGACGGACACACAGGCACCACTACATTATTTCGAAGGCTTCTGCATTCATGCCGTGTCGTGTTGGATGGGGCTGTCAGCGTTCATATCAATAGTGAGATCGGTATTGAGAGCGAGTGTTGGGGCAATCGCGAGCTCGATGGCGAGATCGATTATGTGTTCCGATACGGTGACGTCGGCGGAAACAACGATAGTTCCATCGATCGCGTGAAATCGAATGCATGAGTAGATACATTAATCTATTGGCATATACATATAGAGGTAGAAACACACATATATATAGGTGGTCGACTGATAGCTGGGTAGGTGTATATAGGTAGAGAGGTACTTACACATATAAAAGTATCTAGACCGGTAGATACTTAGATATATCATTATATGTAGTTATACCTCTGGAAATATACGCACAACCATTGATCATATAGGGGGAGAGACAGAGATCGAGAGATATGGGTGTGTATATATAATATAGATGTAGGTAGAGAAAGAGAGACCGCTACATACAAGCATGTAGATAACATCACCATCCACCACCACCACCACCACCACCATCGCCACCACCACCAAGAACTCAGAGCTATCGCAAGTCGTTCGCCTCTCCCTTCCCCCCAAACTCCTTATCGCCCGAAGGGTGGTCCTATCGGCAGAGTTGTTTAAACCCGTTTCCTCGGGAAAGTGATGTTACATTCTCTTCATCACATTTGTGAGTAAGTCCATGTGCGGCTCTACACATCGGCGCATCTCCCGAACGTGCTCGATCATGTGATTGGTGTTCGCTACCTGGTATCTCTGAGGATTCCGATCGAGTCGGAGGTTGTGGAACGCCCGTGGGTTTTGGGAACACATGTGAAAACAAGGAATATCCCAGATGGACAGGCCATCTCAACAGCTTGAGCGGGCCTGGGTCCAGCCGAGCGAAGACATGTTCTAATGTACAGCCTAGGTCACGTGGCAAATCACCCCGTTTCATCACGGGCTATGTTAGCACAATGCACGCGGGTTTTCTTAGAGGACGTGTCCTCAGCAAGGTCGCAGCCCGTGGCAAAATTGCCGTTGGCAGGAAGTTGCAACGATCGCTGTTCAAGGGGAGTAGGACAAGAGGAAGGATCCACCACCTTCTTATATCCCTCGCCCTGGTCTTGACTCCCGCTCGAGTGAAGAGAAGGAGGAGGAGGAGGAGGAGGAGGCGGAAGGATCCACCTATCGCTGCACAGCGCTCCGAAGCGTCCCCCCCCCCGTCCGTTTCGTCCGCCTCCTCCTCACCGTCCCTATTCCCATGGACGCGTCAGAGCTGCACATAGCCTCGCCCATCTGGACCATTTGCTCTCACTCCCTGTGGTCGTGGCTGGTTGTTCATCAGTTCGGTGCAGCGCGAGGAGAGTGGGGAGGGGGAGGATCAGGATGAAGGAGAGGAGGAGGAGGAGGAGGAGGAGGAGGA